>JAJLSL010000018.1:0-321986 GCA_030567555.1 Kuraishia hungarica | reverse complement strand
CCCCCCCCCCCCCCCCCCCCGCCACCCACCCATCCCCCGACACACTCTGTCCCTACACGACGCTCGTCCGATCTCTCCTGCCTACCCATTCTTGCCTGCCTTTCCTCCCTGTCAGCCATCTAGCGTCTCCCCTCATTAGCTATCAGTAAGGACAGCCCGCGGTTTAATGGCAACCGGTTCGGCCTGAAAGTGTGGGCTCGTCGCCTACATATTACTATCAGTCCGGGTAAGATGCACCTGTGGCTGCTCTGTAGGTTGGATTCGAGGTTTAACTGGCTGATAAAGGGTTTATCATTAGGCGTGGGCTATTTGGTGTACTAGAAAGCAAGGCAATTGAGTGTCAATCGCTTTTCAAGTGATAATTTGGCGGTATTCTCTTGAAAATATATTATAAAAATGGTATGTGTTTTTAATCGTTGCAGTTCTGTCAAGCATGGGCTCGACAAATGTTCTCGAAGCTGGCCCGGTGCATATCAGCGAACCCCCCTTGATAATGCATATATATGGGTGATGGCGTACAGATTGACTGGTGGTTGAGTGTAGGGTGGTGGCCAGCCAAGGGGGCCCATAAAGATCAATCTCAAACTGCATTTCAATGACTTCTTCTTTTGGAACATCACGCTTTGGCATCGATTGGCCTCTCAATGGCTTCAGATTGGCCCATCTATTTGCATGAAGACGTCACTGCCCACTGCCCACTGCCCACCGCCGCCCGCGCATATCGCAATTGAATCTCAACTAACAGTTTATATAGGCTGGTGCACTTGAGAATGCACGTAAGGAGATCAAGAATCTCTCTCTTGATGCGGATGAGTCCTTGTATGGTCAGATCTACTCTGTCTCCGGCCCCGTCGTTGTGGGAGAGAACATGATTGGATGTGCCATGTACGAACTGGTTAGGGTTGGTCACGACAACCTTGTGGGAGAAGTTATTAGAATCGATGGTGACAAGGCTACCATTCAGGTGTATGAGGAAACTGCTGGTGTCACCGTTGGTGACCCTGTGTTGAGAACAGGTAAGCCTTTATCTGTTGAACTTGGTCCAGGTTTGATGGAGACCATTTACGATGGTATCCAGAGGCCCCTCAAGGCCATTAGGGACCTGTCGCAGTCTATCTATATCCCTAGAGGCATTGATGCCCCTGCTCTTTCTAGAACTGTTTCATATGATTTCAACCCAGGCAAGTTGTCTGTAGGTGACCACATTGCCGGTGGTGACATTTTCGGTTCCATATTCGAGAACTCCTTGCTCTCCGACCACAAAATCCTCTTGCCACCAAGGGCCAGAGGTACTATCAAGTCTATTGCCGAGGCTGGTTCCTACACCGTTGACCAACCCATCCTGGAGGTTGAATTTGATGGTGTTACTCACTCTTACTCTATGATGCACACCTGGCCAGTTCGTGTGCCCAGACCTGTGGCTCAGAAGCTTTCTGCTGACTACCCTCTTCTTACCGGCCAGAGAGTTTTGGATTCTCTTTTTCCATGTGTCCAAGGTGGTACCACCTGTATTCCAGGTGCTTTCGGATGTGGTAAGACTGTTATCTCTCAGTCCTTGTCCAAGTACTCCAACTCCGATGTTATTATCTACGTTGGTTGTGGTGAGAGAGGTAACGAAATGGCTGAGGTGCTTATGGAGTTCCCAGAGCTTTTCACCGAAGTGTCTGGTACAAAGGAGCCAATTATGAAACGTACTACCCTTGTGGCTAACACTTCTAACATGCCTGTGGCTGCTAGAGAGGCCTCTATCTACACTGGTATCACCCTTGCCGAGTATTTCAGAGATCAGGGTAAGGATGTTTCCATGATTGCTGACTCTTCTTCCAGATGGGCCGAGGCTCTTAGAGAAATTTCCGGTCGTCTTGGTGAAATGCCTGCTGACCAAGGTTTCCCCGCCTACTTGGGTGCCAAGCTTGCCTCCTTCTACGAGAGAGCCGGTAAGGCCGTTGCCCTCGGATCTCCAGAGAGAATTGGTTCCGTCTCCATTGTTGCGGCTGTTTCCCCAGCCGGTGGTGATTTCTCTGACCCAGTCACCACATCCACGCTTGGCATCACCCAGGTGTTCTGGGGTTTGGATAAGAAGCTTGCCCAGAGAAAGCATTTCCCATCTATCAACACCTCTGTCTCTTACTCCAAGTACACTACTGTGTTGAACAAGTACTATGACACCAGTTACCCGGAGTTCCCAGCTCTTAGAGACAAGATCAGAGAGATCCTCTCCAATGCCGAGGAACTTGAGCAGGTTGTTCAGCTTGTCGGTAAGTCCGCCCTGTCTGACTCTGACAAGATTACCCTTGATGTTGCCAACCTGATCAAGGAGGATTTCCTCCAGCAGAACGGTTACTCCACCTACGATGCATTCTGTCCAATCTGGAAGACCTTTGACATGATGAGAGCCTTTGTGGGTTACTACGACGAGGCTCAGAAAGCTGTCTCTGGTGGTGCTCAGTGGTCAAGGCTCAGCGAGGCCACCGCTGATGTGAAGCACAGTGTTTCCTCCGCCAAGTTCTTGGAGCCAAGCAGAGGTGAGCAGGAGATCAAGGCTGAGTTTGATAAGCTCATCACCAGCATTAGTGAGAGATTTGCAGAGGCTGCGGAGTAAGCGGGCTGTGACACATTTATAATGAAATGCATAACTGGCCAAAAAGCCGGTAGCTTGACGTATCCGTGAGGAAAGGGGCAGAGGCAGGGAAAATTAATGGAGGTTGCGGTACATCTACAGGTTGAGTGGCGATAGAGAAAACCATGTCGGTGTGTCCTTTTTTGTTCTTTGTTTTGTGTTTTGCTTTTATTTTCGAACAGCCTTCTATTTTCACTTTGCCTGCTATATTTAAACATTGGATAGACTATCCGTAATAAAGCGTATCATTTGTACCACAATCATCGTCTAACAATACCCAAAGCAACAATAAACCCAGTTTCCACTCCATGATCCATTATCCTGATTTTCCACGAGTTGGTGGAACTTCTCGGTTGTGAAGGGCATTCCTTCTTCTGTTCTGAGAGTTATAATGGGTGTAGAACCAAAATTGTGTGAGAACTTTCCACGCTCAGGTTTTGTGGATTGTTTTGGAAAAGATGACGACAAAGGGGTAATTACGAAGGAGTCAGAGCCATTTTGTGGATCCATCTTCCCAATCTCCTCAAGCATGGCCAAAGTCGATATAGAGTTCGGTATATTGGTTTTCTGGGCATGAATCGTCGTTGACTGCTCTGTATCTTTCAAGTTGGAGTCCAAATTTATATCCATTGACTGTTTCTGAAGCCTTTTCTGTTGCTTTCCATTTTTCACCGGTTCATGGAGGGCTGGGAGACCGTGGAGTAGTCTCAAACGATTTACAGCACAGTTCAAACCGGTAGAGGAGAAGTTCCCGTCAATCATTTCAATCACCTCCGATGGCTGAATCTCACCAGTGGTCGAAACCTGTTGATTTTCAACAGTCAGTTGGTAAGGATGCTTGCCATTCAATGAAGGCTCTACGTTATATTGGGAAGTTGACGGCCGCCATCTAACCAGCCTGTCTTCCATATACCCAGCGAACAGATCGGTTAAGGGAAGCATCCTGGTGTTCTGTCTTTCGATTACCTGCTGTCGTATAGACTCCATGGGCTCGATATCACCTGGTTCCATGGGGTTTGGCGGTTCGTGTGTTTGACCAACTGCATTTCGCACAACTGTTGAGTGTTCTGGAGGGTCACTTGCCGGTGACGAACTGGGAGACTGTTGAAAGGATTGACAACATATTGGATCGTTCATTAGACCAGAATAATAGCTTTAGGTACAAGGGGGAAGGGTCCAAATGGTGATTATCGTTGTAACTGTTCCACACAATCTTATGAATTGGTTTCTAGAATGCACTGTGATCAAATAAGCTGGGACATCATACACACGCAGCACAGAAGTAATGGCCATCTACATCTACAGCCCACATTGAGGGATATTCACCAACCATTTAGGGTAGGTGAGCACAAAGAGATAGCCCAGCTGAGGAATCGTTTCTGTGTAAAGTCTCATGTGGCCAGCAAGGGCAGATCAGGGGTTGGCCCGGATCTGCCTGTCTTGCTCATTCTAGTGAGGCAAGATTACAAAGACTCGGACAGGTAGTGAAGATTATATATCATGATCAATTGATAAAAGATAGGGATAAACAATACATACTATATATATATATATATTATATATTACATAGGTATATCTATACATTCCATGTATTCTCTTGCTTATGGTTAGTCTCACCACCGGTGTAATCACCTAACCCAAAATGGATATCTGCAACTCATGCATCAGTTGCGTCACCGATATGCACCCCTAATCCTCCCCTTTTGTGCTCCTTCACAAGCAGCACGCGATGGTAATCTTCTCCTCTCAATAGAGCTCAGAAAGGCAGATGGATGCTGAGCCGCCAAGATGCCCAGATGCCCAGATGCCCAGATGCCATATCCCTCCTGCCATTACATTCTGGTGAGAAATCTTATGCTGCGCCCTTGGCCTATCTCTCCGTCTATTAGACTCCCTTGTCCGGTACGCGCACGTCTTTATACATGGATGTAAATGGATGAATTCTCGCTGGCCCATCGAGAAGGGGTAGAGTAGAGTTGGCAGCAGAGAAACAGTGGCAGCAGAGGGGCATCCCTACTAACTGCCAGCAGAATGGAGAACTGCATGCTGTACTGATCAAAAGCCGCTTGTGCAGCAGGCAGAGTATTAATAGGAACACAGAGCGATATTCCACCACAGGTGGTGGATGAGGGCACCTCCTCTGCCCCTCCAGCTTGCCGGTATTGGCATTGGCAGCAGTAGCAGCAGCAGCGGTAGCAGCAGCAGGACAGCAGCATCTCCAGTGCTTATGCTCTCTGCTATGTCCACCCGCTGGATCGTTGGCTCCCTCCCTTCCCTGTCTTTGCACCCCCCGATCAACAAGCGGCGTACTCGACAAGAGTGAGGGAGGGTGCTAGTGGGTTTTCCACGGTGGAGGAAAGCGCATGATGCTCCCTTGAGAATGGATGGATGGGTTTCATCGCCTGATAGCAGCAAGCGTTTTGTTCCATCCAATTGGTATATACGAATTCGAATAATACAGATAGAAATATATTTGAAATATACATATCATATTCAATATATATATATATATATATTTATATACATATACTTTTGGATTAAATTACATCTCTTTTTTTATATATATATCTGATCTGTCTCCTAATTTGCACCTAGCTGGATTCGTCTTGGTTGGATCCCTGTTGCGTGTCAGATATATATCAGTTATTATCTTGTTTTTTTGTATCATTTGCATTGTTTGGCGTCTTGTATATTGAGCATCAAGTCAACTCTTGGGGTGTTCAGGACAGACTCCATCCAGTTATTAGAACAAACAACACACGTATCTTATCAGGTGATTCATATACACTCGCCGTGCCCAACACGAACGAACATAAAGAGAACTTATTTAATTTGCCTACTGGTGTAATTGTCCTGTGTTTTTAATTCATCAACAAACCAATTGCATTAAATTGACATTTCAAGTCTACCTTTTCTAATTAGAGCATATATAATTTGTATAGCCCTAAGAAGAACCTATCATTAGAACCACAACATTCAAATCAAATAGACCAAAAAAAAACAGACATAAACCACACAAAATGGATATAGATACTGATATTCAAATGGAGGACGCCATCGATTCCCATGATGCTGAAGGATTAGATTTGGGAGAAGAGAATGCTCACACTTCCGATAGTTTTGACTTCTCAATGCATAACCAGGGATACGCCTCCAAGCCAGTCCACCTCACTTCTTCTAGCATCGATCAGTTGGACGCTTGGATAGAGTCTCTGAGCAACTGCAAGCCCCTCAGTGAGGAATCTGTCAAGAAACTATGCAAAATGGCAATCGATGTGCTGAAATTTGAAGAAAACGTTCAACCGGTCAACGTACCAGTGACGATATGTGGTGATGTACACGGTCAGTTTCATGACCTGATGGAACTCTTCAAAATTGGTGGCCCATGCCCTGACACAAACTACCTTTTCATGGGTGACTACGTTGACCGTGGTTATTACTCTGTGGAAACTGTGAGTTACCTTGTGGCCATGAAGGTCAGGTACCCCAAGAGAATAACAATCCTTAGAGGTAACCACGAGTCCAGACAGATCACCCAAGTTTATGGTTTCTACGATGAGTGCTTCCGGAAGTATGGTTCAGCAAATGTATGGAAACTTTTCACTGATCTTTTTGACTATTTCCCCATCACAGCCCTCGTTGACAACAAGATATTCTGTCTCCATGGTGGTCTTTCTCCAATGATTGAGACCATTGACCAAGTAAGAGAGCTCAACAGAATCCAGGAGGTGCCCCATGAGGGGCCAATGTGTGACTTGCTGTGGTCGGACCCAGATGACAGAGGTGGATGGGGTATTTCGCCAAGAGGTGCCGGATTCACTTTTGGTCAGGATATAAGTGAACAGTTCAACCACACCAATGGGCTGTCATTGATTGCCAGAGCGCATCAATTGGTGATGGAAGGCTACTCGTGGTCTCATCGTGACCTCGTGGTGACTATTTTCAGTGCCCCCAACTACTGTTACAGATGTGGTAACCAGGCTGCTATAATGGAGGTTGATGAGAATCATAACAGGGAGTTTCTCCAGTATGATCCAAGTGTGAGACCAGGTGAACCAACAGTTACAAGGAAAACACCAGATTATTTCCTCTAGAGCATCTACAATTCAAATAAATGAGGAAAAAACACTGAAGAAGCAAGAGGAGTTATATTCAGTTGGTGATTAGGAGATGGACTAACAACAAAAGTAATTGCAACACATATCATGGGATCTGTGATTAATGCAAATTCTTACGTAGGCAGTGTCATTTATTTATGGTTTTTTCTATATGTTGCGACTAGGAGCAGATAATGTGCGGGGATTGGAATCACATCATATGTTTGGTTGATTGTTTTTTGTCTGTTTCTTTATTTGTTTGTTTGCTATGGCACGGCTTGACTCGTCTATATACATGTCTCTGTGTACTCTTTTGTCTTTTGCTCCTCTCTCTCCTACATTGTCTCCATCCTCTCTGTAACCTTTTTAATCACCTCCTCTCTCTCTCTCTCTCTGACCACACCAATTAACTCAGCGTACTACCGTGGTTCATTCTTATTTTTTCGTTTGTCTTATGTTAATATGTTATCCGTTCATTTTCTTTCTTTTCTACCCTTCCTGATGATCTGTACTTTGACTTTGCCATCTAAGAGAGTTCTGTTATTGATTTTAATCACATATATTCACGAATACGTATATATTTTATTGGTTTGGTAAGAGAAAAAGTAATGCATTATTCTGCGCCAAGCTTCCTGGCCCTATCCAGCGCTATATAACACATTGCCTCTATGGCCTCTACCTTCTCGATCTCAATGTCTCCCCTGTTTATCCTCTTCTCCATGTTTTCCATTATCTCGCTCCTTGGCCTACCATTCACAAACACCACATAACGTAACCCAGGAAACTTGGTCTCGTATAACTCATTCAATTCCACAAGCTTTGCTGTCTCTTCAGGAGTTGAACCAGCAGAAAGAGATTTCTGTTCTGATGAGGAATGCGATGATAAGGCAGCACTCTGTGCTTTCTGGGGCCCTAAACGTGGGTGGGCAGAGATGATACCGTTGATAGTGCTGGTTAAAGTGGGTGTGGGTTGTGCCTTGCTTGCTTCGACCAGCTGTAGGAGATATTCTCTTGATTTGGCAATTAAGAGTATATAGCTGTCATATTTCTGGATACCTGAACTTACGAACAGCTTCGGTATCAGGAAGTTTCTCAATGTAGCACATGGTTCGAACAGATGATTCAGCACCTCTGCTTGCTCAGTAGCAGGGAGAGCAAGCAGATCTCTGGCAGCGGGGAGTGTGTATTCAGACATATTGGTTAGAATTTATAACTTGACTATTCGATACAACTATAATGCTATATCTAATATCAAAGGCATTGTTCTTCTTTTAATCGTTGTTATGATCCTCGATATCCTCGAGAGAAAACCTTTCCTATCACCGGCCCCTCCCCCATACATTTTGCAGGCGATATGCGGAGATGTCCGAGCTTGATGCCCTTATCTGCCTGAATCGGGCAAGGCTGTATGCATCATCCACCACTAGGTATTGACATGTCAGATGAAAAGGACGGCAAGGAGTGCGAACGAAGACTACTTACTAGTGCCAAATATCTATTCAAAGTTTGGAATCTACTGACTATCGTGTATCTCTGGGGTGATGTTTCCATTGCATATATATGGCAGAGAATGGAAATCATGACTGGAGAGTAGGGTTATGGAGATGAGGCGTAACCGTAGCACGGACAACTAACGGAGATGCTGCAGGTGGTGCTAATTCGGGGTTAAGTAAGTGTGTAGAGCGGGGTTCTATTCATGCGAATGTGGTGCGATTTCTGATGTACTCCACTTCACACCTGAAATTGTTCAGACAATCCGATCTGAACGTCTTTGTCGGAGTGGTATCTCCCATATCACTGCTAGTACAAGTAGTTACATGTGTGTAAGTCGATGGACAAGCTGTATTTCCCATGATCACCCCCTGTGTTCATCGATCATACTAGTGACATTGAGCTGGCTCAGGCTCAGGGAATGTATAGGATGGCATTGGCTTCCATGCTATTGATTGTAAGAGAAAAGATAATTGATTAAGCGGGGGGAGCACCTATGCTTCTCTCCCTGCCTCCCTCCTCGCCTGCCTCCCTCCCTCCCTGCCTGCCTCCTGTTAGGTAGTGTCTATGCCACATCCATCGGACTACGAAAATACTTGCTCTGGGTGTCTGCACGTCATCGCGTGGTCAGCATAGTGGAAGGGGGGCTCTGAGCTAAGCATTATCCCATAATGTAACAAAGGGGTGGCCACCCATGTCTGTACAAAGGCTGTCACTGCACTCCTCAGCTTGCTCCTAGCAACTGGTGCAGCTGCAGTTAAACATATTACGTCTGCACTCACATACATGCCAAATTGCGATTGCGTTCTCGGGCTAGCCATAAATAGGCTGGATGGGCTAACTAATTGCGAGAGGTCTGTACACTGTTTTGTGTTCCCTGTGACTATGGCTGCTTTGCGAATCTGCACAGGATTCTGTGCAGATTCGCTGTCCCACTGAGCCCACTCTTTTGCTCAGAGCACTTGAAGTTGCCTGCTTTCTTTTCTGCCCTCTGAGCCTTCTTTGCTGCCTTCTTTGCTGCCTTCTTTGCTGCCTTGCTTGACCAAACAGGAGTCGCTCACTACTACAAGTGCTAGATTTCCAAGACATCATCTGCTCACTAATACGTAGTTGTCTTGCCAACTGACTCACACTCGTTTCAGTAACAGTGGCAAGCCCCTCGCCTCGTTCTATTTTCCCCTTGGGGAAATATCATGCAATGACACACACGTTACGGTCAGGGCTCGGAGTTGTCAAGAATATGCGGGGAATGTGTATGTGCACCTTCGGACTTCAGCCATGCACTGCAGACCTCCACAGCCATCTCCCCTCCCCTCTTTCTGTATGTGGAGTAACTAACAAACACTGCATGGGAGGCGATAAGCGCAAGGGAAAATAAGGTGGGATAGTAGGGCTTTGCAGTCGGTCATCACTTTAGAAATCCTAATATGTCTAGATTGTTCTAATGTATTACTGCCCGGGTGGGGGGGGATGGCGAGTTCAAACACAGAAAGGGGTCTTGTGGGTTCTGCATTAGCAGCTGTAGGGAAGGTTCCAAGAAGATGTATATAAAACCCCGTCTCTCCCCACATTGGTTCAGATGATGTGGTTCAAGCTTTATTTTAAGATTAATAATTGAGGAACTCGAAGTTTAAAACATAAGCTCGATTTCTGACCCTATTCAAGCATAATCAGAGCCACCAACCAACACACCAGCCAAAGCTTATTATATATATATACTCTATAAATCATGTCATTTCTTGACCGTTGGTTAAACCGTGTTAACAGCAACAGCCATCACGGCTCTTCCATGGTGAACGCTGGAGGATCTTACTCAACTAGAAGATTAAGCACTAAGAGCACCGGATCTGGAATCCAGTATGAGGTTGAGCAGTTGAATACCTCTCCAAACAACACAAATACCCCAGCTACCTACTACAGACAGGTTGCACAGGGATTTGTAAAGGGTGACAATGATGGCAAGGTGGACATCGGTGACTTCTCAAAGGCTGTTGGAGGATTGGGACCTGTGGACATAGCCGCCTCCAACATCGACCCTACTGTATTCAAGAATATTGAGTTTGGGAGAAAGGGAAGTGTGGGCAGTGTGACCAGCCAGGATAGCAGCAAATGATCTGCGTGTGCCAAGTTAGGGTTTGAGACCCGGAGGATACTTCCATTTGTGTATGTTTTTTTTTCTATCTTGCTCACCAGGTGAGCATTTTATTTGGGTCTGGGGTTTGTTAAGGTATTGGTTAAGGCATTGGCATATATGTCCAAGTGCCTGTATATGTCATTTTAAATAGGATAATATATTCTTGTTGCATGAAGTTATTATAATATATTGTGGAGAGAAACAGTAGAGTAGTGCCTGGTAGGGGCTTGCCGTTTGCGATTGGGGAAAGAAAAAGATTGTCTGTCTATCTATCTTTATGGGTGCTGCCAACTGATGCGTTTGTGACACAGCAGAGCGCATACGACCCACCGTTTAACGCTTTGGCGATGGCCGCCCACTTAAGCAGGTCAAGGCTTTGGAGTTACCTAACAATAGGAAGTCAATTGGTTACGGCCAACGAATTGCAAGCGTGCGCGTATAACTCAAATCCCTGGTAACCACAGTAATCATTACATTACCGGTAATAATATCTTACCCTAAGAACTACATATTATATCGATCGTGCCAGATAGATAGCATGGTATTGTCAGATACCTCCACTCCCCATCTTCATGCAGATAATCTCTCTCCAATCGTCATTGTGGGCCAGCGCTTCACGCCCAAGGGATGCAACACGCGAGCTTAGGTACTCCGCCTTTTATGGCAGTGCTGGTTTAGTTACTAACCTTCTCATACGTCATAGGTCTAGGCGCTTGAGTGCACGTAGCTTGAGTGAGTGCCTAGGATGTTCATCGTAAAATAATAGAACTTGAAGAAATATTTTTCCAACAAACTTCTCAAACGACTTTTAACAAGATATTTATCGCGCTCAATTCTCTAGGGCCATTTGGCTTCTGCATCTTTATTTTTTTTTGTCAAGCATAGACAGGAGATAGCGTACCATACCCATCAGTCAAAGTGTTAATGAATGTTCAGGCACATCTATATGACGTGCATATGCCGAGGAGGATCTTTCAATTATAAAACACAATATACCCACACGCATTATTTTTGAATCACATACACAATATTGGCTTGGTACTGTACATGTCATTAGGCAAGTAATTGCACTATGTCAGAAAGCAATGACTCCAAATCTCCTGCAAAGGAGGGAAAGGAGCTAAGCATGTCTGAGACAGAGGTGGATGAACAACAGCATGGTTCACCGATGCAGCGGGCCAATAATGGCTCATACTATAACAGGGTGACATCTGATGGGAGATCCTGGAATAACCGAACATCATTGAGGGTGCCGTCATACGTCAACAATACCGTGATGTCGCCGTCCCCCAATCCAGTCGAATTTTCTGGAGATCAGTCTGTTCCACCCTCAACTCCAGCTATGAATTCACGAGGTAGACTACCCACCCTCACTTTACAAGTACCACCAACAGATTTGTCGATGGGACCCAGCTCCCCCATGTCTCCATTATCGGCGGTCTCACTTCCCCTAACAGAGACTGAACTCGATAACGGTTTGGAGTTTGCATTGGGCTCTGGAAGAAACCATTCTGGTGCATGGTTACCGCTTTCAGGTGATGAGGATGATAATGAGAAGGACGATAGCGATGGTGAACTAGACCAGCTTTTACCACGTAGAGCTTCGTCAGAATATCCAGGGCAGGAAGGCATATTGTTGGACGATCTAAGAGCCAGAAGGTCATCCAATGCCAGTATGTTCGGTTTCTCTCGCAGTCGTTCATCCTCTGAATGGGGACATATAGGTGCAGCATCCTTGCACCCTCAGAATTCCATACGATCTCAGAATTCGTATGTTCCTTCCTTAAGACATCTACGTAGTGAAGAGAACCTGAGGCCGCCCTCAAGCACAGAACACTCTTTGGCATCACCAGGTGCTCAGTTTAGTTTAGCATTCAGAAAACTGTCTGCCAGAGTTAACGGTAGAGAAGATGAGGAGTTGGAACTAATGACCCAACACTCAAAGGGCTCTTCGTCTATGGCTGCTAGTACCAACCTATCGAGGCAGAACAGTAGGATGTCTTTCCTATCGGGACCCGCTTCTGATGATGGAGAGGCTTCCGAGATTTCAGAACTTGAACCCACAACGTCACATGGTTCTGATGACAGTGATGTTTCAGACCACGCGGCTTCGGCTTCTCTCGCTAGTCACCCAAAATCCCTCAGACTGTACGGTAATTCTCTAAGGAAGTTTGACCCGGCTAATCCTTTCAGGCTAAGATGTGCAAAGTTCTCTCTCGAGCCTTCATTTGAGAACGGAATCCTCGTTTTGCTGATCCTCCAAACTTTCTTGCTATCTTATCAGCAATTTAATCCTAGGATCAACCATACAGGCTATGTGTTCAATAGAGGGTATACTAGTGTGGATTGGGTGTTGGTTGCCATCTATATGGTGTATACCGCAGAGGCACTAATTAAGGTGGTTGCCTTTGGCTTTATTGATGACTCTCAAATGTACAAGGTGCTCAATTTGGAACCCCGGCGTTCGATAGTGAAGGACTATATAAGAAAATTCCAGTCTCTCCGCGCACTTGGAGATGACAAAAAGGTAGACCCTCAAAACCGGCCCATCATTGCTCACTCGGTTACTCTGCGAGCTCCCCCCAGTGTATCAGAGTCTTCTCTCCATAGGGCTTATCTGAGGAATACATGGAATTGTCTTGACTTGATATCTGTCCTTTGTTTCTGGATATCCTTCCTCATGTCCTTTACTCTCTACGACATTGATCACCATTTGTTGCTATTCAGGTCGTTGATGTGCCTGAGGATTTTACGTCTGTCGAAGCTGACACATGGTACTGGTGTTATTCTCAAGGCTATCAAGAAAGCAGCCCCAGAGCTGGTTAATGTCTCTCTATTCATGGCGTGTTTTTGGCTATTCTTCTCCATCATTGGAGTGCAGTCCTTCAAGTCTTCTTTGCGTCGCCAATGTGTTTGGACAAATCCAGATGACAATACAGACACTTTTCTGAATTCCTTCCAGTTTTGTGGTGCGTATTTAGATCCCGACACGTTGAAGCCCATGCCGTATGTATTTGAGGATGGTGAGCCGTCTGCGTATATCAAAGGCTTCTGGTGTCCTGTGAACTCCAAATGTGTTCTTGGTGAAAACCCATATGGCGGGACTGTAAGTTTTGATAACATTTTCCAGTCTCTTGAAATGGTTTTCGTGATTCTTTCAGAAAACACTTTTACAGATATTATGTATTACACCATGGATAGTGATACTATGGTCTCGTGTCTCTTCTTCATCGGCACGATTTTTTTTCTTGCGGTGTGGTTGCTCAACTTGTTGGTGGCTGTGATTGTCAACTCGTTCAAGATTACACGTGATGAAATGGAGAGCCAGAGAATCTCTGGTAAGATGGCTACAAAGAGGAATGACAAGCGCAAGAGACGGATAAAAGCATACGACGAATACTTTGCAGCTAACAAGGTGCTCCTATACAGTGAGAGGTATTTTGGCTGGCTGCCCAATTCCATTATAATACTTGGTTTTATATGCGAGAGCCTCAAGAGCAATATTATGACTCCTGGATTTGCAGTCCTCATTTATAGGATGGAAGCCGCAGTTACCATTATACTTCTCCTAGAGATCGTTGGCCGCTTTGCAATGTTCTTTCCCAGGTGGAGAATATTTTTCTATGCATACACTAACTGTATTGATCTCACATTGTCAATAATTACAGGAATCATTATAATCCCTCCAGTGAAATCCGCTCTCGGGGTAGGTTACGCCTGGCTCACTTTCTTCCAAGTGGCACGTATGTACAGAGTTGTCACTAGGATTGGTTTTCTGAGAAGGCTGTGGATTCGTGTCTTGGGTAATTTGAAGGCGTTCATTGATCTTTCACTCTTCTTCTTGATTATCCTTACCTTAGTGAGTATAATCATGTCTCGTTTCTTTGAAGGTATGGTGCCAGAAGATGATGTTGACTCGCAGATGCTAGTTCTCAATACGTGGCCCAATGTGATGCTCTCGCTGTATGTGATCACTTCGACAGAAAATTGGACTGACATACTTTACACGGCTCAGGAAAATGGTGGAAACATCTTCACACGTATGTTCACAGCAATCTATTTGATTTCATGGTTCATTTTCTCAAATATGGTTATCCTCAATGTTTTCGTCGCCATTATCGCAGAGAATCTGGAGGTTTCTGAAAAGGATAAGCGCAGTGAACAGATCAAACAATTCTACACAAATGTAAGTAGATCACTGTTGAAGGGGCCGCAAAGGGGTATTCTTAACGATGTGCACAGTAGACTTATGGGGAAAAGGCCCTCAACTACGCATTCGGCTCTACCGCAGGATGTTCTAAGCCATCCTGTTCTTGTTGAGGCTGCCAAAAAAGAGCTTCCAACGCATGATATATTCTCCTCCAATCCACTGAAGAGAGATCCTAATGCAGAAAGGGACGGACTATATGCACTTAAAGCTGATATTTCCAAACACTTCTCAGAGAGAAGCCGAAAGAGAAAGAGTAGCAATCAAAATAATAGTGACGAAGTTCGGGTCTCCACCACCGATGTTGATAATCCTGAAAATCCATCAGCAGATGGTGGTGATGCTCCCAATAGTTCAGCACCAGATGGGAACTCCTCCTCTCTTGCTGTAGATGCCGGTTTCTTCGGAGAAGGTGCTGAGAGTTCACCCTTCGAATCTCCTTGGATTCCTCTTCCTTACTTTATTAAGCAGCGGCTTCGGCCATACAGACAGCTTCTCAGTGAGAAGCTGCAGGTATATATTGACCGTAACTATAATTACAACAAGGTTCTGTATATATTCCCGGCCAACAACAGACTCAGAAGGTTCTGTCAGCGAATCATCCCTCCTAATAATGGGGTCAGGCAAGAGGGTGTTCAAGCCAATGGAATAGTGAAGGATGTATTTGCAGTGCTCATGTTCTGTGCAACATTAACAATGGTGATCCTTGCGTGTTATACCACTCCACTGTACAGAAAGGCACACGGAGTGTTTGATAATACTTGGAACTGGACTCTGTACGTCGATATTCTGTTTGTATTGGTCTTTACTCTGGAAATGTTGATCAAGGTTATAGCAGATGGTTTCATGTTTGCGCCCAACGCATATCTGAAGTCAGCATGGGATAGAATTGACTTCTTTGTGCTCGTATCATTGTGGCTTGATGTTACTGCAGAGCTCAAAGATGACGGTTCTCTTACACGTCTTGTTGGTGGTATTAGGGCTATGAGGGCCCTCAGACTGCTTACTATCACCTCAAAGTCCAAAGAGACATTTCAGTATGCTATTGTTTCGAGTCTTTTGAAAATAACAAGTGCGGGATTAGTGTCCATGTCGCTTCTTATTCCTTTCGCCACTTGGGGTCTGAACATATTTAGTGGTCAGCTGAGTTATTGTCTGGATGGTGTCTCTAACACTGCCAACTGTACCAATGAGTTCGGCCAATCTGTATTCAAATGGGATGTTGTGAGTCCCAACACAGTTGTTGAACCATATCTACAGCTCAATACCTTCTCTGACTCCTTCTTGACACTATTTGAGATTGTTTCTTTGGAAGGGTGGGTCGATCTGTTGGATAATGTGATGAACATTGTTGGTAATGGAGAACCACCAATCACCTTTAACAGTCCATATAACGGTGTTTTTGTTGTTCTGTTCAACTTTTGTAGTATTGTGTTCGTTCTCACTCTCTTTGTCTCTGTGATCATCAACAACTATGCCCGTGTGACGGGGACGGCCTACTTCACAGAGGACCAATTAGCGTGGTACGAAGTGCAAAAGATTGTGAAGCAGGCAAAGGCCTCCAAGACAAAGCGTGTGGAGACTATGTCTCGGTTGAGGAGATTCTGCCACCAGACTGCAGTAAAGCAAAACTTTTACTGGTATCATTTCCTCAACCTGATGTTGATCCTACATGCTAGCGCCTTACTATCAGAGTCTTATTCATCACCAAGAAGTGCGATTGCATTTCGCTACGTGATTTATGTTATGACATCGGCATCGTTTGTGGTTGACATTGGCATGGTAATTACTGCCAAGGGTTGGAGGTTCTTCATAGCAAGCAAGTGGAATACTTTCTACATAATAGTTGCAGGTGGTTCCTTTATTCTCTCGATAATATCATACATGGTATCGAGAGAGACTCTTTTTGTCAATATCACCAAGCTGTTCTTGGTATCGATGTTATTTTTTATCATTCCCAGAAGTGATAGACTTAGTCAGTTGCTGAAATTTGCGTCTGCAAGTTTGCCGTCCCTTGTTTCTCTCTTCTACACATGGTTGGTTCTGTTCCTCGTATTTGCCATTGCCATGAACCAAATATTTGGTCTGGTGAGAACGGGACCAAACACCACCAGTAATATCAACTGCAGGACGGTTACCAAAGCTCTCATTCTCCTATTTCGAATGAGTTTTGGCGAAGGATGGAATTATATCATGGATGACTTTATGGTTGAAGCCCCCTTCTGTACTTCATCTTCGGCCAATCTGTCGTCTGATTGTGGCAGTACGGCGTATGCCTCTATCCTATTCATTGCTTGGAATATCCTCTCGATGTACATCTTCCTTAACATCTTCATCTCGGTTGTTGTGGACAACTTCAGCTATATTTATCATAGTGGTGGTCCTCACTCTTTGATTACCCGTGAGGAAATCAGAAAGTTTAAGAGATGCTGGAGTGTGTACGACCCTGATGGAATGGGTTTCATAGAAACAAGACACCTGGCCAAGCTCTTGGCATCACTTGATGGTATTCTCTCCTTCAGAGTGTATGGTGAACGGTTTGGCATCTCCAAGCTTACAAAGGAGTGGATTCATAAGAGAAGTTTACATCCCTATGACATCTCAGTTGATTTGGATGCCATAAACAAGACATTAAGGACAATTGACTCCGAGAAAGTGGCTAGACGCAAGCTGCTATATGATAGACTCATTGAGGAAGCCAGATTCACGGCAATAGATAATGGTAATCCCAATAGGATCTCCTTTGGAAGATTATTACTCCAGCTGGCACTATACTCTCAGTTTGATGAAAAGACTTGTTTGACATTGGAAGACTTCTTGAAACGGTATGGTATGATAGAGAGGATCAACATTAAACTAAGAGAGCAGAGGGCAGTAGACGCCCTAAACACAGCAGTGTGTAGGTGGAGGTTCCGTACAAACCATTATACGGAATTGATGATGAGATCTGAGGAAGCTGAATCTCCACCTCCAGTGATGCCTGAAATTGTTGTGACTGGTGAAGATGACGATATGGAAAGGGAAAGTCAAATGGACCCTTTCAGTAGCGATCATGGTGACCCTTACCGGTTTGTGAACTCTACGATCAGGGTGGATCCATTTTTGGACCCAGGGCTTTCGGAGGTTGTGCGTTTGCCTTCAATCAACTCATTGCACTCTGATTTTTATGATAAAACCATCAACAGCAACGAGCATGCTATTGGAGAAGACCAACATGAAAAGAATGAGTAGAGAAATGGTACGGTACAAGCAGCAGTTCAGATTAACAAGTTTCCACACAAAATTACTTTTTGTTTACTTTTATGCTTTTTTTTTCTTTTCTTTTATTTAAATTTACATCAGCATCAATGTGGTGTAGGGTTCATGGGATAGTCATACTTAATAGAATATATAATTGTTTACTATTCTTTAGGCATGCATTGAAGAGATCGTAGACAGCAGGTAATCAGCAGTTGAGAGCAAGAGCAGTAGCAAGAGCAGAGGCTATAGCAGTGAATTCTACAAGAATTGTTTCAATTGAATAATAATTTCCAGCTTGATACAAAAAATATTTCATGAGTCACAATTTATATATAAATCCTTATTGCATTCCCTCTTCCTAACTTATTAATCTTATATAATAGTCGTGTCCCTACCGCTGGACGCTTTGTAAGCGATGCATTATATTTTTTTCAAAATGATTTATTCCCTTCTATGCATTTCCATCTCATCGATAGGCACATGTCATACGATGGTTTAGTTGTTGAAAGTGTCGACAGGAGTGGGTAGCTAGCCATTTGCGGAATTTCGTTTTTCTTCTTTTTTTGTCTTTTTCACTACAAAAATGAAGCGGGCTGATACACCAGACCAGAACATTGCCAAGAAGCCCAAATTAAACGAAATGACAGCAGAGGAAACACAACAGCAGCAGCAGCAGGAGCAGCAGCAACAGAAGCAGAGAGAGGAGCTCTTTGTCCCGGTTGGAGAGGCAGCACAAACTATTGATGATGAGGCTGATATTGATGATGACCAGTTTGAAAATGAAGGAATAAGACAGACGGGTGCATTTGATGCCGAGGGCCACCCAGTGCAGGAGATTGAGTCTCTCTGTATGAGCTGTGGAGAGGACGGTATCACCAGGATGCTTCTCACCTCCATTCCTTATTTCAGAGAGGTTGTGATCATGTCTTTTGAGTGTCCCCATTGTGGACTTAAGAACTCTGAGATTCAGCCTGCTTCCACCATCCAGGTGAAGGGATCCCGTTACACACTGAAGCTTGAGGGCAAGGAGGATTTCGATAGACAGGTGATCAAGTCTGAGACCTGTAAGTGTCAGTTTGTGGAGCTTGATATTGAGATCCCAGCAAAGAGAGGTCAACTCACCACAGTGGAAGGTTTGCTATCTGAAATGATTGAGGATCTCGAGTCAGATCAGCCTGCTAGGCGAACCCTCCAGCCAGAGATATTCACCAAGATTGAGGAGTTCATTCAAAAGGTGAGGTCAACCATTGCCTGGGAGGAAGGCACACTGCCACAGACCCTTACGATTGACGATCCTGCAGGAAATTCTTGGATCGAGTTTATTCCTGGTGAACCAGCTCACAAATGGTCACATGTGGAGTACAACAGAACACCCGACCAGAACGTTCAGCTTGGCTTGGTGTCTGCTGATGAGGTTGCCCAGAAGGAGCAGGCTGACAGAGAGGCCACAGCAGAGGCTGAGGCTGAAAAGGAGAGGAACCCATCGGTTAAAGGTTTCGTTTCCGATGAGACAGAAATTGAGAACTTTGAAAATGAAGTGCAGACTTTCCACGCAACCTGCTCTTCTTGTTTCGCTCCTTGTGAGACCCACATGAAGGTTGTTAACATCCCCCACTTCAAGGATGTGATCATTATGAGTACCTCATGTGATCGTTGTGGCTACAAATCTAACGAAGTGAAGACTGGTGGTGCTGTGCCTCCTAAGGGTCGTCGTGTTACTCTTGTTGTTGATGACCCAGAAGATCTCGCTAGAGACATCCTTAAGTCTGAGACATGTGGTCTGGTTGTGCCAGAGCTCAATCTAGACCTGACTCCAGGTACTCTAGGTGGTCGTTTTACCACCATCGAGGGTCTCCTTTCCCAGGTTAAGGAGGAGCTTCACAGCAGGGTATTCACACAGACTGCTGATAGTATGGACGATACCACCAAGACCAGATGGGACGGTTTCTTCACCAGATTGCAGGATGCTGTTGATGGTAAGATCAAGTTCACCGTTGTGATGGAGGACCCACTTGCTGCCTCATATATTCAGAATGTATATGCTCCAGATGTTGACCCCAACATGAAGATTGAGGACTTTGAGAGAACTCATGAGCAGAATGACGACCTTGGACTTTTGGACATGGACACAGAAGGCCATATGGGGACCGAAGAGGAGGCAAACTAAATAATCAAATGTGGAGGTAGCGAGGGTGAAAGGACAACCTTGGAACTAACTGACTCGATTCTTCGGCACTGTATAATAATAGATTGAGACAGCAAACTTTGAGATTGTCGGTGTTTTACATGGATGAATTATATATTGATACAAGATCTATCTAGTCTTTTCAGGTGTTTACCAATTTTCTAAATACATTTAACGATCATTTATTAGATGTCATGCATGTTAAATACTGTGATTGTTCGTTCAAGTCGTATCGAAAGTATGTATGTAACTTCTCCCACTTATATCTGCACCCCTTCATCTTTACAACCTGCCTTGAAGAAGTTTGCAACTTTCTCATCTACAGCTACCTTCAGAGGAGTAAGGCCTTCAGGAGTCTCTATTGATGGGTCAGCCCCGAGCTTCACCAACAGCACTCCAACATCACCATGTCCTTCGGCTAGTGCATGGTGCAAAGGTGTCCAACCTGTGGAGTCCTTGGGGTTGAGAGCCGATTTACCCTTCTTAAAAAGCAGAGTTACTAACTTCAGAGAACCGATTGATGCGGCACGGTGGATTGGGTACTGTCCTCTACGGTCTTTGATACGGGTAGAGGCACCATACTTTTCGACCAAGACTGTTGCCACCTCATGAAAATTCTTGCTCACTGCGAAATGGAGTGCTGTTTGGCCCATGGTAGCTTGAAGATTCACATCGGGCTGTGGGGTATGATCCATCAGTAATTCAACTATCTCCTTGTTCCCCACGGCAGCAGCAATGTGGAGAGGAGACCAGCCAGAATCATCAATGAGATCATCCAGATCAACAACAACTCTCTTCTTTTTCCTGGTAGATGAAGTGCCTGCTGCTGTTTCTTCCTCGTGGAGTCCCTCTCCAGAAAGCGACTCCATGGTCTGTGCACTGGGGTTCAGAAGCATGCGAACTATGTCTAAATGCTGAGAAGACACGGCCCAATGCAGTGGTGTCCTTCCATCCTGGTCTTTCTTCAGAGCCAATGAGGGAGATTCAGCCAACAACCCACGTACAACAAGGGCATTACCCTCTGTGGCAGCTCTATGTATTTCAAAGCTGTCAGTCATTGTACAAGCCACACGCTTCAAAAGGATATTCAACTATCAAGAAACAAAGTGTCTTAGCCCCCGCACCTCAATTACAAGTGCAATCAATGGAAGATAGCTCGAAAAGTTAATGCAAAACTCTAGTTAGCCTGTTAATATCAGACGATATACTCCCAGTGTTCCTTCTCGTCTATAGATGAGGAAGGCCTCCAGTAATTATCACCAATGATTGTCCTCCACAGGGACCCTCTTCGCGAGGCATACTACCTAAATAATCGCCTTGCAGAGCGTGGGGGATCTCTCGGTAAGGGCGATGAGTGTCGTGCACCTCCCATCCTTAGAGAACTGAGAGTTGGAGAGCAGAGAGATGGAGAGCAGAGAGCTGGAGCGCTTCTCATACTACAGAGTAGGAGGAGGAGCTCCATCGGCCTTGGAGAGGGGGGGCGTGTCCCATAGACTCTTTGCCATCCTCAGCGAATGGCCACCCAGTGGTAACTAGCAGAGAGTGGGGTGTTTGCTCGTCTTTAGTGAGGATGAGTTTGCTTAGCGGCAGACAGAGAGATGGAGAAAGTAGGGAGAAGAAATACCAACCAATAACTGGTTGACATTCTACAATTGGTGCATGTGCGAATGATCAAGAATTATATATATTGGGTTTCATTCATCTGCTTGAAAACATTATAATTGTTATTGTATTTACTTGCTTTGAGATTGATTATTAGGAATCAAATATAACATCTCTCACAATGAATAACCAGAATTGGGAACAGTTTGCTAAGCAGCTACAGACTCGTGCCAAGCAGGCATCTAAGTCAGCAGCTGGTGGACCCAAAGGTGGTTCACCCCTTGGACTATTTGCCGGTGCTGGAGGATTGATATTCCTTGGAGGTGCTGCTTTGATCCTCAACTCTTCTCTTTATAACGTTGATGGTGGTCAGAGAGCCATTGTGTATTCCAGAGTCGGTGGTGTGTCGTCGGAGATTTACAACGAAGGTACCCATTTTGCAATTCCATGGCTTCAGACTCCGGTTATATATGATATCAGGGCCAAGCCCAGAAATGTCGCCTCTTTGACAGGTACCAAGGATCTACAGATGGTGAACATCACTTGTAGAGTGCTCTCTAGACCCGAAGTGGCCGCCCTGCCTGCCATCTACAGAACTCTTGGCCAGGACTACGACGAGAGGGTGTTGCCATCGATCGTGAATGAGGTGTTGAAGGCGGTGGTGGCACAGTTTAACGCTTCCCAGCTTATCACACAGAGAGAGAAGGTGTCGAGGTTAGTTAGAGAGAACTTGATAAAGCGTGCTGCCAGATTTAACATCTTGTTGGACGATGTCTCTCTTACAGCCATGACCTTCTCTCCTGAATTCTCCACCGCCGTCGAGGCTAAGCAGATTGCCCAGCAAGATGCTCAGAGAGCCGCATTTGTGGTTGACAAGGCCCGTCAGGAGAAGCAGAGTATGGTGGTGAGAGCACAGGGTGAAGCTGAGTCAGCTCAGCTTATTGGAGAAGCCATCAAAAAGTCCAAGGACTACGTTGAATTAAAAAGATTGGACACTGCCAAGGAGATCGCCACAATACTGGCCAACTCTCCAAATAGAATTTTGCTTGACAACGAGGCATTGCTGCTCAACACTGTTTCGGATGCCCGTGAAGGAGGCAGGAGGTAGGAAGTAAAACTCACCCTAAAATGAAAAATTGATGACGCCATGCATGTCTATCTTCTCTCGACTGATGAATCTGCTCTCATATCTATTTCTTATGTACATATTATATATATATAAATATTCCATGCTGACAAGTGTCAGAATGAAACTGTCAGAATGAATTTTACGTTTTACATTATGAACTATATGGTCGGGTTTTGCATTCACTCAGCCACTAGGGTGTTGCTCCACTTCAGTAGTCGTATAGGTATTATCAAGAGGTATGTATCTTGTGCTTACTATGCGCTTATGTAACCCGAAACGTAAGGAGCGTGTAGCAATAATTTTGGTTGCAATCATTCTTTGGTCGCTGGTGTGGTTGGCTGGGTCGTCGACATATTTCTTGTGGGCAGAGGCTTTACCTCAAATGAAAGTTTCAAGGTTCGCAGGTTTCGGATGTGCAGGTCGCTAACAGGAGATTATCAACTCACTGAGGCTCAGCGGGCGGGGGTGCATGTATGCTCTACTACAGCCTTGACTGGGCCGCATCAGTAGGTGCACGAAATATGCACAATATGCAAAGGAGATAGGACTTTATAAGCCAAGGAAGTTCAGCTCTTCAAAGATGCGCACGGCTGTTCCAATTGATTGCTTGGCTCGGTTCGGCAACGAAAATACTCCGTCCCGACCAACACAGCCTGGTAACACATTGAGGTTAATTATCAGCCAGGATAGTGGGATCTTGCGGTCTGTAAGGGTTACGGAAAGGGGCATTATTAAGCATAGCGAGGGCTGACCCCATTGCCATGGTGTGAGCGTACGGTTACATGCAATGGAGATAGGACTTTGGTTTTGGAACATCCTCGTGTAAATATGGTAGGCGGAATTAAGGCTAACAAACCATCCATCTACTCGAGGAATGTGCATCACCGGTAATTCTATGTGACCTTTCGAAGGTAGCTGAGAGTGTAATTTGAAAGTGGGCCGCTAATTGTGCTCGTAAAAGTATAAAAGGAGAAAGAGTTTCCATCCAAATACTGGGCTAATAGGATCTATTGCTCCATCAACCCAACTCAACCCTCAAATCATCCTTAACAATCAATATGTCCTTTGCCTCAGATATTCAATCGACGAAAGTCACCAACATTCCGGCAAACATGTACGCCAAGCTTGGAAACTCTGGACTCAAGGTCAGTAGAATCATTCTGGGCTGTATGCAGTTTGGTTCCAAGAAACTTGCAGGTAACTACGTTGTTGAAGACGAAGATGAGGTATTCGCTATCATGAAGAATTGTTACGATGCTGGAATTCGCACCTTTGACACCGCTGACATCTACTCTGCTGGTGGCAGCGAGGTGTTGATTGGCAAGTTCCTTAAGAAGTACAACATTCCAAGAGACAGAATCGTTATCATGACCAAGTGTCACTTCCTTGTGACCGAAGAATACGATTGGAGTCAGCTTGCCACTCCAGAGGTTCAGCACAGCCCAGAGTTTGTCAACTCTAGGGGTCTCTCTAGAAAGCACATCTTTGACGCTGTTGAAGCTTCCGTCCAGAGACTCGGTACTTACATCGATGTTTATCAGATCCACAGATTTGATGACGATACCCCAATCGAGGAAACCATGAAGGCCCTTCACGACCTTGTTGAGCTAGGTAAGGTTAGATACATCGGTGCCTCTTCTATGAAAGCACACCAATTTGCCTCCATGCAGGGTGTTGCCGAGAAGAGAGGCTGGACCAAATTCATCTCCATGCAGAACTATTATAATCTCAACTACAGAGAGGAGGAAAGGGAGATGGTTCCATACTGTAAGGCCAATGGTGTCAGTGTTATCCCATGGTCACCAATTGCCCGTGGTGTGTTGGCCAGGCCATTGGCCGACACCCTTGCCAGAGATGCATCGACCGAAATGGGTTTCCATGCTTTCTTTGGTATCAGCGAGCCTGAGCAGGAAACCATTAAGAAGGTTGAAGCTCTAGCTGCCAAGAAAGGAACCTCCATGGCTGCCGTAGCAACCGCCTGGCTCTTGGCCCAAGGTGCTTATCCAATTGTTGGAATCAACAAGGTCAGCCGTATTGACGATTTCCTGAAGGCTCTTCAGCTTGTGCTTACTCCAGAGGAGGTTGCTGATCTTGGAAGTAGCTACGCCCCAAGGGCTGAGCTTCCTTTTGGTAACTGATCGGCCAGATTTTGCCATCTGGTGACTCTAACTCAACTCAGTGCTTCTTATATATATATATATATATACTTTCTATAGATGAATAAAAGTGATTGCACGATAATAGTTGCTTACGGTATAGGTAGTATATCTACACTGATGTAGAGGATCCTCAAATTATCAGGAGATAGAGACATCCCTCTCTCAATAATTGAACAGAACGTCTAGTTAATAGGTATCTTTAAATTTATTTTGGTGGGTTTTGTAGAAGGAACTATGGGGAAAAAACATGCTTGATAGATAATGAGGCGAGGGATCTACTTCCTGACGGTATTATGCCTTCTCTTTCTAAATGACAGAATACCCTCCTGGATCATCTCGTAATTGCAATGTGATAGATGCATTGATTCAGTTGTCCTCTAACTGTGAAAAGTTGAGCTTGGTTGGCTTGGACCTGGAAAAAATGTTAGCCCGCAATATTTTGAGAATTGCGCTGCAAAAAATGATCTGAGGCAGAGTTTGCGTCGCTACTTACTTGTCATAGAACCTAGCCTTGTGGGCATTCAACTTCTGTGAACATGGTGACATCATGTTGTCAGTAGGCGAGGCAAATCTGTTACCATGCCTAAAGGAGATCAGTGATGTTAGTAACAAGCAAAGTCTGGATGTATATATATAATCCTGCTGCGATTATTGGGGAACGATCTTTCTTACCCTTGGAGTGACTTCTGAAGAAGCTGTATCTGAAGTCCTTGGCCCTTCTTTGGGGACTTCTGGTGCAGGGGCTGGACGTGTGGAGGTAATGCTGACATGATTTGTTGTTTTTTTGGCTTTGTAGAACACCTAATACTGCTTTTACCACAAACATGTATAGAGGAGTAATTTATATATCACGGATCATCTTTTGTGTAAATCAGATGCTCATCATATGTGAAACTATGCCGAGGCGGTTCTCTGCATCTGCGTGTTATTATCTTTCCATTTTAGGATATGTAATGGGCATCCCAAATGGGAAATTGTTTAATTGAGTGCATCAGCCTGAGATTAAGGGTGTTAGAGAGATAATACTCAAATATCAGTATTAATTAGAGGGGAACACAAAAGTGGTTAAATCAATTATAATATCTTTTCATATAAATTTACCATTTACTTGTTTACAGTTCGAAATGTTAGAAGTAATCTTTATCCAACCTGATCACTTCCTACTCTGCGTTGGATTCTACAAAATGCAATATCTAAATTACATGTGATTAATTTTTAAATATTTATAATTCCGAGCTTTCCATAAAATGATTAAAAGAAAAGAACAATTGGATAGATAAATAGCTTTTACTTCTAAACACAAAAATATTCTGTCTAAAAAAATGCACTCTTAGTGGGCTGATAGAATGATCACCATATGATTCTCTGAATGCCAGGCTCAGATCCCCAGGTAAACTCAAAAGAAAGAAATACGTAAAATACAACGGCAGAAAGAACGTAATTGTACATCGCTTCTAATAACAGCCTCATCTTGACGTTACTCTTTTTATGTCCCGATACGATCCCCGAGTCAATTGGGGCGACCATAAGACGCCATATTATAAGAGGTAGCATATAATACCTTGGCTCAAACAACGGAGAGGGAACTATGACAGCCACGACACATACGAAATATGCCACAATTGTGATGGGAGATGTTAGGCCAGTCACGGTGATGTTGAAGCTCGTCCTTGAAGCGCGTTTGTTCACTTTCTTAAATTGGCTATACGATACGTTCAACACCAGGAGCTTCACCAGGGAATATATGAAAAAGTGATAGAAAGGAGTCAAAAAGTACCGTGAGTATGGGGTTATGTTTATGATTTTCCTCCAAATGTAGAATGTGTAATGCCTGTTATCTGCTAACAGGAAAGGGTGGGCAATTGTGAAGTAGTGGATACAAGTACCTATGACCCCATATGAAGCAGCTGTTAGGAGGGCAGGCACTATGGATCCAAAGGATGAATGTATATATCCAACCAAAAAATCCAATGATATATAGATCGGTAAAGTAAACCCTGCTATAAACGCAGCACAATAAAATAACTGTGCAATATGCAGTCCTGCGACATGGTTTTCTTTATCTCCAAATGTTATACCTCCATTGTACCACAGGAAGACGGCAAATAACACAAAATTCAAAATGAATGGCACTATCAAGAGCCAGTCCTTGAGACATTGGGTTATGAATAACAAGATATCTTTAAAGAAAATTCTAGAGTAGCCACTTCTTTCTCTTACTCTCTGGTCAATGAGTACTGCTAACACCATTGCAGTCCATATTATATTGGTCTGTCTTAGAGTGAGACTTAAGAGGCCCAGGAGAGCAGAAAGGAAGGAATTTGCCACCGGATTCTTCACTGGAGCTGATATAACGACAGCAAAGGAGGCCAACACCAGCACAGTCGACCATACATCTGTGTAGAATAGGGTATAATAAATGGACAGCAGTGGTGACACAGCGATGGATACAGGGAGCACCGTTGTATTCTGGCGGCTCGTTTGGATCACATAAACCAATCCCAGGATGGAGAGACTTCCCAAGGCATTGAAACTCCTCAAAACAGAACTGGAGCATGGAATCCCTGTTTCAATGCCAAATAACGACAACCACGTCACTACCTTGGAATAGAGGTAACCTAACACATACAATCCAGGTGGAGTTGTGATCTTGGGATTCCAGTAGTGGAAGTTACCACCACAATATTGTTGGCATTGCGGAATATGGAATATCTCGTCCTAGAACAGAAAAGTGGATTTGTCAGTAAAATATGCGACCAAAGCAATCACTTGCACTCTCTCCCTGAAAGAATACAACTCATCTGACGAGAGAAGACACACGTACTATAAACGGCTGATCCACCTTCTCGTTCACCTTGGCGAAGAACACCCCTAGGAACGGCAGAAACAGCAAGCTAGACAAGGCTTCAGAAAACATCGCAAGCACACAATCGTGGCCCTTCTTCCAAACTTAAGTTTCCGAGATTCAGTGGTGTTATCTTCTCTATTGTTTCTCCTCCCCTCAAATAGTCAAAGAAAGTTCGATGATCTGTTGTCGTATGCACCTCGGCGCGGATGAGATGCACCTTGCCAGCTAAGAAAGAGGGCATCGGAGAAGAGGTTACTCCACACACGGTGTCTAAACGGAGATATACGGTGGGACATTTATAAACTCTTTCCATGCTCTGATGGTCCATAACTAGTATAGACATTAAAGTCTAAATACTCAATTTTTGGTTACATTGATTATATATAACAATGCCTCAAACACCGGATGAGATCGTAGCAGGGTACACTCGGGGATATGAAGGTAAGTGGAGCGCAGTTTACACTGCTGGCGACAGTTTTCTACCCTACGCATGTTGTGTAGAGGACAATATATGGCAAAGGGGCAATTACTGACTGGTGACAAATATTATAGTTACTCCTCTTCTGTTAAAACGGTTTGAGCATATTATAGGTCACTTCCCACATCTTGCTTCTGCTGCAGGGGTGAGGGCATTGACCGCAATAGCAGATGGTGGCCAGGAACTAGTGATGTATAATGGTATTAAGACATTTATAGATGCGGCCTCAACAGATCCCGCTATAAAAGCCAGGATTCTGGTAGAAACGTTTAGGATAAAATTGGAAACAGAAACCAATAAGCATTCTGCCCTGGTGAATTACCTGGACGATGTCATCAATGACGGGTATGATGGTTCTGAACAGCATGCCATCTTGAAGCTCAAAGAGGCACTGAAACAGAGGGCTATCATATATGATATCACAGATGACACCAGATATGTGTATGGTTCTGCCTTTTACGCACGCTCAAGGCAATACTCTAGGTTCCAAATGTGCTCAGATATTGCATTTTCTATGATGTTACGTGCGTTTGAAGGAACCCCAGAATATCAGATAGGCATGGATAATGAGAACATCAGAGCTTTTGTAAATGCATTAGCGGAAGAGACAGAGAATGAGAACAGTGCGGTGGGATCACCCTCTCCATTTGAAGAGGGAACACCAATTATAACCATAGGACATGATCAGATCAAGGCTTATTGGAATTGTCGTTTGGCAATCGTGTTCTCGTTGTTTTGCTCCGAGAGCTATTCTTTAGTGGTGGATTCTTTCCAAGAGATTGTCGATGGAAGCCAAGAGCTAAGAGGAATAACGGGAATGGATGTATTGTACAATGATTTCGAGAGTATAATCATTAACAGAGGTGGGCTTTTGAGGGCAGTCTTGTTATCAGCTCTTGTGTCAAAGACAGTTCCTGAGATATCCTCTCTTCTAAAGAGTAAAGTGTGGGAGGATTTGATAAAGGAGGACTTGTTATTTTCCCAACTGTTGTATTACCATCTGGATGCCAATTTTAGCAAATTCAACACATTGTTGGATGAACAGGAAGATGAATTAATATCCGATCCGTTCTTCTTCTCCTTATGGAGTCGTGTTACGCTTCTGCTGAGACAGAAACAGTACTTGTCCTATCTATCTGTGATAGACAAGGCTCCTTTATCACACATGTCTAAGAAACTGGGCCTGAAAGAAGAACAAGTATCAGTGGAAGTCAGACAACTCGTTACTATTTTGCTGTTGGATATACGATATGATTCAATTGCGAACGCTTTTGTATTCCGAGCTTCAAACCAGGAAGAAGGAGAAGGTGTAGCTGGCTTGCAATCACAGTTACAAAGGCTCACCAGAACAGTGGATGCGGATACACGTACTGCAACTTTTGTGAACCAGGTGACTAGTCTGTTTCCTAATTGATTGTTGATATACCTGATAATGATAATGAAATATATACGGATGCTGGGATATGATATGGTCTGATGCACGTGATAAAATAATAAATATATATATATATATATACATGCATATGTACAAGAATGTAATGATAATGGTCAGCCACTGATACTTGAGTATCAGTTTTCCCCCCAGACATTCACCACATCGTCATTAATAGCAGTGGTGACTCCATGCTCTGCAATGGTCTCTATATCAACAATCTCCTTGGCAGCCTCAGCAGTGAGCACAGTGTATGTATCCTTCCCAATGGCAACATCATCTTCAATTCTGATACCCACATTTCTGAAATGTTTTGGCCATTTATCATTATCTGGAACATACACACCCGGCTCTACTGTAACCACTTGACGCTCTTTAAACTTGGCTGTTCTAGAGTATCCCGGAACATCATGCACATCCAATCCAAGGTTGTGTCCGATATAATGTGGATAGAGCTTCATTGTCTCCCATTCCTGTAAAGACGAGAATCCACAGTTACGGAGTTCCCTGGTCATTAGTCTGACACTCTCCATATGCAGATCTTGCAAAGAAAGGCCCGAGCTTACTGTACACTTGGCTATGCACTTCTTTTCCACGTTCAACACGGCCTGGTAGAGATCACGCTGGGGAGCGGTGAACTTACCACTTACGGGCCATGTTCTGGAAATATCTGCCGCATATCCTCCAAGGGACCCACCTGCATCGACAAGTATAAGTTCACCATCTACAAACACATCATCGTTTCTAGTGTAGTGAATGCATAGGGCATTTGGACCACCGGCAACAACAGGGACATAAGCCGACTTGTCACATCCTCCGCTGATGAACTTGTATTCCAGAAATGCAGCGAGACTCCTTTCTGTTCTAAACCTCTTTGCATATGCCTGGTTGTATGCTCTACCGGAGATACGACCGGCCATTCTCATCACCTTGAGCTCTGCTGGGGACTTAATGGCTCTAAGGCCGTAGGTGAGGTTTTTCAAAGACCTCATTGTCTTGTTGGACTCTTTGATTTGTGTCTCGATGATTGCCCTATTTGCAAGGGCTTTTGGGTCTCTCCTGAACATAGAGTTGAAAAGGGCAGTGGCTGAGCGTTTCTTCTCATCAAAGGAGTCATAGAAAACAGAATCATTGCGCTGGATGATCTTGGAGATATAAGGAGAGAGGTTGTTAACGGAATCAGACTCATCCGCGTTAAAGATCTCTCGCACTCCGTCGACACCAGTACGGAACCCTTCCCATTGCTCGGCAGCCACATCTTTAGGAGGCACCACCATATGGAAAATCACACTCTCTGGATCGTCTGACGGTTTCTCCAGAATGGCGACCGAGTTGGGTTCCCCCCACCCCGTAAGGTAGAAGAGGTCATTGTCCTGTTGGAAGGGGAAAAACACACTGCCAGAGGCATATTTCACCTGTTCACCAGCAATAATGGCTACACTCTTTGCAGGCAGCAGAGCACTGAGCCGTACTCGCCTCTCATAGTACTCCAATGCAGATATCCCGTTGGTGAGATCACCAGGTTGCATGTATTGGGGTCTGGTTTCATATAGCGGCTGTCCAGCTGTGAAGGGAGGTTCGTGTCTTGTTGAAAAGCATTTCATATGGTTGTGTGCAACGTATGTCCTATAGCCAGATGGTGACACTAATCTACACCACCTCCTAAGTAATCCAGTAGAGACCCGAATGTCTCGGACTCCATTCCTCACTACACCACCTGCAAGTGACATTGTGTAGGGAACCTCGCACCAATATACCAAACAAGAGCAACTACACCCTTAAATGTTAAGTAAACTCACCTGAGAAGTATATAGGACATAAATATTATATAGTTAAACAGAAACGGTCATATACTGTTAACTAACAGCCCTGCCCCATCTCCTCATGCCTGCCCATCTCCAGGCCAGCCAGTTGAAGCCCACTCCCCACTGCTCTTAGTGCTCTTAGTAGCAGAGGGTACAATCTGCAGCTAAACAGTGATAGATCAACGGGATGTCTGCATGCTCTTCTGGCTCCTCCCACTGGGCATCTCCCACTGAGCATCTCCTACCGTAAGTGCTTACTGCTTAATGCACCATGGGATCTCAGCAGGAGCATCTGTTAGGTCTAGTGGGAGCGGAGCAGCTCTGCTCAGTCTGCCATCAAGCTTTGTGCACCAAAAATTAGCTGTGCTCTTCCGGTGGGTAAGTGGGTGAGTGAGTGAGCGAGCGATTGAGGATCAAATAGTGTGGACCAAGCGAGAAAGGTGGTGAAATATTATAGAGGGAGAAATACAATACCTAAAAGAGGAGGATAAGAAAGTTATTGGACTTTAGTTTAGTTTGGTTTAGTTTGGTTTGGTTTAGTTGAATTCATTAGGTATAATTGGGGAAATAATCGAGCTTTGCCAATCCACTCATATACCTACTGGAGATATTTCTGTGGTTATCAATCCTTTTAGACTTATATACCTACCATATTGGTGATAGCTAGCGTATACCACACCTATTCAAGCATACTGCCAGTAGACAGAGCAACTACTGCCCATTCATTCAACACACATCATATCCCTCAAACATGTCATCAGTTATATCGGCCTTTATCAGGCCATCCAAGAACAGACTGCTGGAAGTGCAGAAGCTGTCGTGTCAGATATTTCAAACTACATACAACCCAAGCAACCTGAGGACAGGCTCCAAGATCCTTCGCCAACCACTGAAGGGACAAGCAGTGAAGAACTATTATGGTAACCCGGAATTCCCCACATTCAGCAAGATAGCAAAGATGTACAACTTTTCAGAGTTTGATCTCGTGGATGTGGAGGACGACTACAGACTCTCCATCAATGCATCCAGAAGGAGGAGAGGTAAGGGTGCTCCTAAGAAGAAGAGAGAAAAGTCAACCACAGATAAGAAGAAGAAGAGAAAGTGATTCATTAAGTCGCGGTTTGCAGTTTAATGAACGTGCCCCTTTGGCTATTCATTCTTGTACATACATAGAAATTGAATCATATATATATGCATTTTATATAAATATATTGATGACAACGCTAAATTATGCTAATTGAAACAGTTTCTTATAGTCCGCTGGGGCTATAAATTCACCAGTGAGTACTCTGCCGAGAGTGGGTGTATTAGAGGCAGTACTTGGTGTTTCTGATTTCTCTCTTGAGCTATATAGATTTCCCAAGTTAAAATCGGTTATTAGACGTAGATGAGGTTGAAGTATCTCTGCAAATGAAAGTGGTCTAGTTTCCAGGATAAACACTGATCCCAAGCTGCTCACAGCTTTGAAAGTGAGCTTGATCCCACCGGGAAGCCTTGATTCGTTCTTCAGTTTCAACATTAGAACGATAATGGGAGAGTGGTTCAATACAATCAACCCCACTTGTAGTAACGTGATCAGCGCTATGACTGCCAACCTCATGCCAACAAAGGCGATGTAAAATGCAATAACAGTGGGCAACAAAAAAGTGAGAATGGTAAAAAGAATAATGCCAAAAAGCAACTGGTCAAAGTCATAGTTGTTAGAGTCCACTCTGTTTCTCAGTGCATTATACTTTTTGCCATAGAATAGTCTCATCAAAGATCTGAGAATGTTCACCTGCCAGTTGAATACCCTAGTAGAAGCAAAGTAGAAACAATGGAGATGGAAAAAGACCACAGTGATGAGGTCAACCAGCAGGGCCAACAGAAATGACAGACCTCCGAAACAGCATATGCTCCTTGATACATAGAGTAGTACAGGCAATGATCCGGAGCTCTCCGATACCAGACTTCCAAGACCCTCATTCCAAAACCGGATGACCCATATAAACAGTTCTCCAAAGAACGCAGCAAGCTCATTGTTGAGCTTGAAGCCAGCAGGCGAGTGCATAAGCCATTGGATCAGTTCAGAAAGATTACGCACTAGGAATGTTTGATAAACGGATTTGCGTACGAAATCCTGGATCACAACTCCATAATCAGCTATTAATGACGATGCGATGATACCCAAACACACATCATTGGCAATTAGCCACAGAGTATTGTAGTGTTTGAGGTATTTTAACAAAGAGTTAGATGAATTTGTATCATCATATGACAAACTATCCGACACAACCTGTGGTGTTTTTGTCTTTTCACGGTGTCTGTTGGTATTACCAAGATACTCTATAATATTACCACACAGATAACGTACCTGTGACAGCCTGAAATGCAATTGGTGGATCACAAAAGCACAATCCACAAGGCTACTATTTTTGGAGAAATTATATGTAAGGACACCCATCAACAGGTTACACAGAGTCACGACCGCAGAAAGGGTCAGTATTATCACTGGAGATACTACGGAGGATATCGACGTAGACACTCTGGATTGGAAACCACTGAGTCCACCAGTTCTCCGGCCCGGAATACAGTGTGAGCCAGACTCATTACAGCCATCTAATGCTGTGGGATATACAGAGGATAACTTTTGATACAGAGAAGATCTCAGATGTTTGCTGAGATTGATACATTGTACAATTCTTTCCATTTCTGGCTGCTTGGGATGAGGATGAGGGTGCCTATAATTGAATGTATGACTCTTGACCTTATATGGATATTCCTCATCAACAGTTCCAAAAGAGATTGATTCAGGTATGGATGGTGTTTTTGAGTTATGTGCATTTGCCAGTACCTTGGTCGGCGTCGAATCACCGGTACCAGTAACTGCCTGGGCCCCAGAGACACTCTCCATAAAGAAACCTTTAAACGAGACAGAACCAATATCTATAGGGGTTAAAGAGTACCGTTCCATCCTCTGGTAGTTTTGTGGAGCGTAATAGAACAAATTGAATGATTCTCCTGATGACAATGACACCTGGGCATCAGGTCCATGATAGTTGAGGTTCAGAACAGAAGCATAGTGTGGATCTCTAACGTTTATCGTTCCTAGTATACCCACGGTCAGCGATGACTTATGAGGCACGCTAAATGTGAAGAGTTCACTAAGAGGGGGATTGAGTTGTTTAGTTCCTACTTTCTCTTCGAGTGAATCATGCTCTATATACACAATGGTGGTAATTACCACATAATTGTGATCCCCTGAAATGTGTCCCAGAACTAGACGTTTTTGGCCATGGTATGAATCAAGCCTCAAGTCACTTGGCCAGTAAACATTCTTTACCACAGAAGGGCCTGCCATTTATGCTGTGTGGGTAGGGATGTGTATGTGAGTGTGAGTGTGTGAGTGTGTGTGTGTGTGTGTGTAAATGGTGAGGTGTATTAAAAACTTCCCCTTCTGGATCGCAGCTCTTCAGTCAACGAGAACCCAACTTGCTGACGAGATCTCTTCAGTTGAGTGCTTCGCCTCTCTATATCGTGAAAAAACTGCTCCTTGACGAAGAAAAAGTTCACTGAAGCCAGCAGTACCGCGAAGAGGGCGGTCAGCAGCAGGACAACTTCCGTGAGCCTTATGAGTACACTCTCTGTGTGCTTGTGCAAGAGGTAATTATATATGCGGGAAGAATTGTACACAACCAGAACAACAACACCAATGACAAGTGAAGATCCTCCAGAGCCAATTCCCAGTAGAGGATTTGTTCTGTTTCGTCTCACTCTCTTTCGCTCTCTCATATACCTGATGAGGCAATGTGATGCACTGTGATGAAGAGGAGGAGTACTGGGAGAGGTAAAGTGGTGCTGGTGGTGATGATGCGGAGAAGGAAATGCAATTATGAGGGAATGAGAGCCGGAGTGAGTAAATGAGAATCAGAGTCAGAATAAAAGTGATGATGAGGATGTTTTCCGTTGCGTATGCTTTCGTACAAATCGATTATTGGTGATGCAGTAGCAACGGAATGGAGTGGAGTGGAGTGGAGTGAATTATCTTACCGCAGGCATGTGCTTGCATGAGATCAGAAGCAGTGAAATTCACTCACACGCCCAATCAGTATGGTGAGTATGCTGTACAATGAGAGTACACGAGTGCACGAGTACACGGTAAGGAATATCCAGCTACAAGAATCTTGCAATTTTTTAGTGTATGTTGTGGTAATGATGCCTACTTTACTACGGTTATTAGAGGCATCTCCAGCCATCGGTCAAGCCAGCTCAGTGTGAACAGCACTAGCCCTAATACCAAGGATCCGGGATGCATGCGATAAGCAGTAGCTAGCACATTAGTGGTAGCGCTTGTTTCACAGCATCTGCTTAACAGCACCTGCTTAAGGGCGGCGTACAGGCCAGCATAATAGGACATAGTATAATAGTATAATACGCAAAAACTACTGTAGAGACTACTTATATATATACCGCATTGAAATATATGATACTTATTTATGCCATTAACATAGAATGTGTATGTGCACTGGAGAAAGGTGATTTGAAGCTTAATCTCCCCTCCAACTTCGGTATTGCCTACCAATGTCAAGGGAAGCTCAACCTACTAAGATGAAAGGTGCATAACGTAATTAGATTTTCAACTTTTTTTTATATTATAAACAGACTGAGAAAATACACCATAATCAAGAAAAATTTGGGAAAAATTTCAACAAATTGATTACCAGTTGCTCTCCTCAGCTGGGGTCTCAGCGGCCCAGTCAGTGGCACCGGTCTGAGCCCAGTCGGTCTCGGTTGGCTCAACAGCCCACTCCTGCTCGGTCTCGGCAACAGCCTCGACGGTCTCACCCTCAGCCTCAGCAGCGGCCTCCTCGTTAGCCTGCTCAACCTCTTCAGGGTCTCTGTAGAAGTACAAATCAGGCATGACGGACCATGGCTCAGGACGGGTTGGGAGGGTACCGCGGAGACGGAGAACCTCACGGGCGAGCAAGTACCAGATAAGACCGATGGAGTGCTTACCCTTGTTGTTACATGGGATAGCGACATCAACGAACTCAGAAGGAGAGTCGGTATCTGTGAGAGCAATGACTGGGATGTTGACGTAAGAAGACTCCTTGATGGCCTGAGCATCGGTTCTTGGGTCAGTGACAATGATCAATCTTGGCTCCTTGAAAGAACGGGTGATGTAGTTGGTGAAAGAACCTGGAGTGAAACGACCGGCAATGGCGGTGGAGCCAGTGTGGGAAGCAAACTTGAGGACAGCTCTCTGACCGTAGGTTCTGGAAGAGACAGCAACGACATCAGCAGCGTTTGGGATAGCAGCAATGATTCTGGCAGCGAGAACAATCTTCTCCCAGGTCTTACCAACGTTGATGATGTTAACACCGTCTGGTCTGGTCTTGTAAACGTATGGCTCGTTGTGCACCTATAGGGAGAAAAGTTAGTATATATACGAGAGTTATGAAAAATAACACACACAGTGAGAGGAGAGGAATAAAAAGGCTTATTGGAGATCCGATAAACTACTCAATACCCTTTTTAGTTGTTCACTAGGTTAAGGACACTATACCCCACCCATTCTGTCACACAGAACGAGAGATTATAAGCCTACACCAGAGTGAACATTCTAATTACAATTGTGATGTCTTCCTTGTTGTTTGAGAGACCTGTTTTCATGGTTACTGTTTCTTCCTTTCATTCTGTTGTGCTACCGTGTAGCCTAAAACTTTGCTGCTGTCTTATGATCCGTCGACTGAAATATTTTGTGGAGTGGAATATAGTTTTGTTTATTGGGATCTATTTACATGGTACCTTGTGATCCTGATGGTTTGCTTCTCGAATGCTGTATTTCATGGTAATCTAAACCACTCTCTCTCTCTCGCTTTCCTTCTCTCTGTTCCTCACTACTTGGGTGAACTATATCACACATACCTGAACGTTCTTGGAACCCAAGTGGACGTTAGCAGCTAACAACAACTTAGCATCCTCTTCGGTGAGGTCAAATGAAGCTGGCAAAGACATCCTGTTAATAGTCGAGCTGACAGTCTGTTAGTTGTACTTGTCTCAAAAACTGTTCAACTCGTTAATTTAAACCTGAGGGTATTTTTCAACCTTACACCTCTGCCTCCCTCAGTATGGAAAGCCAGTAGGCTCAGCTCCACTCTCTCTGGCTTACTACCAGCAGAGCACCCAAGCCTGAATTGGAGAACTGCCATCGATGCCGGGCAGGTTGTTAAAAAATCACCTAGCCTGTGGACGAGTCAAAGTTCCCAAAACAGAAACACAGCTTGTGAAGCCCTATGAATATGCACGTGATCACCCAAGGCTCTGTCGACTTTGCACCTCTGGTCGTGCATGGAAATCAATCAAGCCAAGTCTCACAGTAATTATCTAATCCATCTGATCTCCCAAATAGGGAATAACGCCATAGTGTTGCGCTGCTTGCATGCCGATACCGCATGTTCGATGCCGGTAAAAAGGTACTTAGGTGGTATTAAGCGTGCGCCTCGAGGGGAGGGAGGTAGTGAGGAGATCATCGAGATAAAGTTGTGTGTGAAAGTGGGCGCTGATCCGTTATGTCCGTCTGAGCTTTTATTTTCTATGGTTATCATTTGTACTATTATCGTGGTGGCAAGTTGTCTATAGATAAACACCATCACCTCACTGGATAAAAGGCGAACAGCAGCATCAGAGCCAAGGAAGTAGACGAAGCTCAAGATTGCTCCAGGTCCTGAAGCAGATCAAACATACAGACAGATCAAGGATGGTGATGTCAATAGGGGAGTTGTACACGGCCACTGTGCTGAGTGCACAGTCATTGTGGGAATATATCTATGAAGATATCGTCCCCAGATTCCCGGACAACGAAAGAGCCGATTCCACTAAGGCCCTGCGGAAATTCCTCGCGGTGAGGTATGCAGATATTACACTGTTGACCACATGTGGATTCATATTTTTCATCCCAATCTGGAGCTACATATACCAAAGGGCTCTGTATCGATTATTCAGTCGGATTGCACAGAAGATTACTGTGGAGAAGCTCAAGAACAATGTCCTGGTGCTTAATCTGGGAGTCATTAAGGTCATATTGATCTGGTCTTCGTTGCTGTTTGTTCTATCAATATTGGAAATACAACACGATGTGATATTTCTAGCTTCAAGACTGGGTAGAGTGGCAACATACTGTCTCCCATCTCTTCTCTTCATTACCCTGAGGCCCTCACCATTGCCCAAAGTGCTATATTTGTCATTATTGCCTATACATAAGTGGGTTTCCCGTTTAGTTGTATTACAGAGCTTTTTCCATACCGTATTCTATCTGATATACTTCTACCGAAGAGACACCATGTTCAAGGCATACAAAAGGGACAACTTGTACGGAATCGCCGCTATGATTGCATTTATAGCCATGTTCATCACTTCACTGCCAGCGGTGCGGAGATCAAGGTACAAAATATTCTTCGTCAATCATTATATTGGTTCTTGGGTAGTTGTCATAGCCCTCCAGCTACATGCCAGGCCCAGCATCAATATAGTCACATCGATCAATGTGTCTATCCTCTGTTATCAGATCTTTTGGCGGGTTAGACATTCTAAAACTACCAAGATTGACGTGGTTGATATATCGCCAAAGCTACAACTGGTTACTTTCCCCAATGAGGCTTTATCTATGAGGTCAGGAATGCCAGGGTGTCATATCAGAATCATAAATTACGAATCTGGCCTCAAGGGATTATGGTCGAACCTAATTTCACCTCTACAGCATCCATATACACTGTGCACTCTGCCTTCTGACCCCGTACAGAGGCTGATAATTAGAAAAGGTACATTTGATCTTGATCCTTCAAAAAAATATGTTGTAACTGGTTCATTTCTTCCAGTTCTGAATTTCATTAAACCAAGAAGGGAAGGTAATTCGAGATCATTATTATTTAAGGCAAACTGCAAAAGGTGCCTTATCGTTGTGGGGGGCTCTGCCATCAGTTTTGCGTTGCCAATTCTAAGGGTTTTAAATTACAATGGTTGTTCCGTGAAAATTATCTGGATCGTTCGTGATGTTGAAGATGTCAAAGTGTTAGATGAATTCCAAAATGTGCTTGTCAATGATGACTGTATAGACATATATATTACTGGAAACTACGATGCAACCGAAGAGATGACTTTCTTGGATGACATTGATAATTTGAGAAAGAGAAGGAAGCAGAGCAATTTCTCGGGGGCGACTGAAATCGATTTCAGCGGTAGTGCTGCAGTTGGAGACCATAGTCCGATTGGGAAGATTAACATAATTCCTCCAACCAATGCAAATGTTTCTGTTGAGAGTGAGGGACTACTCTCTGCAAGTGGCAAGCCAAGCTATGGATCTCTTAGCACCGATCCGGGCACCGGATTGGGTGGTTCAAGCGAAGATAGATCCCTTCATGTCCCAAGTGCTTTGACCCTTAGAAATCACTCAAGATGGGAATCCTTTTTATCTGACGACGAGGACGAAAACATTGATGTGGATCTCAGTCGTAACTGCCAACGTCGCAGATCCATCTCTGATTTCCGTACCCGTTCATCATCTTTAGGCCCCATTGTGAATCCAACCCATGACACCCGTCGTAAGCCTTCAAGTGATGCTACTACAGTAGATGGCCGTACAGACTCACATTTGAGCTTCCCTCAAGGTATCCGCACAGTTGATTCTCACGTGCCAGCAGACGAAGAGAACCGTCTTCCCCCGAGTGATACCATCCAGTTCCGTACTCTGGAGCAGCTTTCGTGCAGTGTTTTATTTGGTCGTCCAGTTCTGGGTCTCGATTACTACAACTGGTGTATTGCCTCGAGCTGTATAGGTCCACTCGTCAACATCGAAAGTGGGGAAAGTGTCTGTTGTAGGGAACTTAACGTTGATAACATGGTATCTGAGCGCCGTAAAAGCTCGAAAAGACGTAGCAATGATGAGGCCACTTTGAAGTATAGAAAGTCCAATGGTCAATTGCTGAGCGCTACAAACGATAAGTACTACTTGGAGGAACAGTTTAAGAGAATTCGTAAGAGCAGAATTGCCAGAGGGGGAACTTTGGATGACGACGTTTGGGTTATTGGTGCCGGTCCAGTGGGTTTAGTGGATAAAGTGAGATTATGGGCCAGTGATTGTGGTTTCCACTTCCATGAAGAGAGTTTTAGTGTTTGATTTAAGTTTATGTGTTTTAGGAGTTTGGTCATTCGTTTCAGCATTTAACCGGTGCATACAAAAATTAGCTGTGCATGCTCATTTACGTTTTCATTCTTTATAATTAAATAAAAGTAATGTATCTAACAACATTATGTACGTGATGATATATGTATTCGTAGATAATTAACCGATACAATAAACAATGACAGCCATAATGGGTATTACAAAAATTGAATGTTTGTTTCCTGCTCAATGGCCCACCATGCGGGAGCTAGCCGGTTTCTTCTTGTTGAGGGTGAACACAAATACCTAATTCCACAAAGGGGTCCCCACAATTCCACCGAGTTCAGCATTTTCTGCTTTTCCAAACAGCAGATATTCAACTGAACCCTCTTAAAAATAATATTAGCGCTCATTATCTGTTCGAGATAGAGGATGATATCACAAGAGCCCAGTTTTGCTATAATACCAGCGTTGCCGTTACTATAAATTGCTAGTTATATGTAGGATATTTCAGAGAGAGAAATACACAAGACTGTTGGCCTTTCGCAGGAGGGGATGATTCCCGAAAATGAAACAATTCAGAGAAGGAGTTCAATTGCAGGAATGGCATTGGTGTTGGATAGATACATCCCAAGAGTAGTTCCAGGGATTCCACACCTTTCCATAAGTACCCAAGACTATGGCTTGATCAGTAATAGCTACGGAGCTGTAAGACCAACTAATCAAGGTGCTATATGGAGACAAGATGATAGACTTGGAGATACGTACTTGGAGAACCTTCGGTCTAGTTTTGAGGGGACTAGAGAAGACACGAGTCCTATTGAAGATGCAAACTCTCCAACAACCCCAACGAATTTGGGAGGTGGTGAAGAAGAAACATTTACAATTAACTCCAGAAAGAAGACAAAAAGCAGACAGAATAGAGAAGGTGCGATTGCAAATATACTAGGAATTGACATAACTGCTCGAATCTTGAAATTCTCACCTTCTCATGTACCTAGAAGTCTAACTCCGGGCACGTTTTTTGGAACCGCAACCGGTGACTTCGGATTGAGCGTAAAGGGAATCATGGACTCTCCTCCTCCATCCAATGTCATAACAGAAGTACCCTTTAAGGTCCTCGATGCTCAAGGACTGAGGAATGATTTCTATGCTAATCTGGTTTCTTGGTCATCCAGCTCTGGCCTCGTTGCTGTAGGGTTGGAATGCGTGGTCTATCTATGGTCAGAGAGTTCAGGCACCAGTCCTCTTTTAAGCCCTTACAGGGAGCTGTTAACTTGTGTATCTTTCTCAAGTGGTGAGTTCCTCGTAGTGGGTACAAAAATTGGACGGCTACTGCTATTTAGCCAAGATGATAGAGTGCTGAAGACAACCTCAGTAATCGAGAGCCCCACAGGAATATGCTGTATCTCTTGGATTCCTGGAGAAGATCGTTTCTTTGCAGGAGACGAAACAGGGAACTTGTCCCTCTACGAGGTGGCAAAAGACAACCCTATGGATGATGATCGTGGCTCAGTAGTTTATACTCTAGTAGAGAAAGCCACATTCAAATGCCATCAGCAACAGATCTGCGGTAACAACACCCACAAACACCAATGGAATTTGTATATGAACTTTCGACTAACAAATCACCTTCAAAAGGCATTGCTGTTAGTTCTGATAAGAAACAACTCAGCGTAGGAGGTAACGACAACTGCTGTACAATATGGGATATAACCACCATAACGGAGCCAAAACTACAATTTGTGCTTTCTCATTCCGCAGCCGTTAAAGCAATCACCTATTGTCCATGGGCGCATTCCTTACTTGTAACAGGTGGAGGTTCCAAGGACCGCACCATCCGATTCTGGCATGCTAACTCAGGTACCCTCCTGCGGTCTTTCAACTCCAGGGCCCAGATCACTTCTCTCATCTGGTGCAAGTGTAAGAAGCAACTGGCTGCAACTTTTGGTTTTGGGAATGTGGACAAACCGTTGTTAATAGCTGTATACTCCTATCCTTCGATGCAAACTGTGTTGAGAATAGCAGCTTCTCCCAACATGAGAGTGCTAAGCGCTGTACAATCACCAGATGGAGCCTCCCTCTGTACGACTATAAACGACCAGTCTGTGAGATTCTATGATATATGGAGACCGAGTTCAAAGATAATTTCGTTTAGCACCGACGCATCAATTCTATACGGAAGTGACCTAATTGGTTTGGAAGAAGGTGGTGACAAACAGGAAGACGGAATTCGATAGAGGATTCACTGTAGTGATAATGAAGACACCAGTAAGAGCAAAGTTGAACATGACACTTGTACTGAAAGTCAGTAACAAGTAGAGTATGTGAATACTTATAAACATATCACCAATCTTGTAATAATATACAATATATCTAACCAAAGATCGAAAATGTAACAATTACGAAGGGACACCTTCATATTCATTCCGTGCCTGTCCATTCAAAAGTTTCTTCCACTTTTTCCTATTTTTCTGGATTGGCACAGAATCAAAATGAAGACAGATGATTGCAACCAGCAATATGAAACCGGAAATAGCTGCCGGTGAAATAATGTGTGCGAAAACTTTCCTTGTAATGAGCTGTTGGTACGGACAACGTGCATCTGGACCGCCGTTCACCCAACATCCAGGACTCGCTATAGAGTTCATATCAATCCATATTCCATCCATCGTATGATCATTATGGCTTGCTTTCATTACTTCTACCAATGCATTCTGTTGAATAGCCGTCATTGGAACGCTGAAGGTGCTACCTTCGGGACACCCTTCATCGAATGCTCCGAAATAGGTGAAATTCTGCTCCGAAACAATCCAAGTGAAATCATCAATTCTACATGCTACAGGGTACCTTTCGTAGCAACCCCTGGTGTACCAGCCGTCGGATAGAAGGATGGCACAACTGTAAGCATAATCATCAGAGACTGATGTTTGTCCCGCGTCTGTAGCAGCCGGTGATACAGAGGTGGATGTCAAGTTTGACGTATCGATACCGGGCTCATCAGGCTGTTCCGATGCCCAAGACCAGAACGAATTATCGAGGAAGGGAGATAGGTTGGACAATGGCTGGATCTCATGGTTGATAATTGGGGTGTATCCACATAGTTTGAAACGATTCATAGTATCTACAGTCATTTGATCATCTTGTGAGTCATATACAAACGAGAAACCTGAACTTGCCATTCGGTAGTAATCTGCCTCCGTAAGCAGATCGGGATCGCAATCCACTTCACCAATATGGGAGAAGGTGATGTTCACATTCAGCCCATCTACGAAGAAAGCAGAGGTATCTGATGCCGAACTATAAAGTGCTTCATCCGAGTCTGAGGAAATCATAAATGGCACCACGCGCCAATCGTCGCTATAGAGGAAACTGCTAAGAGTGGGCCAATTCAATGTAGAAATGTTCCCGAGCGGCACTCCAGAGGCCAGCGAGGCTAGGGAGGAAGGTGAAATTGCTGACGATGATGATATGCTTGAAGATGTGGTAGTTGTGGGAGTTGTTGCATTGGGCAATAGCAACCAGGAAAGAGAATCTCTAAGAATCGATGCTAACGAGTCTCCATTTGGCGCGGCTTCGGTGGTGTCTGGATCTGTTGTTTGTGTTGATATGGAATTCAGCACCAACAACAGATCCAGGACATCCACAGACAGGTTTGTTTCTGTATCTGATAAGAAATCATTGATGGTTGTGAGAAGAGTAGGGAGTGTCATATTGCGTTGGCACAGGTATGTGCTGTTGTTCCAGTCAATGGACTGCACTGTGTAGTCAGTAGAGTTATCTTCCAGGAAGGGAGCCGGACAAAGCTGCCACTCAGCTTGTCGTGGATCCCAGTATATATCTATCACCAATGCCTGTACTCCTACATTGAGCAGGTTACGGATATCCGTTAAGGAGTCTAAGATATAACCTTCGCTCTCCCATACGAGTCCGCTCAACCGAGCACCCAGTAGGACACTCTGGTCTATTGTTATATTTGCAGCAACATCTCGCTGTGATCTGAGTGCTATTGCCCGTTGTGCAGATAACGTTGGCCATTGTGAATCCGAATCTGCTGCTGAAGTGTATCCTAATAACGAGAGAAGTAGAGTCCATACTGGGAGTGCCATAATGTTATGATGTGTAGACGCCGTGCCGCCGGCAATGGGGGACACCTTCAGCCTCATTATGACTATATCATAATTCTGTGAATAATGTGTGTTATGAGCTTTCCTTCTCTGTACTGTTCACTATGTGTACTGGATCCTATAATATACTCCCAGTGACTCCAATGACTTTACTCGTTTTTTTTTTTCAAGATCCATCAGAACGTGTACGCCATATACACTATAGGCCTCCCACAAACGATGCACCTGCATACTTCACACACCCCACATGCAGTCAGTATAGTAGGTGGAGTTGGTAGAGGTGGTAGTGGTGGTAGCGCTGATGGTAGCGCTGATGATCAGTATGCCTACAGATTACAGAATATATGTTGTATAGAATATAAGCTATACCATGTATGGCTTTAAGAATAGAGAAGTTCAGGGTGGAAGTGCTATAACTGTTCTTCTTGATCATAGTGATAACCAATGGGATGAGTATTAAAATGTCTGATGGCACCTCACACCTCTGTGAGAAAGACAACTCCCGGGATGCTGGCATTTCTACCTCAGGTGGTTAATTGTAAATATAATTGCTAAATATGTATGATATGGTATTTATAACATCCATTCATTATATGAGTATATACAAGTGAGGCATCAAATGGTCAATGACCAAATGATCAATTCCATCGTTTTGTTTGAAAATGCTCTTGTTTAGTTAAAGTGTTTCCTCTCAAACATTATCTCACCTCCAACTGTACCAACTACGGTTATTCTTTTCCTCCAGCTTCCTTTTCTCCTCCAGCTCCTGTAAATGCTTTGTTTCCTTTTCCTTTTGAAACTCAACCTTTTTCTGTATATAGAGGTCTCTCTGCTCATCAACGTACTCTGTCGTTTGACGGGCTGTTATACACTGCTTCATCCTCCTGCTCTCTGCACGGCATTTGAACCATACACCATATCCCGCCAGCTTACCGCACTCAGCAAATTCTATAGCATGTTAGTAATTGGTTTTACTCATAAGTGAGAATGAATGCCCATAGTGACCATCATACCCAATTACCAATTCTCAAACTCACCTTTAACATGCTCATCACATGCCTTCCATGCTGCGTTCCTCCAGTTCTCAAACACCTCCTTCTCCTCCTGTGGAGTCAGCATCCACACTGGCAGTCCTTCAACACGAGTTCTTTCCATTTTATTCTTAAGGGACTTCCAAATATGTTTCAGAAGAACAACAACAACAACAACCAAGAACTCTTATTATCTCTCAACCATAAACATACTCCATATACCAGTTTCGCTGAACTGCGATTAACTGGTTCCTCATCTCACATTATCATGTCATCTCTCTCTCTCTCTCTCTGTCTCTCTGCCTGCCTGGTTGTGATCGCTTAGTGCAGCACAGAAGCACAGCGCAGAAGCACAGCAATGGCGCCCAGCACAGAAACACAGCACAGAAACACAGCACCACTATGGGCTGGCTCATCTCATCTCTCTTGGGTTTGCTCTCTGCACTCCCGACACCCACTTAACTAGTGGCCCTTTTTTGGCGGGCTGGGCTACTTCAAACCAAGAGCAAAGGATGCTACGCTAGTAGTGTTGTCACTAATGGGGACATGCACCTGGCGGGTAAAGGTAAACACAGGACGCGAGACCTTGGAGATAACTCTATGGCTTAGAGGTGAATCATGTGATTGACACCACCCACGGATAATGGATAAAGAAATATATATAGTAGGAGAGATTTGTTTTATTGTATTACCACCAAACTGTGTATTTGAGAATACTCATAATAATAAACAACTCCAGCAACAATGTTGGAAGAAAACCCAGCAGTGCTGGTGAGATCCACCTTGGAGAACTTCCAGATCGAAGCAGACACATCAACCCTCGATAGAATACGGGACAACTTTGCGCTGTTGAAGGAGAAGAGAGAGAACGTATCAGAAGAGCAGAAGGAAATTCTAAAGAGTAAGTGGTCTGTTGCGAAAGATAAGGTAGTGTTGGTATAGTCAGACTACACTGTTGGATTGATTTGTATAAAGATGCCCCCCCATTTCACCGTATTTCATACTAACAGATTCCCCTCCTTCCTCCTTCATAGACCTTTCAAGGCAAAGAGAACTTCTAAAGTCTAATATAGAACAAATGGAATCATCGGAAGAAAGATCCAAAATCAGCGAAAGAATAAACGCCCTGGAAGTGGAAAAGTTCCGTCTGGCAAAGGGGTCAACAGAGCTGGAGATACAGGTGAACTCACTCACACAGAACCTTAGCAACCTGGCAAGGGCCTATGAGGAGGTTAAGAGCCAAGATGAGACGGTGATGGACACAGAAATGGAACAGAACTTTGATTCCACAGTGCTCAAACTCAGACTCTTCAAAAACATGGGAGTTGTACTGGAGACAGAGGGGAAGGAGGCCCCCAAATTGGTGCTATACAATAAGGCTCAAGATATGACCAACGTTTTATGTGTTGATGAAAAGTATAGTGATTACTTCGTGTCGAATTACATCTGGGATAAGCTGTAGATGGCTCGTCACCACTATGCTATCTTGCCTTCTTTTTGATACCCTATATTGCTGATTGATTTTTGGCAAATGACATGATTTTCCATTGATACCCTGTTTTGCGTTGAAACCGCTGGTTGTTATTTTTTTTTCAGTTTGGTTTTGGTCTTTGTTCCTGTTCTTCCTGTTATCATTTGTATATGTATATAAATAATCTCTTAATAGCAGTTTATAACTACAGATAGTTCTGCTCTAAATTTAAGCTATATAGCTGACCGAACATTCCATCTTTTCATATTTCTATTACATTTCATTAATATACATGTGATGAACCCACATTATATGCTATATACATGAGTGAGAGAGTAAAAGAGCGCAGAATAGCTCAACCATTCTGTGTGCCAAATAGTAGGGAAACTCTAATATTAAATTTGCAAAGCAACACAACACAACACAACCCAATCCATCCAATAACCAAGCAACACTCCAATGGATATTTAAAAGTTTTCAGGGTTGTTTCTCAATGATAACCTTGTCCACTTGGGCACAAGATGCACACCCTTTCTGTAGTTCTTTGAGGTCTTGTTGAAGACAGTGTACTTGTTCTTTGGCAACATCTCGCTCTCTTTGGGGAATTCAAACATCAGCTGATCCACCACTTTGGCAGACATGTTTTTTGACTTGAGGCCCTCATAAAGAGCCTCTATGTTAGAATCCACCATCTGCATTCTCTTTCTGAGTCTGTACTTTTGGTGCTTGGACATCCTCCATGGTCTCTTCCTACATTAAATATCAATGTTAGTATACCGTTGTGAAATCAGAAAAAAAAGAAGGTCGTTACAGGAACATAAATAAAACGAAAGGCCAACATAGCCTCTCTGACAAGTCAATCAACACTCTTCTGGTAGCAGCCCAAATGCATTAGAAACCGCCTGTATATTCAACCATTCCTATATAATGTTATAGTATCACTTACCATAGAAGACCACCCAAGTCTACCAGTGTGGCTCTGAATGGACCAAACATTATGCAATATTTATATACTCAAAGATATAACTATGAAATTAAATCAAGATATCCTTGAAGATTATATAGTTTCTTGGTGATCTTTCAAATAGTTGAGATTGGATATCCAGCGATGGCATCCATCGTCTAATCCTTTCCCATACTGAATCTCTGCAAGTTTTCAAAAGACGTGTACTGGTGATTTTTCACCCCAGTTCATTTACTATGCAGTAAGAAGGTGTGAGCAGGAGTGAGAGGATGCTCTATGAATATTGGTAGTACACGCCAATGTCAAAGAGTGTCTACAAGAGTTGTATTAATATTAAAGAGACTCATATATTAGAAAGGTAGATGATTGAACCATCAATAGTAGCTTCCTAGGTAAATCGTCTTTTGGAGGATACCGTGGAGTTGTATATGGGAGCTTGCGAGTAGCCATGGTCATGGCCCACACTTCAATAGCTCCATGGAGAGATGTCTGCAGCTCGTAGGACACCCACCCATTCCTAAGCCAGGAAGGAGCCGATCAAGATATCGTGTCTTCTTCTAACATGATTAGTAGTCCCTGTTCTGTTCATCATGAGACCTTATTATCATGTGCCCTCCGCCATTATTGGACTGACTAACCGACCAAGAGCGGGAGCGGGGTGTGGGAATCTTCTAGCATGGCGGAGCCGAGCAATCATATATCCAGTGTACACTAATGACATTTGCCTAGTTATGTACCACTATTTTGTCATGTTTTAGAATCAAAGCAGATACTCCAGTATCGGTAAATCACTCAAACTCAAACACAGCGACTGCGGTAATATGCAATCTAGATATTGTACATCATCAGCTTCTCCCTACAACATTGGCTGATCTTCCGATGTGTTTTCCTGTGCTATATTGTCTTCTTCGTCATTAGCCTTGTATTTATTCTGTATTCTAACTGTTTCCTCTTCAAAAACACGGTGACTTGCCATGAATCTAGATATTGTATATGTTAGTTTCTTTTAACTCGACACACAAAAAACCACGCCTCACTACTTACAGTGATCCATGCATTATTCCAATTCTCTTGATATGCTCTGTTTGAATAGCTGTGATTTTAATGAGATTTTCAAAATCAGCCAGGTTGGCCTGCAGTTGGGCTAGCTGGGAGTTCAGATGGCTCAGCTGTCTCTGCTTCAGAGAAGCGGTGTTGTTAAGAGTATACCTTCTGTTGATCATCATTAATAGACACAATATATGTGGTGATAACGTATAGGTATATGTATATATATATATGTACTTGATGGGTATTATTTCAATTCAAACCCAAAAACTGATAACAGTGACTCTACCAAATAAACCATAGAGTGAAAACAATCCCTCACCATTCAGAATGCACATGCAATATATTCCAACGCCCTGATTATCGCTCTGTTTACATTCAGTCGCGTTATGCGTAAACGTAACCGTAACCGTAACCCATCACGTCTGCCTGCTCTCTAGCAGGTCTTAATGCATACACTGTTTGCGCAGTGGTGGGCATTAGCAGAGGGGAGTAGTGGGGTGAGTTCCACCAGGGTGAGCTCCAGAAGGGTGAGCTCCACAAGGTACTCGCTCGCACTAAAGCCCACTGAGCTACTGAGTGATCTTAATGCACGTCTCACTCTGTGCCCCTCCTCGGCAGAAAACGGCTCAGAGGCACTAAGAGGCACTAAGTGTCTTGGTGCGTTTGTCGTACAGAACACAAACTGATGACCCTGTCCCAATATTTCCACCCCCTGTGGGCCGGGACAGCATAGTGATCGACCGGCAACCTGCTGCCTTCATGGGGCAGTGCGGCAGATACCGCCCGTTCGTTGCAGCTTGTTCGTTATAGCTCGTCCGTTTCTCTTGCACCAGCCGAGCTGGTACGCACCTCGTCCGCCGTTACCGCATTTGACAGATAGGGAGGGGCATGGCAAGAGAGAGAGAAAGATGGTGGGAGATAATTCTCTGCCAAGGGTATGCATAGGAAGAACCAGGGAGGGATAGTTGATCATATATGGTTATATGGTTCTGTCCGGGTGGATATGAATGACTTTTGAAGTTTCTTTTACGTATTTAGATGTTGATAAGGAGTGTAGACAGAACAGCATACCTACACACATCGAGATATATATATATATATGTACATACACTCAATTAGACATACCTCATGCACATGCTGCTATAGTTGAATTTTGATCAACGAGGTTTATGCGTTGATCATTTACGTTTCGAGCCACCACAAGACACCCCTTAATACTCCCGCAATATCCCACACTATTGATACAAGACAGTGTGCCCGCTGTTCTATAAACACCACACACACTGTATATATAGAATTTCCACTTTGTGGTGCGGCTATTCCCCTGATATAGACAGAGTGGTTGTTTTTTTAAATTCAAGCTCATCGTGTGACATTTACTCTTCCGCACATAGCAAGTGGATCGGGCGTTATGTCGGCGACGGCTGACTGGAACAAACCATCATCTAACCCTTCGGGTAATTCTAAGGATCACAGCATTCTTGCGTCAAAAGTAACTCCAAATGCCTCTACAACATCAACTATGACTCTAACGCAGAGCATGCATCCAAAGGGGACATTATCGCCTACCAATACCTCAACAGAAACACTCAAGGTGAGTCCAACTGCAATAAAAATGGAACCATCGGCCTCTGGGTCTTCTGTCACCTCCTTGAAGGAAATGGCATCATCTCTACCTGTAGACCAGCTAAAACCACTTGTAGATGCTATAAGAGTGCAACCACCAACCGCACATCCACAGACAACCAAGATCACCCCGGCTTTACACTCTATTTCATCTAATGTTTCAGCAACTGCAACAGACTCCAGTAGATTACATCCCTCGAGGACTCTGGCCCCTAAACCTGTGCTGCCCAAGATTGCACCTGCACCTATTCTGGCTAAAAAGATAGTGCCCAAGACAGCGCCACTACAAAGAGATCTCTCCACACAAACGAACAGAGGCTCGTTCGAGTCAAAAGGAGCAACTTACAGTAAAGCTGGTGGGAAGCAATTCCATACTAAATTGGGAAATGGAGTGAATACGTCCAGGCAATGGGTCCTCCCTCCCAGACCAAAACCTGGCAGGAAACCCACTGACGGTCATATTTCCAATATAAAAGAAGCTCAGGGCATTGCAAACGCTGGTGCTGATATCAGTAACAGAGGCAAAAAGTTTCCAAAAGCAGCAAATGGTGGAGGTGGGAGTATAAAGAGAAACATCCATGTTGATCCACCAAGCCTCACTGCTGCAAGTGTTACAACTGGCATTGCTCCTTCAGCTACAACGGCTACCAAAGCAGCTAATGTCATATCAAAGGGCGGAATTACGACTTCATCTACATCCGCTATGGCCAACTCCATGATATCTGCTTCATCGCGAGCTGATACTTTTGGCATTGACTCTATTCACCCCAACCTCAACATCAAAGCCGAGAACAGTACTGTGCTCAAAGAACAATTACAGAATGCAACAAAGGAGAATGATACCCTCAGAAAGATTCTGAACAGGTTACAAAAGGAGATAGAAACTCTTAAGATCATCAAATTGGAATCGGAAGACAGCACAATGCTCAACCAGTCGGGCTCAGCCGCAGCCAAAGTACAGTCGATCAATGATTTCTCATATAAGGCAGCAGCTATACTGAACGAAACAGGCACCTCAACGATTGACCCGGGAAAGATCAGTTATACTCTCAATGCCAAGAGGCTAAAGAGGTTAGCACCAGACAACAATGGCTCAAACAGAGCAGCAGCAGCTACCGCCGTTCCTACCTTAACGGATCACTTCAAACAGAGTCTTTCTGATATAATGCTACATGACGATGTTCTGATGGCTAATTCTTTGGCATTCGATTTGATACCCTCAGCTGATACACCGGGTAATCAGGTACTGGAGAAACTTGCACCTTTGCCTGTGAATAACATTGGCAGACGCTCAGTGTCCAATACAAAGAATGACATCAGACAACAATTTGCATCTTCCTCTTTGCCCCTGTCCCCCAGACGTGCAACTGTAGGTGTATCCTCTGCTGCCACTGCTCTTCGTGGTGTGGGTGGTGATGAGAACCCTTTGAGATCATCAACACAAGCTAGTGCAAATTCCGCAGCAAGCGTCTTGGCCAGGCTAAAGAATTTTGAGCCATGTGGATTCTGCTCCAATGGAACACCTTGCGTTTGTTACGAGGCATCTGTTGAATGGAATGGCTATGGTGCTGATGCATCCCTGTTGAAGAAGTCATCTGTCAATGATAAGCCTCGGATCAAGATAGAAACCGATGAAATGGAGATGCCCCCTCTATTTGATAGTGATCCATCTGCTGGTCTCGTGGATCCACCTTTTGGTGAATTTGACGTTTCTTTCTTTTTGAAAAAGGATGATGGTGATGACGAAATGACTATATAGCTGTCAGGCTGTATATGTGAACGACGGCTCTCAATGCGACTGTGCGAACTTCTGACTTTTGATGCCTTCTTTCTGAAGTGATTTTCTTTCGGTTTTTGTTTTTTATTGAAGACAGTTGTGTGAGATGCTTCTGTTTCCATTGGACTACGTTTTCTACCAATGATGATACCCAAACTCAAGCATACACCAACACACACATACACACACATACACACTCACACACGAATTTACGAAACATATTCATATTAATGTTTATTTATTTATTTCTGTTCTTATTCTTGCTTTCAAGGTGGATTTACCAAATCAATACATAGTTTCACGATCAACACCATGCATCCATATAGTGATGTATAGACGACTGCTGTGTAGTGCAATGCATATCGTGCTATCATTCGCTACACTTCTACGAAAGAATATAAATAGATTTTCTATATTACTTCATTGTATTGCATTACCGTATAAATTCACAAAACCATTCACCAAAGAGATAATCGTTCAGAAAAATGTCCAGAAAGTACCGACAACAGCAGAGAGACCAAGCACAGCATAACCGGTTCTGTAAACACCTGGAATGGAGAGCTGCTTACCGAGATCCCACACAAGATGTCTAACACCGTTGAAGATGTGGAAAGCAAATGGGTAAGAAGCAATACCCTTGAATAACACCTTGACAGCCACTGGGAGGGCAGCAACAACACTGACGAGAGCAGCGGAGTCAAATGGAACACCGAGCAATGAAGTGGCGGCATATGAACAGGTGAGAGCATAGAAACCGAATGCAAAACCAACACCCGTGATACGGTGGAGACTAGACAAGTACCAGGTCAACTGTGGGGCATAGATGGTAAGGTGAGGGGAAGATGGTCTGTTCTTACGCTGTGCTACCAAAATGGCATCCTCCTCGGCGGTGGTGGCCTTGACGGTGGAGACGGATCTCAGTTGAGAAGAAAGGATCTGGGTCTTGTTGAGACGGATGAATTGGCGTGGAAAGGAGGCTAAAATACCACGTTAGTTGAATTGTCCAAATGGAATAGGATCACAAGTATGAGTTACAACCAAACTATAACTGTACCATACTGGAGTGGTAACGGGGGAGGGGCAGCTTCCTTCATGATTGCGTGGGTGACGATTGTGTTTGATCCTCACCGACATTATATATACATACCTCTGAGGAGACCGTTTCCAAGACGCTGTGAAAGCATTTTGATATGTTTAGTATGAATCAGTGATGATATGGGGGTGTGGTGGAATATATTTAGTGCGATCAAAGGTGCCCGCAACAGTTCAATGATAATGATGTTCACAAGACACTAAACATTCACCGATTGATACAAATGAAGATATAAATATAATTATAATTATAATTATAAATATGTATACATATATAAGCGTGAAAAAGACGGTCTCTAATATATATTCATTCCTTTCCGTCCCTTAATTACCTCTCATCTCCTTCCCACATCCCGAGCTCTCCCTCCATTCCTTCTGTCTCACACTCTTCCTCTACTAGTTAAGACTCGTGTGGAGCAGTCTAGGCAGCACTACAAAGTATCCATAGGGCCGGTTCTCCTCCAGGTGATGAGTCTATTGGCCAATAGCCATAGCAGAATTGGTAACTCTGCAGAGAGAGCCCGGGTCTAAACACACTCATCCGTCTGGTGTGGGCACGAGGAGAGAGAGGCAGGGAGAGAGGGAGAGAGAGAGAGAGAGAGGGCTCTCTGGATTATGATGGCTAGCAGTATAATATGAGTGGTGTAGTATGAGTGGTGTAGTATGAGTACTGTAATGTGAGCAGCGCAGCATGTGCAGCGTAGAGTGAGTAGCGCAGGCTGGTTACTCTACTGGTAAATGGTGGAGGAGTTATTGTTGTGTCTCTTGTTTCTGAGAGAACAATGGTAAGAGCTCAGTATCAGCTCAGTATCAGCAGCTCGCTGTTACGGATCCTGCTATAGGTGCATCAACAATACCGAGGTGCGGTGTCAGTGCTCAGAAATAATTCTCAGGCATATAGATTTCTCGGTGTATGGAGTTGGAGAGCGTGTGATCTCTGGTTGTATCTTGACTGATATCTGGATGTACAGTTTGCTGGTTTCGAGTCCTGACATCTAGGATGTCGAATAAGCTAAACATCTCAATTGTAATATCATTCTCTTGTAATCTATTTCTTTTCCAGTCAAATGATTTTTTTTTAGGAGAAATTCCTACTACACTTGCTGTGCACATATGCGGCTGCTATGTGCATCTACAGTAGAAGAGCAATTGTATAACGGATATTAGTTAATTTTCCTAAGTACACAGCCCTGACTCATTTACAGTGAGAGAACCAAAAAAACCCAAAACTTCAAAAATAGCATAACATGTTTTTAACACCAGAAAGAGTACACTCTGAACCACCATGGTCTGGAAGCAATGTAAGCCTTCTCCTCAGCAATCTCCTGCTTGAGCAGCTCAAGGTCAACCTCTCTTCTTCCAGTGTCAACGTCAATGTCCTTGGCACTGATGAAAAGAGTCCAGTCCCTCTTCCACACCTTGTGGACAGCGTAGAAGAAGATAAGAACCGGAACGGTAAGGTAAGCCTCAAAGAAGTCAGCAGCGTTTGGAGAGGCACCAAGTGGGAAAAGGGCAACCCAGAACTGAGCAATAAGAATGAGAATGTTAAGAATGACACCAAAGTAAGAACCGATGACACCACACTGGGAGGTGAAGGAAAGCTCGTCAACACCACGTCCCTTGACAGCAAGAGCCCTTCTGAATCTGATGTGACACCAGCAGATAGAACCCCAGGTGAAGAGGGAAGAAAGACCGGAAAGAGCAAGCAACCAGTTGAACACGTTATTCTCCTGTGGGGAAGCGGCAAGGAAACAGAGGAGACCAAAGATCAAAGAGATGATAACACCCACAAGTGGTCTACCAGATCTGTCAATGTAACCAAAGATCTTTGGAGCGAAACCCTGTTCAGCAAGGGAGGCAATTGTTCTGGAAGAACCGAAAACAGAAGAGTTGCCGACAGAGAGAACGGCAATCATAATGACAACGTTCATCACAGATGGGAGACCCTTGATACCACCGTTCTCAATGGCAATGACGAATGGAGAAGCAGTAGCTGACACAGAGGTAGCACCAATAAGTCTTGGATCATTGTATGGAACAAGGAGACCAACAAGGGTAAGGGAAATGATGTAGAAGAGGGTAATTCTCCAGAACACCTGCTTGGTGGCTTTTGGCAAAGTCTTTCTTGGGTTGGCAGTCTCTGCAGCGGCAAGACCACAAAGCTCGGTACCACCAAAAGAGAAAGCAGCAGTGACAAACACGGTACAGACACCCTTGAAACCAGCGGCAAAGGCACCTGGGTTTTGCCAGTAAGTACCACCAATGTAACCACCGATTGGCCCACCACCACAGTTAAGCACAATACCGAGGATGATGAAACCCACAACGGCGAGAACCTTGCAAATGGAGAAGATAAATTCAGCCTCACCGTAACCCTTAACACCGAAGAAGTTAATGGCAGTGATGAGAACGAAGAAAATACCAACCCAAGCAACTGGGTTGGTGGTGTTGTTCCAGTACTGAATAGTGATGGAAGCGGCAACCAACTCAAGAGGCATAACGATAAGCCACTGCATGGCGTAGTTCCATGCCATGGTGAAACCCCAGGAAGCAGAAATGAATCTGGTATTGTAAGTAACGAAAGCACCAGAGACTGGGAAGGCAACAGCAAGCTCACCAAGAGCCTGGACAGTGCAGTAGATCATAACACCAACCAAAATCCAGCCTATGAGCAAAGCAGCTGGACCACCAGTTCTCAAAGCACCACCAGAACCAACGAAAAGACCAGTACCAATAGCACCACCGATGGCAATCATCTGCAAGTGACGGTTCTTAAGTTTCCTCGAAAGAGGAGATCTGGCAGTGGCAAGAGCAGCTTTCTCGACCTCAGAGAGAGATGGGTCGAACTCCTCCATCTTCATAGGCTTGAAGGAGTCCTTGAACCCCTGCCATCCAGTGGCTGTGGGTTCTTCAATGGAAGCTGTGCCGAACTCGGCAACAGGAGAGGAACTAGCATAGTCCTTGGACTCGATGTCACCTTTTACCTGGGACATTTTGTATAGATTAATGTGTCTGAAAATCCTGGAGTCAAGAGGCACACCCTCCAACCCAGAGAGGGGAATACAATGTATTTATACCCAATCCGGAGGGATTGCCAACACACTACAGGAGATTAGCCACATCTCCATGAAGTTTAACTTTTGGTAATCACATAATCCACCAATGCTGTCACTAAAGCGGAGAGAGTGAGAAATTGAGTTTCTGATTAGCAAAAGAAACGCCATAGGAGAGATTATGTTGAAGCACATATTGATAACGTGGATACGGTGTGCTTCATGCAGGCGCAAGGACGTAGGGCATCACGTACAGTAGCCAACATGCAAGGAATCACTGCGTGTTGAGTGGTGCACACACTCTGAGTTATGACGGCATTTCAGCCTTCTCTGTCTAGCAGACCTATCAGAGTTGCGTGTCCTTGTCGATTAGGACAGCTTAAGAGAGGTTCCAATGTCCGGTAGCAGGCAATGAGCTGCAGCCGGTACTCCTTTCTGGACAATCCACACCTGTCATATGTGAAATTCTGCAGTCCAACATGGAAGGCACAATTTTTAGTAGGCATTATGCTAGATTGCCTTTAAAGCCTACAGGCTATTCGATAATTACTGTAAGGCATTTTGACATAGCAGCTGAATACAGCCGACGTTCATCAGAGTGTGATCTGATGGGGGGGGGGGACCCTGTCGCAAACCAAGACGCTACAGATTGCATTTTGGCTCAAATGGCTGAGAGTGCGTTCACTGTTCCTGTTGTGAATGGGAGTTTCAATGCCTACTAAGCCCCGTCTCAGGTGGCTTTACTTCCATCCTATTTGTTGTGGGGTTGGGTGGTGAGGCCAGAAGATGATGTCTGAAAGGGGAGCGGAATATATTGCGCTAATGGGTGGATATGTGGAGGGCATACAAGCGAGATGGAATGTATATACGCTTTCTACAAAACCAGACCCCTTATAGTTAAACGACCAACTTAATAATTAAAACAGACTCCGGAAAAAGAAATTTTGCATCCAAGTGCTCTTGAAGTTGTGCCTCTCGGTTAGGTAACCCATGCTCTAGTAGAAGAGAATGGCTGCTTCAAGCCTGCCAGACTATGGTTGGTCACCGCTCCTATACAAATGGAATGACACTGACATAGTGTGGGACTACAGAGAGACGGTGCCCCTCAGCATTTAACCTTGAACAAATTGACGATCTAGCTATCAGGCACAAAAGCAACAGGTAAAGCAGCCGATAAAGCGTAAAATTGCTGCTGCACACTGGCCTGCTTAATCGATGCACTTGTATTTCAGTATATCTCTTGGCACAGGGTTGGATCAAACAAAGTTCCACATAGCTTTTACCACGATAGCAAGGTTCAGAGGCCGTGTGGCGGGATTTCCCGCACTGACACTTTGAATAATTTTGCGTGGTATCTGCGGTGTATTACATACACACAGCAGAATCAATTGAACAATTTTTGAATTCCATCATCACTATGGATGGGCCAACATCCGTAACCAGTAACTCCAGCAGCGTAATTGTCCTGGGTGGTGTCACTCTTATTCTTCCCCTTGTCCCTCGTTATTTGACTACGGTCCGAGAGACTGTAGTTACTCGCTGCTGCAGGTTCAGCCAGGTCTTTCACCAGAAGGAACAAATTGCGCACGAAGGTGGCTAGACCCACCTCTGCTAATCGGAATGGCTCATTATAGTCACGTGCAGATTTCTGTTGGTGAATGTTCTAGGGCCTTAGCTAACATGCCGACCGATTCAGGAGCAAGAGGTGTAGTGTGAAATGCATGCGTAGAACCGAGCCCAAAAAATATCAAAGGCGCTGCCAGCCTTTGGGTCTGCCAGCATTCTGCCGGTCTCAAGGAATTTGTTCATACAAAACTCACCAATTCCTTTGGAAAAAAGAAAAGAAGGTACCTGAACTTTAATCACAGCCTCCTGTATTCGATTAAAGGCAGGCGTTTCTTTTTGGGGGTTGGCTTATCGACATCCTTGGCTTCTCAGTACGGGCGTCTATTTGATTTACGACATGGATTAAAGAGTGAATGAACTGCCGGAAGACTTCTGATTTTCCGCGATTAATCAACCTTGCCGGTGATTCATTCACTGTGTACGATGTCTCTAATATGGCAGTGAGTATTTGGTACAGCAGGTAGCAAGTCCTGCATCGAGGAAGATGCAGAAACACTTTCGAGGGGTGTTGTTTTAAGGCCTTGAGGCACTGCGATGCACCTACCGTTCAAATAGCACAAGGCATTGCCATGCCATGCAGGATATGCCGCACTGCTGATATACTTACATACAGGCTTGTTCTACGCTGGTAAGCTAATAGTGGGGAACGGTTGGGCATTGGAGGAGCCACTGGTGTTGGGACCGAAAACCCTCAGCAAGAGTATGTATTATACTGTGAAATACCGCAGAGACCTGAGGCTGACTAAGATACCTATCTTTACCCTGTAACCTTACACCCTGTAGCGGAGCGCGGTATACCCTCGATTAGATTATGTGTATGCGTTGTCTTGCTTTATCGCTCTCACCAGGGCTGTACGTACAGTGGTGCGTATGCTATGGGCCTGCTTGCTATCTATGGAGTGTGGCCCGTTATTCAATGGTTACAACATAGTATAAGTCCCTACCCTATGCTTTGGTATAACATGCCGCACACGATGAACAAAGGGTCTCTGGGTGCGAAAAAGTATGACCTTCCTAGTTATCCTTGGATCCCGCTCTTTATCCGAAATTGGATAAACATCTGCTCCTGTGCCCGGCGGCCCGCGGTTTGAGTGTCGCTACGGCCTCGGGATTCCTGTTAAGAGGATACGATCAATGCCTAACGAGTTGCTAGCTCCATTGCATTGTGGCGTTTGAATGCTTGGAGGCATTTGGTACATGGCCTCCTGTAGGTTGGACGTAGGTCCCAACACGCTAAAATCAGCTGCACCCCATCGGTTGTAGGTGCTTTCGATTGCTACCCTAGCACTTCACCTCATCGGTCACTACCCGAGGTCAATTGTGGGGTCGGAGGTATGCGGCGTTGTCACCACAACGTCTAAGCACATACACCCAACCCACGTAGGCTAGAAGAGGCATTATTGTTACTTACTATTGCCTATTACCCTATAAGGAATCGGGGTTCCCCGCAACAGTGTAATAATGTGATTAATATGATTTCGTCATGGTGTAGATTTAGACATCAAATTCAGCGCGTGCTATATACATGAATGGGTTGTATGCTTGTGGTTTTGTAACGCCTAAAAATATTATACATGTCCTTGCATCGACCCACACACAAATGTGGGGATCAGAATAGCCGTTTGACGCTTTATGTCAATGCAGCCTCGGTATTCACCTTGTGGTCCCCACTGTCTCCATCTTCAACGAGGATGCCTTGCTCCTTCAGCCTCTCGAACATGTCCTGAGGGACCCAACCCTTGGTGGCAGCAAAAGGAGTGCTTGCAATTTGCTCCTGGTACTTCTGGATCTCTTCAGTGTGCCTGTCAAGCTCCTGTACAGTGAACTCAATAGGGAACTTATCAGTACCAACAAGTCCATGCTGGTGGTAGCTGTCCCAGAATTGCTGTAGATTTACCAAAGCACTCTCAACATAGAGGTAGTCTTTGTCAGATTTGCTGTCTACTTCAGATGCATAAGGTGCCTTGATGAGCTTAACAGCTGGCGAAATCGCAGCCAACAAGTCTTTGCGTCTCTCGTTAAGCGAGAACTCCCACAAGAACTGGTTTCTGGTTCTGTTGTACATGAAGGAAAACTGCTGCTTCTCTATCTCTTCCATCTCGTTGAATCCGTCCACATCCTTCTCAAGGTCGTAGATCTTTGGACCCTCGTAGGCAATGAACTGGGGGTAAGATTGTAGTGCAAATGGTTTGATTGAAGTGCCTTCAAAGTCCACAACGTATGGTTTGTCTCCATCCACCATGATAACATTCATAGGGTCCAAATCTGGATTGAAAAGGCGAGGCTTGAACAATTCAACGGCATTTGGCAAAACCTTTGCCTCTGTGTTGAACAAAACTGGGGCAATCTTCTCCAACTTTGCGTATACTCCAATCGCTCTTTCGAGCTGTTCAACATCCTCCACCTTGTTGGCAGAATCAGCATTTGCGAGACCCAATCTAGTCTTGAGGGCTTCCTGCTCAACAGCAGCAACAGAGGAGACAAGCTCCAATGGGTGCTCACTACCCCAAGGACCCAATTTGTTACCATACTGCGAAGGCTTCATGGCGGATTTGCCCTTGTAGTAAGCCCTCTCTGTAGTTGGTCCAATTCTCCAACGGTTGAAAAGGTTGGCATCGGTCTCTCCCTCATATGGCTCTCCCGCCTGTTGGAGCTTGGCCTCAACATCATTGAAGAGATATAGTGATCCAAACTGCTTAAATTCAGTTTCCAACAATTGCTTCTGGATATCAGCAATTGGATCGATAACCTTCTTCAACTCATCCCTAAAGTTCTCAACGCCGTCTGAAATGAGCGGGTTCCACTCCTTCATAAGCAACTCACCCTCCAAGAATTCCATCAATATGAAAGGGCTCTTAAGTGGGTTGGAGTAGTCAGAACCGTATGCGTAAACCTTTGGTACATTCATGTGCAACTTTTCCTTACAAAAGTCAAGAGTGGCCACCTCGCTCTGAACTCTCTTTGAAATAGCAAACTCTGAATCCAAACCGTATGGAATTCTCAACACAAATGACTTGTCGGTGTTGGTCTCTATCTTGTAAATTCTGTGATGCTTTCCTTCATGAATGCTCATCATCTGTTTGATGATCAATGTTTTGTCATCTTCAAGGAATCCAAGGACAGACCCATCGATGTTGCCTGGCAGAATTCCAATACTCAGCTTGGAGTCCACGTATGGAGTGGTAGTGTCCTTCTTTGCACTGCTCGAGAGCTCATAGAGATTGGTAAGCACGTCGGTGGTTCCCTCAATGGAGAACTGGGTAAACCTCTTTGCCTTCTCAACAGTGTCGTTCTGGAGCCATGATCCCCAGGTGTAACTGTAGAAAGCATTTCTCTTTGGGTCATTCTCATCGCTGAGCTTGGTGAATACCTCCTCTGGAGCGGTCGTGGTAGCGGCAGTCGTACTGTTCAACCTTCTGGCTGCAAGACTGACTGCAGTGGAGACAGCGACACTGGGTCTATATGCCACGGCACAAGCACGCCTGGTAACTCTAGCAGCCCTGGAGAGCCTAAGAGTCGAACTCGATAATCTCAACATATTTGAATATAGGTGAGTTCAGATTGTCGGATATTCAATATATAATTGCTAACTTATACGAACATTCCTGTTTTATGCTCGTCTGCATCTGTGTGGTCATCGACTCTAAGCAGTGAATTTTTCAGCCCGTGATGCGGCTTTTCTGCACACACTAGCAGCTGGCAGAGGGTGCACATCACAGCTAGCCACGGGAGGAGGAGTCAGTAGGAAAGGATTACAGATCATTCCGGTGTTTGAATCGAAAACTAAATTCTTTTTTCTCAGCTACACATAAATCCTGCAACAAATAAAAGAAAGTAAGACAATTGTGAGCATCAAAAATCATTAGATCGTTACTTCGCAACGCTACCAAGACTCGCCCGGTGACATGTGCGATAAATTTGGTTGAGTTGAGAGAGATGCAAAGCGATGTCAGTTGATGGCACCTAGGTGCATTCCCCGAGTAGTATAGATAAAGATTTCTACATCAGGCACTATGTGCAAAATCAAAAGGAGACATAACCAAAAGAGTAAAAGAGGTGAAAAGAAAAGTAGATTACCAATCCTCAGGCTGAACCAGGTTGGTAGTTAGAATCATATCGGGCTTCCTTTTCACTTAATGAGTCTTCTTGTTCATTACCCGAATACCCTTCACTATTACCTATCGTTTCCTCGCTTTTGGCCACAGCTCCAGCCTCGTCACCATCAATAGGAGTACCATCGACTCGCACTAATGGTCCAACTGCAGGCTGTCCCTCAATAACACCCTTTTGTTCCTTCTGCACAGCGCCTGTTTTCAGCAGATGCAATTTCTCCTTCATTGAGACTGGTGGACCTGTAGGAACGTTTGGTATATATTCGATCCGATCGTTACGACCATTGGATAAACTCAAATCCGTGGCATCTCCTTCGTCGTTGTGGTATATGCCATCCATAGAGTCATTGGAGCCAACACTCAAGAAGTCGCCTTCTGTCAACTTGCTCCCGCTATCACCAGACAAAAGAGAACCGTCTATATTCCTATCACTCTGACACTCCACAGGAGTGGGGACACTTCTTGGGTTGAGTTGATCCCCTGTGCCACCGCCATCCCTCATTACAGACAGAAGATTATACTGGTAGTTGGACATAGCGGTTCTGTGTACTTTTTTCCCTTCTATCCCGTCCTTTGTGGCTGTTGTTGACAAGATCGAATTGCTAGAAAGCGGTCTGGAAGTTGGAATGGATACGTTACTCCAGTCATTTTGATAGTCCGCCTCCGATGATGCAATGGATGCACCAGTTGAAGACGGAGAAGCATTCGTGAGAGATGGCGTGAGACGGTAATTGGCATTGAGGTTAGTACTCACAAACGCCGCTTTAGCTGTGGGTGATGCAATCTCACTTTTGTATGTATTTCTTTCCGATTTGTTGTCTCTGTTATCCATTGCTTTTGATTGCTTGCGTAAGAAAGTCCGAGAGAGGGTGAGAGAGATCAATAATCTCAGAAAGAGAGAGTGTGTATGTGAACGTGCTGCCTGGAGAGGAGCACAACCAGCAACAGATGGATATATACTATATATCAATCGTGTTACTTAATATTCAAAAATAATTTAAAATATCGTTGTAATTTTGGTAGCATTGGACATATACATTTGATCAAATATCTCCTCAGCTTTAGCTTATTCCGCCCACTACTACTGAATTGGGTCATGGTCTGTCTGCCTGCTTGCGTGTCTGTCTGCCCATATGCAGGCTTCCCCAGCTTCACGGGTGCGGCTGCAGGCTCCGCGTTCTTGGTCCATCTGCGACATAATGACAGCCGATTTGATGAGAGGATGTTTATAGCAGGTCAAACCATTTGGGACAGGCCAGGAAGAAGAGGGTAGCGATCTCAGATCTGGGATTAAAATGCTTTATAGAGAGATACCTATTAGGGTTGCTGGATATAGCAATTAATTTAATAGACCGGTTCTCATTGGGCTCCGATTGGTGGGCCAGTATCTCTCCCTATAGTGAGTGGTGTGCATCTCAGGGCCCCGGCAATTTCAGACTTGCTCTTTTATAGAGGAGGAGGAGCAGGAGGAGTTGCTAAGCTGGCCGGCCGCCTTGGCCCACGACGTGCACTGCCCTGCCAGCTCATCGTATGGTCTGCGGATACGGATTTTAAGGGTCTACGATAGAGAAGGAGATAAACTACAATTCAGTCTATTTTATTTTATTTTCATATACAATGGTGAACTTTTTATTATCACATGCCTGTCAATGATTCCATAAGGCTCTGACAGAATCCATGAGTTACTACATACGAAGGGGGGTAGTTGTTCTGTGCATGCAAGATAGCCAGATATAAGACTAAACCAAACTAACGTAACTAACTGTGTTGATATCGTGCGTAGTAGCCGTGAATATACAGTAACATTGTATCTATAATTCTAATATAAAACCGGAGTGTCTAATGCCTAAAAATAGTCTAAATGTTCCTTAACCTCTTAGGGCAACTTCCAAAGCGTTCTTGATGTCGGCAACCAAATCCTCACCGTCTTCAATACCACAACTCAATCTGATGAGGTCGTCAAAGATACCGTTGGCCTCTCTCTCCTGAACACTGATACCAGCGTGGGTCATGATGGATGGGACCTCAAGAAGAGACTCAATACCACCAAGGGACTCGGCAAGGGTGAAGAGCTTGGTGCTGGAGGTGAACTTGACGGCAGCCTCCTTACCACCCTTGATTCTGAAAGAGATCATACCACCACCAAGGGAGTGCTTGTGCTGCTTTAGGAAGATGGAATGTTGTGGGTGAGCAGCAAGGGCAGGGTAGTTCACCTTGATGACGTCCTCGGAGCTCTCCAAGAACTTGGCAATGACAAGAGCGTTCTCTGAAGCCTGTCTAACTCTGAGATGGAGGGTCTTGAGACCACGGTGGGCCAACCAGGAGTCGAATGGAGATGGGATGGCACCAATGGCATTCTGGAAGAACCTGAGGCTCTCGTGCAACTCATCGTCGTTAGTAGCAGCAGCGCCCATCACAACGTCGGAGTGACCATTGAGGTACTTGGTAACACTGTGCATCACAATGTCAGCGCCGTGGTCAAGTGGTGTCTGGATGTATGGAGAGAGGAAAGTGTTGTCAACAATAAGAGAGATCTTCTGGGTAGTGTTTCCGGAAGATACCTTGTAAGCCTCGATGATGGCCCTGATCTTGGAGATGTCGGTCAAGGTGAGGGTTGGGTTGGATGGGGACTCAATCCAGACGAGCTTGGTCTTTGGTGTCAACAAAGTTGGGAGCTCGGCCTCAAGGTTTCCGGAGAAGTCAATTGAGATACCGCTATTGTTGGCCACCTTGGTGAAGTATCTGTGGGTACCTCCGTACACATCACTGACGGAGACAACGTGGTCTCCAACCTGCAAGGTGTGGAGGATCACAGAGATAGCAGCACTACCGGAAGAGAAGGCAAGGGCATACTTTGCATTCTCAAGACTGGCGACGGCCTGCTCGAAACCGTCTCTGTTTGGGTTGTCGGATCTTGAGTACTCGTACTTGCCCACTGGCTGGGCTGGAGCATGCTGAGCAAAAGTGGTGGAGAGGGAAATGGCTGGGATAACAGCGCCGGTGTGGGCATCGTGGGATGCACCGGCGTGAACAGCTCTAGTACCGAATCCAGACATGTTGATCAAGTTGTGATTTATATTATGGTATGAGGTTGAGAAATACAACGCTCTCGAGTGTTCAAAACTTTCACCAAAGTTGAGATATATATATTTATATGTAAGCTCCCTACACACCGCCGCGCCTCTCGGATTCTTCAGGCACTCTTGCAGAAAAAAAAAGCACACCTACCTATTTTTCATTAATAATGCACCCATGCAGCTCGATGCCTTTCCAAAGGGTACAGTTTAAGGCAGGCGACAGGAAACGCATCTAAAGAAGAGGGGAGACTCAGGCATCGGCCGCACCGCTCCCCCCCATAGTGCAGTGAGTGGTAGAGGGAGGCACCGCACCACCTAGAAGGAATGAATCATCGAGGCTTGCTTCGCGAAGGTTTAGCTAGGCTGGAAGCTTCTAACGAGAAAAAAGTAACCATATACTGTTACAATTTGAGTAGAGAGAATATTGAACCACTGTGTCAGATAAAATATATTCTGTATTCTATATTCTGCTATTTAAAAAAATATGAATACACGTTACACTAGCTCTGAATAAACGTTATACCAGCTCTGGACCATCCCAGAATATGAACCCACTTACTGGCGTGGATCAAGTTGCTCACTAATGAGTGGTGTGCCATGATGTGATTTATGTGGAGTTTCAGCCTCATCTGACGTTTTTCTGCACCCGCCTGCCCAGAAGGCGCTAAGTAATATTGTTGAAAACCTCTCTGTCAATATCGAAGGGCCGTTTCCTGTCAGAACAGTGGACAGGATTGCATAGCAGAGCAAAGCAGGGCAGTAGAGCAAAGCAGGGCAGGGCAGGTGAGGGCAGGTGAGGGCCGGCTGAGCTGAGCTGAGCACAGGTAAAGTAAGGCAGGCAAGTGTCGGTAGGCCCATCGCTCAGGGTTGCCTATCAAGGGAAGACAAAAATCCATCACATTTTCTGATCCAATGCACTGCAGCTGAGTTTAATCACATGCAGGCTGGGCTGCATACCATAGAAGGCCTTGGAGGGCTTTAGGCTCTATCAATATTGTGAGTCGTCTATATGATATGGATTGAATACATATATATATTGGCTGAATAGCATTAAATATTTGGTTAGCGGGCTTATTGCAAAAAATGGGGGTATGAATCATCCGATCGGAATATATAGAGAAGAGAATAGAAGAGGCGGGTGGTGAGGGTAATCAGAATGTGGGGTGCTTCCTATCGTAAGCAGCTGCAAGCAGTGCTGCACCAGTATAATTTGTGAATACGAAAAAGAGGTTTAGAAATGGAACTGACTCCAACAATGTAGCCATCAAACCAAACCCTATATATTCTCCATTTCTTTCCGCGACAAGATACTTCACCTGTCGAGGTTTGAACTTCTTGAGCTGGTAGTATCTCTTGTGCATTCCAGCAGCTTTTGCAGATGCTCCTAGAACAGATGATACAGCAGGACCCAGGATTGGCATGAAATTCAACACAGCAGCCAGATATAGGTTCAAATAGGTGTTAGGATTAACCGTTATCCAAGGGATTGTAAGCACCATTTCGTTGATTCCAATTGAAAGAGGTTTCCTGGCAATCCTGCGTACTTTTCCAGCGGAGACTGTCTGTGCCAACCCTTCCATTGAAAGCACCGTATCCATCAGCTGGTTCAATGTTGTGGGCAACAAATAATTGGCCTCAATCCATTCAGATATTACTGAGCACTCGTGAAGGACAATCATAAACGCACCCAGCAGCCCAACCGGCCCGGCACACACCACCGAGACCAAGGCATGTGAGGGGTAAAGACATGCAAAGCCAATAAGCAGCACAGAAATGCGAATCCATAAGAGAGGCAAGATACTATTGAGACAGTATGACCATAGTCTTGGATGCTGTGAGAAATAGGCAATTCCCTGATATATGAGATGAATCGTGTCAGCTAAAATAAATAGGAGCAAATTGACTTGCCATCTCTTTTCCGTGACTTACATAGAATGGATACAGAAACGATCCCGATAGTGCAACGCCAGCCGCTGTTACATATGGCTTAAGTACTTCGTACTGGATCCTTAAGTATAATGAAGTAACGAGTTCCTCATATGGAAGAGGAAAAGTAGGTTGAGGTAATGTAGTGGACATGGAGAATAACGTTTATATAGTTGACGCAATCTAGATATTCTTGTAACGGTATATGATCAATGTAGAATATGATCAATATAGAATGTTCGAACTTAAATACTCGAACTTAAATCCTTAATTTATTGATATTTTCTTGTTCTCGCCTCCAATTCTTCCTCGTCGGGTGAAGCTTGCCTTGTTTGTCTTGTTAGTCTTATTAGTCTTGTTAGCATGTATCACTTACCCACAAATGCCTAGGCGATTAGGCAATTAAGAGGTTGGGAGCATTAGGCCCAAAGGCTCTAAGCCGCTAAGGCTCTGCGCTAGCACAAATATAGGCAGCGACAAGCCGTTGGGTCAAGCCATTGGCACTAGCCCCACTTACTACATAATACCAGAGAGACCAAAAGAGGGGAAATATATAAGGGATACATTATATTCAATGCAATCCTTTTCTAATTTGAATTACGAAATTATATCTACTGTTGATAATAGTGAATGTGGTGTGTGGGTGGGTGTGTGGAGACACCCACATAGTGTAGCAAATGATAATCATCGATTAATGTACAGATGGAGTAATCTCATTACTATCTTTTGATTTTATCCTTTATATCTTTATTGATGAACCCCCAGACAATGCGCTTAGTCAAAGAGACCGAATCCCATGTCGTCGTCGGACTCCTCCTTCTCCTCAGCAACCTCCTCGGCGGCGGCCTCCTCAGCGACAGCACCGGCGGCACCGGCAGAAGCACCAGCAGCGGCTGGACCACCAGTTGGGACGGAAGAGAGCTTCTCATTACCCTCAGCAATGAGCTCCTCAACGGACTTGTCAGCGAGCTCGGAGATCAGCTTGTCGAGCTTCTCGGAGTCAACCTCAATGCCAACAGACTCCAGAACCTTCTGGACGTCAGCGGCAGCTGGAGAGGTGTTACCAGCGGACACAAGCAACAAGTAAGCAGCAAGGTATTTCACTATAATAAAGGAAATGTTAGTATATTTTGATGTCATATTTCGACTTGGCATGGTATGTATTATGAGTCGCTTTTCAAATAGCCGTGGTTTCATCTAGAGGTGAACACCTGGAGTGGGGTGGGGACCGTAGTACTTCCTTCCCCGCAAGGGGAATATTGAAGCCTGACTTAAACACCAGATCATTTACCATCAACGTTTCATATTTGGTCTGAAATTTCAAGCTGTTCGACTTCCGTAGTCATGCCAAAACGCTGTGTGCCCCTATAGGTGTCTGAATGTCCGTTTTAATGATCCTCTCAACCAGTCAAGTAGTTCCTTGGACCCCCGACGAACCGCAAACCACTTGCTATTTGACCACTTGCTATTTGACTCCGCATATATACCAGTATCAATATTATATCTACATACTTTTGCGAGTATAGTTATTTGTTGTTAACTTTCTCCTGTTATCGCTCCACTCACTGATCAATTTCACCTACTTCCCTTTGTATGGCTTCACCACCACCACCACGAAGGCTTTGCCCACCCTACTGTGCACGGTAAAGGTGAAACTTTGTTGTGCGTACACGACTTCTTCACCCTACGCGCACACGCATCAAGTGTCTCGCTCCCTAGTAGTAATTTGTCTCTTGGCATGGGTATTTCCCAAAACAGAAATGCAGTCACAAATCACCCTTCGCTTTTTTCAGATGCACTTGGATTCTGCACCTCATAGAGACCTTGGCGGTAGTGCTTCCACCAAGGAAAATCTTAGTATGGGCCCTCACTGAGTCCTGGGACTCTCAATCTCTCTCACCCTCTGGTGCTCAGCAAACTGGTTGGAGGGTAGGCAGTATTTGATAGTTATTGAAATTGATGAATACCAACAGTTTTATGAATAACCAGAACACAGCTATACAGAAAAAATGTCTGAAGGTATGTAACTAGTATGATCAGGAGAGTTATTAGATATGTTTCACATGGTGTGTTATCAAAGAACACGAACAGAGATATAGGTTATAAACCAGTTGTTGAAGAATGAAGAGACCAAGAGGAGGACAGCCATCAACAGGTCTCTCCATAGACATATCGTATGAGGTGAAAAATACAACAGCATGATTATTGGTGAAACAGGCATACAGGAAGTAGTGCGGAATATATTCATAAAAACACACACCATTTGCTATTTCTTTTGCCAGAGAGATGGTTATATGGGTTATATCAATAGAACCCCTAATGGGAATGAATGGTGCGGTAATAGACACACCCAGAGATAAACAGCAAGAATGGCCACAAAAGTGACCACAAAAGTGATATTTTTTCCCAGCCATCAAACCATACGTATAGTTCACCAGCGTGGTTGAAATATCTCTCCCTGTGTTCATCTTCACTTCATTGTAAAACAGATCTTGCTCTCCTTAACGAGCCTGACATAAACAATTTATCACTCATACTAACATTTATTATTTTCTATAGTCAGTGATTTGAAGAAGAAGAGAGTTTTCAAGACCTTCTCCTACAGAGGTATTGACCTCAAGGACCTCCTCGAGCTCGACACCGAGGAGTTTGCCAAGCTCGCACATGCCAGAGTTAGAAGAAGATTCTCCAGAGGTGTTGGAAGTAAGCCACAGCGTTTCATCAACAAGCTCAGAGCTGCCAAGCTTGCTGCTGGTCCAAACGAGAAGCCAGCTGCTGTCAAGACCCACCTCAGAAACATGGTTGTTGTTCCAGAGATGATCGGTTCCGTCGTTGGTGTTTACAACGGTAAGGTATTCAACCAGGTTGATGTCAGAGCCGAGATGGTTGGTCACTACCTTGGTGAGTTCTCCATCTCTTACACCCCAGTTAGACACGGTAGACCAGCTGTCGGTGGTAAGGCCAACTCTCTCTTCATGCCATTGAGATAAGCTGTGTTTTGTTTGACTTGTATATTTTATAACTAGCAAAGATAATGCAACACACGTTTTAGTAATATTTTGAATAATGCCATATAGTAGCGTATTTTGTGGCTAAACAATTACTGTAGACCAGGGCCTGGATTATCAGTTTACATATAGTTCTCACTACACATCGTACTTTATCAAGCAAACCCTCAAATTAATATTACTTATATCTGGCAGTAAAGAACAAACGAAAAGAAATAGAAGCGAAGTAAATTATGACAATAATCCCATCTGTGCCAGATCGCTATTGATCTCCTCGGGCCTTGCAGCCTTAAGCTCATTAAGAGCGGATGGGAAACCTTCAAATGCCTGCAAGCCGTTTAACACACCAATCTCGCTCAACAATCCATTTCGCTGCTTCACCAGTTCTCTTACCACTCCGGCAGAGTCAGCCACGTGTTTCTGGGCCAAACGAGGATTGAATTGATAATAGTCTGGAATATCCAACACCACATTATCGAGATTCCTTCTCTCTTTATTGATCTCATACCATTTAGATGTTGTATCCTGAATGGAATGGAGTTTGAGGTCCTGGCAGTTCTTAATGAACTGCTGATGGGCTTGATAACGCATTGCCCTTGTGTGGATGTCTATGCACTGCAACTGGTACTTCTGTCTGTTGATGAGGTGATTGAGCCTCTTATCGTAGTTGGTATTGATTCTGTTCAATATGTCTACAAACTCTGGGTGTGAGCCGTTGAGGCAGAGTTCCAACTCAAAGTTCAGCTTGGACAATTGGTTCTGGAATATGAGATCCTTCAACTGTGCAAATTCCACTTCTATAGTAGTGAGATCCTCAAGAGCTTCCTGCCTTAGGGCCTCTTTCTCCATTTCTGATTTTGCTTTGGTTTCCTCATCAACTTCAGGGACAGGTGTTTGCAGGGCTTCTTCATGTTCTTCGGTCCCTTCCTGATGAGATGCTTCGCCCTCTCCGGTAGCTATATCTGTGTGTGGGTGATTGCTCTCATTCTCTTCCTCTTCGTCTTCTTCTTCAGCTGTCTCTTCCACTTCCTTTTTCACTGTGCTTGATTGTGCCTGTTGCTGCTGCTGCTGCTGTTGCTGTTGTTTGGAAGTTGTTTTTGATGGTGGCTGTTTCGTTGCGAGTTTCTTTGTGGGCGGCTGTTCTGCTTCCTCATCCTCGTCTTCGTCCTCTTGCTCCACATCCTTTCCTGCTTCGTCTTCATCCTCATCTTCGTCTTCACCTTCACCTTCACCTTCGTCTTCTTCGTGGCTGTCACGTACCTGAGTTGCCGAGAGACTTCTGCGTGATGATGCTGAAGGGATAATGGATAATCTCCTCCGCTTAAGGTCCGATTTAGCAGCAGCGGCAGCTGCAGCAGCGATAGCCGCCTGCTTTTCATCCTCTTCGTCATCTTCAGGCTCTTCACTAGAGGCAATAGCACCCTCTTCAGCCTTCACAGCTACTCCATCAACTTCGCCTTCGTCTTCGTCTTCTTCATCTTCTTCGTCTTCGTCCTCGTCTTCTTCTTCCACTTCATCCTCCTCAATCCCTGAAGGATCATCAATACCGGAGGAAGAGGGAGGCTGGAGTTTACTTAGTAAAGTGGTCTCGACATCCTCGTCGGATGTACCATTATGTGTATCTTCTGGCATATTGTGGATATCACTGAGATCATCCAGAAGCTCCATACGGTCTGTCTCTGCGTCTGAGCTGCCAACGTCACTCAGCTCTGAGCTCAATGCAGATATGCTGAGCCTTTTGTCCGCTGAGTTTCCTTCCTCGGCTTTGGTCGGAGAGGAGGTCGGCACCTCGCTAAGCGGAGATGTAGGATTTATATCTAGAGGTAAAGAGTTAGTTTGTGTTCATAATCTATTGGAGTTGTGTGAGTGGTACGAAAGGCAATTCAAGCGTGGAGAGAGACATGATTCTGAGTAGCGAAGAATGAGAGTGATTGGCAAAGCGGGTGCAATAGATATGTTGGTTGGTGTAATACCCACCCCACCCAGCTTATCACCCAGCTTATCTATGGTGTTCATGATCAACCATCAACTGCTCAATCTGGTTATGCAAAAGATGGGTATGCAATCATGTTCTTGCTCACATTGCAGCACTACCACCTTGGACCACATCCCAATGATGAATTCCATGCTGATGTCCCATGGGCAGTAGACCTCTACTTACTAGTTTGGTTCCTGCCGTTGTTCCCCGTCTGACCAATATCAGACGTGGTCATAGCTTGACTATAATGCAAATGCGATCCACACAGATAATTAGATGTATAGAAATATGTGATATGTGACTGAGAGCAATGCAAAAAAACAACTCACAGCAACAACGAAGCGGTCCAAAAAAATATATAACAGTCGGAATCCCACACCAGCAACAAAACACAGAGAGATAGTAATGATAATATCTGCTATTACTGTTGGAAGAAATGCAGACACAAATAAATAATATAGAACAGACAAGATAAAAGTACAACTTATACAATACACACAAATACAACTAACGTTTCGTTGATTAGAATATGTTTAATTCCATGGAATGGAGAGGATCTGGCTAATAGCAAGAGTATGAGAGTAGCAGTAATTACAACTGTGGCCTATCGTCCTGTATGCCTCTCTCTCTCTCTCTCTCTCTCTCTCTCTCTCTCTCTCACACTGCCTGCCTGCCTGCCTGCCTTTCTGCCTCTCTGCCTGGAACTATCACTGTGTATGGCTGACCGTATACGGTAAAGACCCGTTTCCTATCTCCTCATACAATGCACGACTAAATTGGAGTGAACTGATGGGTGGTGGTGGGCCCTTCCCTGAGGATCTCATCAACCCCAATGCGGATGGATGGGTGGGTGCTGCTTCTGCTGCTGCTGCTGCCTTACTAGTGAGGGGGAGGAGGGCGGAGGTGGACGTGGATGGGATGGGATGAGCCTGTGTGAACTCTGTGGGTTCTCTCTGCTCCATGGAGAGAGTTTGATGGAAGAGGACGGAGGAGATGAGATATACAGAGAGGGTAACAGTGCCTCCGTCTGCACGTTCATGTAGGTGGGGCATTATTTTTCTAATTTTTTTTTAGTGACAATTTCTGTTAGAGTGTGTGAATAGGAGAAAGAGAGAGAGAGGACTTTACAGCTAGATCAAGACGCCTTCTTTGTGTATGAGACATTGGTGAAGATTTTCCTCTGAAAATATTCATACGGGTGAACGTTGGTATCATTATACAAGGATTATTGGATAACATATATATACATATATATACATATACCCAGAGTTAGCACATAGCCCTATATAAGTACATATAGCACCTGTCATCATATATATATATATAACCCACATACATATATACACATCTATACCTATACACAATGGGCAAGAGAGCTAGCAAAAAAGAGGTAAAGGGGTCGACTGAAGATGAGAAGGTGGCCGCTGTTGAGAACAAGGTGCTTTCATCTCTGTTTGGCACCACCAGCAACAGTGTTGACTCCACTATAGATAATCTGTTCAAGAATTCCTCAGGTCCAATTGACAATAGTGTGCTCTTGGCAAGAAAGGACAGGACAGTTCTCCCTATAAGTGCAAAACAGATGGAGGAGCAGAAGCAGCAGCAGCAGCAGAAGCAGGAGCAGATGGAGGAGAAAGAACAGGAGGAAACACCAGTTTCTACTAAAAAGCAGAGAAAGGAAAAGGAAGAGAATTTCGATCTCGAATCTAGATACATGTCCAAGTTGTTGCAAGAGGAAGAGAACTTGGCCCAGAAGGAGGTAAATGAAAAGCGGAACAGTCCACAGGCACCCGCCGAAGGACAGGAGAATGGTAGCGAGGCTGATTCTTCTGAGGAAGAGGGAGACTCGGAGGACGAGGATGATGAAGAAGAGGTCACTAAGCCAACCAGAGTCACAGCTGCCAAGACTGTTGACTTGAAGCCAGAAGAGCTCGAGAAGGCTGAGCGTACTGTTTTCATTGGTAATGTTCCATCCGATGTTGCATCGTCCAAATCATCACAAAAGGCGTTCAAGAGATTTTTTGCTGAAGTTGGTGAAATCCAATCTATAAGGTTCAGATCGATCTCCTTTGGCGAGAACCTCCCCAGAAAAGTTGCATTTATTAACAAGAAGTTCCACGATTCCAAGGATACTCTGAACGCCTACATTGTGTATAAGAACAAGGGAGACTCTCTCAAGGCTGCAAAGTTGAATGGAAAGGTATACTTGGACCATCACCTGCGTGTGGACCATCTTACTCACCCCCTCAAGCAGGACAACAAGAGATGTATTTTCATTGGTAACCTTGACTTTGAGGAGGTGGAGGAGAGCTTATGGAAGTACTTCTCGCAGAAGATGGGTGAAGAAGAAGTTGAGAACGTGAGAATTATCAGAGACTCAAAGACAAATTTCGGTAAAGGCTTTGCAATTGTTCAATTCAAGGATTTTGTAAGTGTTACCAAGGCGCTGATGCTTAACGATAAGGAGTTGACCACTAGCAGCAAGCCTAGAAAGATCAGAATACAGAGAGCAAAGAACATGGCCAAGGTTGAAGGTGGCAGGGATGTTTCTACTGGTAAGAAGAGCAGACACAACAAGCAGTTTGCCCTGCTCAGTGAGAAGGAGAAGACCACCATCGGTAGAGGTAAGAAATTTCTCAACAAGAGTGACAGAAACTCCATTGGCAGAGTTGTCATTGAGGGTGAGAGATCCCACAAGGGTGACAGAGTCAAGGGAATTAAGAACGGTGTTGGTAAGGTGAAGAAGCCAAGAATCAAGAAGCCTAGAATAAGACAGAGAACACAGGACTACAAGAAGAACCTTGCCAATAACAATTGAGTTACAGAAAGGAGTTACAGAAAGGAGTTTATGTATTAGAACATAATCAATGTGCATATATCGTTAAATCGTTCTCTAAAGTAATGGTATATATTCCAATAGATGATTTATATCTGCCCTACAAAAGTAGGTTCAAATTATTGACGTCACTACCTTCCTTGCTTCACCACCTTCCTTGCTTCTCTGTTTCTCCTCTCTTATTCCCGAAAGGGTAGGAGAAATAGCTCCTGCAAACGGAGATAACAAATAAGGTAGTGTGTGTGCCATATATTCATCTGCGCCTAAGCAGCCCATGCCCTGGCCCTGTCCCCCTCCTCCTAAATACCCTTCTAAATATATTGTGTATATGCATGCTGCCATGGTGCCGTTCGTAGCTCGATTTGGTGATTTCACCTGGCTGGTTACCGGTGTGCGCTGGAGATTAGGCACACCCGCGATGGTGCGGCGGCCGGCGTGTGATGTAATGCGCCTGGAGCATTGACTAAGATAGGTTGGCACCCGGTGGGCTTAGATTCGATAAAGGGGATAAGGGGTTGGGAAGCTGGGGGGTTGGGGTTCAGGGTTAGGGGTTACATATAGAAGACATATGCAGTTCAAATTGAACTGTTCTGATTCTCTTGATTCTTCTTGACTTCTAACTTGCAACTGTCTCACAAAGGATAAATTACCGAGTGTATCCAGCCAGTGCCTTCTTACTCAATTGACCCACATCTCTTCTCTCTCTCTTCCCCGCTTTAGCTGATCTCTCATCATGGGTGCTAACACTTCTAAGGCTTCTTTCACTCCTGTGTCAAAATACCCAGACGTTTCCAATGAACAAGAACTGGTTGACCGCTTGCAGGCTCTCCTGGTCAAAGCTCAGGATGAGACCGTCTCTGCCAAGAGCATGAACGAGAAGCAATCTTCTAGCGTTGCTAAGGAGAACCCAATTGCTGTGTCCAACCTCCTTCAATGGGAGTCTGATCTTCTCTCTGACCCAAAAAACAAGTTGGCTCTCAATTGCTTCGCTGGAAACGATATCACCAACATCATCGCCAACAACAAGAACACCAAGCTCCACAACCTCGATCTCTTCAACAACCTTGTGAAGAATGGTGGTACCCCAATCACCAACCAGAAGGCCAGTGGTAGATGCTGGATCTTTGCCAGCACCAATGTCTTCAAACATGCTATTGAGACCAAGCACAACGTGAAGAAATTTGAGTTCTCTCAGAACTACCTCTTTTTCTACGACAAGCTGGAAAAGTGCAACTTCTACTTGGACTTGATCTTGCAATCATACGAAGAGGAGATTGACTCTAGATTTGTTCAGTTCCTCCTTCAGGCACCGATCAGTGACGGAGGACAGTGGGATATGATCATCAACCTCGTTGAGAAGTACGGTCTTGTGCCTCACGATCTCTTCCCGGACAGCTTCAATTCAGCCAGCTCCTCTCGTCTCAACTACATCGTGGCCAACAAGCTTAGAGAGTATGCCCTTATCCTTAGAAAGCTCAAGGTTACCGCTGCTTCTGAAGGTGAAAAGGGGGGTGTCTCAACTGAAGCAAGCATTCTTGCTGTCAAGGAGAACATGGTGAAGGAGCTGTACAACATTATGGCTCTTACCCTTGGTGTTCCTCCGAAGCCTGATACTCCAATCACCTGGGAGTACTTTGACAACTATGGCGTATTCCACTCTGTCGCCACTACTCCTCGTGGATTCTACAAGGACCTCCTTGGATTCAATGCATCAGACTACTTCTGTCTCATTAATGACCCCAGAAATGAATATAACAAGCTGTACACCGTTGACAAGCTCAACAATGTGCTTGGTGGTAAGCCAATTGAGTACGTCAACACCGATGTCAGCGTCTTGAAGGATGTGCTCATCAAGATGATCAAGAACAATGAACCAGCTTTCTTTGGATGTGATGTTGCTAAGTTTGAAGACTCAACACTGGGTCTAATGGATGTGGACAGTTGGGACTACGAGATGGGCTTCAACACCAGCTTGAACCTGGATAAGAGACAGAGACTCATTACCGGCTCTTCTATGCTCACCCACGCTATGGTTATTACTGGTGTCCACATCGTTGACGGTAAGCCAGTGAGATATAAGGTTGAGAACTCTTGGGGAACCGATGTTGGCCATAAGGGTTTCTTTGTGATGACCGATGCGTGGTTTGACCAGTATGTGTTCGAGATTGTCACCAGTGCCGCGTACGCACCCAAGAAACTTGTTGAAGTCTGGAAGAGCAAGGAGTACAATGTTCTCCCATATTATGACCCATTGGGCTCCCTTGCTTAACTACATGTTGATGCTGGGTCTGATCTAGAAGAATGGCTACTGCTGGTTAGTTAGCTAGATTTCTATATGTGAACGCCTTGATACATCCATTATTCCTATAAATGTTGGCTAGTGTGGGTCCCATTATTATAGATATATTTGTGATTTGAATGATATTTTTTGTGTGTGCTATGAAAGATTCTGTTCTCTAATTATGTAAATATCCAGCTATGCAACTCTTCTCCACCTCTCCGCTTCTCCACCCGTCTAATAGGTGTACGCACTGTCAACACATCCAAAGCCTGCTGCAACACCACCCTCGTCACTAGAACTAATCTTACTTCTCAGCAGATAGCCGGCATTCTCATTGGATAAAATCTCTCCCGTCTTCTCGTTAAATAATAATGTACCAAAAACACCCAACTCACTGATGATGCTCTGATCATACACTACACCATCACGGAGAATCTTGTTGGCATGGCTAGGAGGTCTGATAAGCTCCATGAGAATGTAGCCAGCCCATTCCTTCTCTGGCAATGACTTCAAAAATGGTGGAATGTTCTCCTTGTAGATGTTATTGCCTCCTCCTTCTCTCTGAGGCTTGAGGACATACTGGAATGGATTGTTGAATGCTAGGTCCTTGGCAATCTTGCCCTCTGGAGTATCATCCAATGGGTATAGCTTTACAAATGTATCCAAAAGGTTGTCAATTTCAGCCTCTGGGAGAGTAGTGAGAAATCTCTCTAACTGCGACTTTTCAGTCAATATCTGCTGGATTTTCTTTGCTCCACTCAACTGGGTGAGAAGGGAAGGGCATTTAATGGCGGTGGAGATTTCAAGATTAAGCCTGGTGTCCCATGTCTCCGGAGACGTATAATCGTTGGGGGAGTAGCCAGCGCGGTAATACACCAATGATACCTCGTCACCAGTTGCTGATAAATGGAGTTTCTTTGTGTGTGGATCAACGTGTGTGTTGGTGTGAACTTCTTCGAGAGTGAGCCTCTTGCTCTTGATCCCATATCGCTCAAGCAGTTCATACTCGAGCAACCTCTGGTCAAACACGTTCCTTTCGTTGTTCTGAACAACCACCAATACTATAGTGTTGGAAGACGAAGTGGAAGAGTTATAAAATTTGGCAGCCTCTGCCAATCCTTGGGCCAGCAGCTTGAAGGACTCAGCAGGAGGCAGATCGGAGTCAGCATCATAATATGCCTTCGAGCCAGAGGCATCGTACGCACCCTTGGCATTGAGATATTTATGAAGCCTACTAACTTTGGAGGCCAATCCTCCGAATGAAACGGAAACGGTGTTGAATTCAACCTGCTTTATCAGGCCATCGGTGTCGTTGGTGGTATCGAGCATGTAATCTGATCTGAACAGACCCAGAGAAACTGGCTGTGGAATCCCCTGCCTAGCAGCCTCCTTGTAAGTCTCCCATAACTTGCCTGTGAAATCCTTGTCAAACTGGCATAAGTCGTCTAGAACAGTGGACAACCACTCAAAGTCACTTACCACGTTGGCATACAACTTGTGGAAGGTCCTTTGAACGGCAATGGACTTTTCAAACTGGCCCTGTGGAAACGGCGTGGGGAACAACGTCACGGGCGCTCCATTCGCACTATGCAATTTGTATCCTACAGGATACATTGTAAGGCCGTTTCCCAAACTCCATTGACTAAGGTCCTCGACCAATGCCTGCTCTCTCTCTGTGGAAAGCTGGGGGAATGGCTTAGGTGACATTGTGGAGTGGACGTGGTATATAGAATAGAGTTGTGGTCGCTGATCTCGCCTCACCCCTGTACTTTGTGAAATGTATCTGGTTCAAGCTGAATTGAAGTTAAGTTAACAATTGAACAGTCTCTGTCAACTCTACATCTGAAATACTCTCTGCCTCTGTCACCACCCATTAGGACTGACCCCATGGAACTAAACCCATAGTAACACCAGCTAGGCTAAACGGCCTACGTCTGTGCCTCGGTGCCTCTGCCTCTCTATGACGCACACACATTAGTAATTTCCCATGCAAGCACCTCACCCCTCATGCGTGAACACTGGGGGAGCTTTTCAATGGGCGACTCCGAATACAGCATTTATATCCGATGATGGGGCATCAGTGTGGAGAAGATGAGAGTGGATTAAGATGGGAAGTAATCGTATGTTAAATATAGAGAACTTATATATTTAAAGAAAGATATGAGAGATTCAAAAACCTCACAGCAATTAAATCATGCAGCTGATAAATCGGTAAAGAAAATACTCCTTATCACCAAATGATTGGGCCTCTGAATGCCATGCTTAACTATAAAAAAATATTACCATCTTTCTTCATTTTGTCTATCTTTACAACTCATCTGCAATGGCCTTTCTCAGTCCCATTGGGTTCCCGAAAACTTCATGCCTGACCCTTAGAAGATACTCGTGATATTTACCATTGTACTCGTCCTCGCTGTCCTCTGTAACCGCTTCATCACCTCTCTTCTCTCTGTGGTACTGCTCCCTCCTCTGGTCTGCCTCTTCGATCAGCCAGTTGAGGAATCGCGAGTCCACTGAAACGCTCTTTTTGTCCTTTTGCCTCATATCAACGAGAATCCCAAAAAGCGCACGGAAATCATCCTCGTGCATTTGGTTGCTGGTGTTTATTAACTTCTCCTGAACAAGGGAAGCGTAAGCTGACTCCTCAGAGGTATTTGCCATGTCCCCATAAGCCGGCTCGGCCTCTATGCTTCTCTTTTCAAACTGTGAACCTCTCAAATCTTCCAAAATCTGTAGAATCCTGATTTTAGAATCTGGCCCAACTTTATTGAAGGTAATTAACAACTTGGACTCTCCATCCAAACGGTTGAATATCTCAACACTTGGTCCTGATTGCAGCAGAGCTCCAATGACACCCAATAGACGCTTCTGTAGAGTGTAGTTGCTTTCCAGTTCCAACTGGTGCAAAGCAGATCTGAACAACGTCAATCCGCTTCTTGTCACAGAATCTCCCAAAACATTCAACAAGCCATTTGGGTTGTTTCTCAGAGAAGATGCAACAATCCTTAATGCCCTCTCTCTAACTTCGAATAACTCCTTAGTACTATAGGCAAAGGGTGGGTATGACAGCAGAGATGCAACCGTCCTCTCTCCAAGAACACCATCATCCAGACCAGCAATCGATAATAATGGAGTCAGGTCTGCTGAAATTCTAGTCCCAAAATCAAGATCATGGGAGAACTCCTCCAATGTGTCCAAGAACTGTATCAAATCCTCTGCTGTGGCTGCCACCATGGGTGGGGAAGACACAGCCCCGGCAGCAAACCGCCTCACTGTGTCAAAAGAATACCCAAACTGAGTCTTCTCTTCCGGTGTAATATTGGGATTTGGTTTTAAATAATCAGGCTGCACTACAGCCTCGGGCTTGCTGTCATCCTCCTTGACTATCTGTAAATCCATTGTATCGCCTTTCTCTGATTGTATAGTGGCCCCAGCAACGCCATCCAAATCGTCTGAAGTATCTAATAGCTTTGCCTCCTTTAATAACGTGTCGACGTTTAATCTCACATGCAACCCTCCTGGTATTTGCTGGTCTTCTCTCACTATTTGCCACTCCTTGGTAGGTTCAAATATTTTAGGGTAGCAATCTTCCGGGTTGGAATTGGGGCAGATCACCTGTTTCTCCACGGGGTAGGTTGCAGCTGTAGGTGACAGAGTTGAAAGAGCAAAGAACAGCGTTACCAAACATCCGATGAATCGCATTTGTCTACAAAAGAGATATTCTCACCAAAGATAATCCAATATATTGGGTTTTACGGTTCGGAATTTCACGTCTCACAAATAAATATTCGAACAGCAAGGAGATTCCATTTCCCGAAGAGGCTACGTCATCTCATCTCATGTCTGTCTCTCTCCTCTTCGCTTGCATGCAAGTACGGCATGGAAGTCTCGTGGTAGAGGTTAACCACACCTCGAATGTGTGCCGAGCAGTTAAGATCAATTGTTTCCACTAGTTTCTATCAGCATCTACTATGGGTTGGTTCAAGAGTCGATCAATCAATACCTTTGTATCATAAATCATTAACTTGTCTATTATATCGTATATGTAATATCCGTTCATATGCCCCTAAACCCTGGTCCTTCGCCAAAAACATCCAACCCTCCGAATGGTAGTACTATATCCCTAAGGGCAATATCCAAATCTGATAGTAATTCCTTGCCGAAATCGCCATCTTCTGGTGCAGGTAAACCACTTGCCTCTCTCTGCGAAACGCCGTTCCATAAATCATTAACCTGCTGATTAACAATGTGGTTAAGCCATGCGGTATCCACATCCTTGAAGGGCAAGGGCGTTGCGGCTTCTTCTCCACTAGGCTGTCTGGAAGGTGTCCCTTCTTCACTCTGCGAGCTCAATCCTTCACTGCCAGTGGATCGTTCTTCTGGGGGGTTGGGGGGTTGACTAATATAGTCCATCAGATGTTGGGCTATGTCATATGGAGCTGATGGCACCTTTGATGTGTCCTGGTGAACAACAGGGAAAATGTCAGGATTTACAATCTCATCTAACTGTTTCAGACTATCAAGGGGGAGAAAATAAACACAGTTGCTCTGGGGAGGAGGCAGTCCTTCATGAAGCGGTTCTTTCATCGGTTTCTCAAAGGTATCTTCAACGCAGGAGAGCACCTTTGTCAAAATGAATGCCTGCAGCTTCCCAACCCTCCATGCAAAATAATATTTGTCAGATACATTTGTGAATAAGCTTGCCAAAATCTTGACTATTGCAAGGGATTTTTGGTAGAGGCTAACAAACAATCTATCCTTCTCCGGGGAAATCGTGTTTGATCGGATCATGAAGAACCTCGCATGCATGAACCTTGGAGTGATTCCCTGGTGAAACCATAACATTTTTCCAAGGAAACTATTTATCGAAGGTGTCAGAATCACATCAAATCCCCTTCCAAAATAATAGTGAAGCTTCAGCATCACATTGCTAATATGTGTTTCTGTTTCGAGCATGTCTTGTAGAGCCTTGAGCAGGAACTTAAAAGCCATTCCACCATCTCCCTTTTCCTCGTAATGGAGGAAAAGATGGTAACGCATACAGATTAGAAGGCACCTGCCGTGCAAAAAGAGAAGAAAAGCTTTCGCCTTTCTAATGTTGTCAACATGTATCCCTGTGGTTCGGATTAAAATTGCCGCCAGGCCCTTATACTTTATTTTTATATATGCTTCCAGATCGTCACTCCTCTCTGTAATGTCCGAGAGCTTTGGCTCTTCTTTTATGTTCAAGTATAGGGTAGCAATTGCCCTGAATCTCTCGAAAATATCTACCGTTTCATTGAAAATATCAATGGTTTCTCGCTCTATCTGCAAGTTAGGATGGTTGCTGTTTGACTCGCCCATGAAGACAGGTAATTTTGTATCTGATTGATCGGAAAACCCCATTTCTGGATACCCATTTAAAAAGCCCTGAAAAGTATCAGAGGACTTTGCTCCGTGCCAGATCTTTCTCCACAAGTTAGCACTTCTCCTGTGTGAGGTGAGTGCCCCCAAAGCTGATGGGTCTCTATGGAGGCCCACGGAAACAGCCATTTGGTAGAGCATTGCGCCAAAAATCTGTGAATCCTTTGTTTCGCCTTCCTCTGGACCATATTGAATATACAACCACAGATACAGGTGCAACTGAAAAGATGAAAGGTTACAAGAGCGCAAAACTTGAAATGGGCTCATGCATACTTTAGCTATATTTAACACATTGTCAGACATGGGATTTGCAATAAGATATGCAATGTCCTCGGCTTTCTCATCCTCTGCGGGCACAACCTCTTGCCACTTGTCACTATTATTTGTGACTACAGTTAAGTACCCAAGTCGCAGGACGATCATCAGTGTTCCCAGGATCAAGAAGTCAAGCCTTCTACTCACAACCAGCTTCACCCTTTCATCCACCAACTCTCTAGGACCGATTATCTTGCTTAGATCGTTGACAAAGGACTTATGATCTAGATAGGGCATAAAAGGATAGATGAAATCAAAGAACCTATCAATGTAGAGCCAGAGTGCTTTCTTTTTTGGAAGTGAGCGCTGCACTTGTCTGGAGATAAATAGCTCATCCTCGTGTGCACCGAGATTATTCTTGCTAATTAAGACAGAAATCTTGATTTCATCTGTCTCTTCGTTAGATAGACGTGAATCTTCTGTCTGCTGGAGATGTTCCAACATCTTGTTTCTGAACTTCATTTCAAGTGGCCGTTTAGCTTCATGATTATTTGAAAGAAATGGTAACTCATTCAATGGTTTGATGTTGAGGACCTCGTAGTGGAGTTTGTTGTTACCAAAGGAATCAAACCCCATTGTGTATCTGACGAATCGCAGCATCACATCTCGGGTAATTAGGGCTCTAGTTGAGAGCGGTCCATAATTAGCACACGATATGATCGACGAACTCAACTCCTGGACGGCAGGATAGAACCGTACTTTCTCTTCGCCAGGAGGGGCAGCGATGCTCTGTGGGGCATTCCTAGATACAACTGCCGCAGCATATGACCTCCTGGCATTGATATCAGAAAACTGGGGTATTCTCAGACTGCTGACGGCAATAGAGGCTTCAAGCTCGCGTGACTCGTACTTTCCATCTGGCAGCTGGCTTTGTATATCGGAAAGATAATTTTGTGGCGGTGTCTCATATTCTATATATTGTTTGGGTTGTTCTTCACCATCTGGATCATTGCTCACAAATTTAATAGTACCTCTAGACTTAGGATCGTATACAACATCACCTTTCTGGCTTGAACTGAAATCTGTGGAGCTCCATGATGGGCCTATATATCTACAAAGGTGGGGCACTTTATGCTTCTTGCAAACTGAACACACCGGTTTGGCTCTGTCACACTTGATAATGACCAATAAGGTTAGTAATCAGATAAAAAATCACATAGTGAAAGTATTTATAGAGCACCATTTCAGGTCTCTCAAAGTGTCTCCCTTCTCATACCTTCACCTTTCTCTGTCTGCAAATCGTGCACGCGGCATGAACACGGGGTTTCTTGTTCCTGTGTAGTTTGAGACTTATCATTGTCCTAATAACATATCCGGTCTCAGCAGTCAACTGGTTGTTGAATTTATTTATTCATATATCTATATCTGTTCTTTAGTGAAAAGCAACATGGTCGCCATCTTCTTAAGCCCGAATATGCCGAAATCCAAATAGTGTGGGAGTCCCGCTCATAATGGCAGCTCCGCCTCTTGCTCGCTGTTTGCTCCACCTTATCTCCGCCGTGGGCCCCCGGTTACGAGGCAGGCTACCTACCGCACTCTCAGAAAATGCACTGTATGCTCAGGCGCAGTTGTCAAAGAATATAAGAGCAGATAAAGAATGGCAATAGTTGAAGTGGGGATGGTTCCAATTTTTTCTCAGGATGTTTTTTTTTTTCATATTGTTTTTCTAAAATATATTTGCTACATTAATTATTCTGTTATTTCTTTTCCAGGATCTTCCATAATATTACTTGGTGACTTGCCATTAACTGACTGCCTTTTGTAGTTTTCTGAGAGGTTGAAGACATAACCTCTGCTGGAAAATAAAATAAACTTACAGAGACAATTTGAGGATAGTGCTATAAATAAATCCAAAACAATAAAAATGCTAATTATTAATAATTGCAAATAATAGAAGAAAGAGCCTCAGGGGGACAGACATATTTACCCCAGAATATTATTATTAGCTTTGATATGTAGCCAAGCCGTTTAACTGTGGCTACCAGATGGCTAGTAGTACTGCAACAGACTTAGAAGAAAAGAAGGGTCCCTCTTTCGCCTGCTTACTGCTATAATGCAAGATAGGGTGACCGGTGAACGGCGAACGTTGAACGGCGAAGAGTGCACTTCTGCCAAGGGAGAACGTCGAGATGACTTAGGCAAGCCACTGCACGACCAAGTCTGCTGGATACCAGGCTGGATGCCAGGCCCCTATTATGCGATCGCTAGGGCACCGCCGAACCTAGAAAGATAGTAGTGCATTAGAAGGTTTGGGGCCAGCGATGAGAGCCCTGCATCCAGATATAGTCAAGCGGCTAGCTAGTAAACACTGTGCAAGCGTAGATAGGGGGAGAAAATATAGCAGGGCACTTGCACCTTAGAAAGTCACAGCATGCGAGATAGGCCAAGAGTCCGGAGTCAAGAAGCAAGAGGCAAGAGCTAAGAGGCAAGAGCTAAGAGCTAAGGGCTAAGGGCTAGCAGGGAGGAAACAAATGATACGATTTTTCACCTGACAGCAATCTCAGCATAACACAAGTTTCAATTAATGGAACAATGATCCTGGGATGGTCCCGGGATATATTTTAGTTATCACCCCACCTCAGCATCTCATTTCCCTCAATCTCTTCCTCCTCTTGACTCTGCCTCTCCTTACCTCTCTCATTACCTCTCTCATTCTCTCTCTCATTACCTCATCCCATCGGTGGGCAGCTCCCAACAATTAGAGTGTGCACGACAGAAAAGCCACAGATCGATTACGCAAGATGATGAAATGATGGTACCAGCTCCACAGTTTCACCAATTATCTCCACAGTTTGTACAGATTGGGGAAAGGTGCTTCGAAACCGACGTACAAAGCGCTTGTTGAGCGTTCCTTTCAGTGCAATAGATGCATGAGATCTATATAGTCAAATGCAAACCTAGGCGGGAATTCTCCTCAAAAGGGAAAACAGGCGCAGAGAGGGTGGGATAGGTGACTTTTTTGCAGGTAGAAGGGGAGACTCTGTCCGATAGCTGGATGGGACGATTTGTTATTCGCTTACCAACTGTAATTTTCCGGTCCTGAGAGCCTATGGGATCGGTCTTTGGTCTTGGTCTTTCTTTGCTTTGCATACCTTGGTATCTTTTTTCGTTGGTAGTATATATATATATAATGACCTGCGGTCCCCCACTTAACCCTACCGTGGGCAATTAATGCTCGAATCGATAAGAATATAGTGTTAGAACATAGTTCAAGTTCACATTTGAATTCATTCATACATACGCACATAATGGCTATCATCACTGAATCCAGAAACGTGGATATCCACTTTAGAAAGTCGGACGACTGTATCAAGAACGGTATCTACACCGTCTCCCCCAGGGATGAGGAATTGTCACAGCACCCCGATTTCTTGCCATCTTGGGACCCTAAGCAGAAGTTTGACAAGCTCCAGCCCTTTGCATTCACCGACCGTGGTTTCTTTGGGGACTCTGAGTACGAGCGTCTGCTGGCAGAGGCTACCGGCCCACTTGAGCAGTTCAACGTGACTCCAAAGATCGGTACTGAGATCAAGTCAGGGATCCAGATCTCCAAGCTCTCTCCAGCTGCCAAGGACGACCTTGCTCTTCTTGTCGAGAGACGTGGAATTGTCATCTTCAGGAACCAGGACTTCAAGGATCAGGGCCCGGAGTTCTGCAGAGAGTGGGGAAAGCACTATGGTCCTCTCCACATTCACCCAACCAGTGGTGCTCCAACCGGATACCCAGAGTTCCATGTGACCTACAGAAGATCCAGCCCTAAGGAGTTTGAGAAGGTGTTTGCCAGACGTGTTAACAACATCACCTGGCACTCTGATGTCACCTACGAGCTTCAGCCACCAGGTATCACCATCTTCACAATGCTCCAGGGCCCAACCAACGGTGGTGGTGACACCATCTTTGCCGACACCATTGAGGCTTATGAGAGACTATCCCCAGCCTTCCAGAAGATTCTCGATGGTCTCCAGGTGGTGCATACATCCAGAGAGCAAGCCAACGACTCCAAGGAGAAGGGTGGAATTGAGAGAAGAGCTATTGTTGACTCCATCCATCCTCTTGTGAGATACCACCCAGTTCTTAAGAAGAAGTCCCTCTTTGTTCACAGAAACTTCTCCAGAAGAATTGTGGGTCTCAAGGACGAGGAGAGTGATGCTCTCCTTCAGTTCCTCATTACTCACATTGAGAAAGGTCTTGACTTCCAGCTCAGAGCCAGATGGGAGCCAGGTTCCGTTGTCATGTGGGACAACAGAAGAATGTTGCACTCTGCTACCCTTGACTGGAACTCTCCAGAGCCAAGGCACGCCTTCAGAATAACGCCACAGGCTGAAAGACCTGTTGGTAGTCAGGAGGAGTACGACAACTGGACCGTTGAAAAGGAGTTGGAGAAACTCAAGAACCTCGACGCATTGCTTAATGCTGACCCATATCAGGTGTAAGGACGTTGTCATGTTGGGAAGGTTAGACTTATGGTGAATTGGTCCATTTCTTTTTATATAATTGGATTACATTAAAATGGTACATATGAAAAAATAAATTCAGCACTTGATTGGTTATAGCGCTGTTCATTAATTCACAGTAGATACATTCAGTATTATACATGCAGACCTCTCCCCCTTCTGCTTCCTCTTCTGATTACTCCTTCTTAGCTCTCCTATTACCTGCCAATTCAGCTTCTAGACGGCTTTGCTCGGCAATCTTCTTCATAAGTGCTTTGCCCTTGAGCTTTCCTCCACTGTTCAAGTAGTCCAACCTGTTCAGATTAAAACGCAGCTGCTCACTGAGAAGACCATCTTTCACACCATCCAACTGGTACCATGCATGTGATAATGGGTACCTTTCGCCGTTGTTGATAATATCCGTCATCTTATTCACAACATCCTCTCGTTTATCGGTGCTGTTCCTGATCAAAAGCGCAAATCTACGTGGAACTCTCTCCAAGGTGATGGTTGCAGTTGAAAACTGATAATCCGGACGCTCTCTTGTGGACTCCATGCGTAACTGGCGTAACTCTTCTTCCCTAGCCTGTTCCTCCTCAAATTTTTCCTTGAGAATTCTCTGTTCCTCATCCGCCTCATCCTCTTCTTCTTTGACCTTGCTTCTGGGCCTTTTCATCTGACTCCAACGAGGACGAGCCGCCCTTCTTCTTGGCGCCAACTTTCTAGATGCTGCAGCAGACTGTTCGGCCTTTGCCTTCTCTTGTTCCTTCTCCTTCTTTTCGGCTTGCTCTTCTTCAAGCAGTCTTTGCCTTTCAGCTTCGATCTGAGCTATTCTCTTGTTTTTTGCTTCATTTTCAGCTTCAACTTCCGCATCAAAAGCTTCAATTTCCTCGGTGTTATGTACAATAATGAAGGAAATCAGTATGTCGAGATGCTCCTTATCAGGAAGGCGAATTGAGGAGGTAACCTTGGATACGGAAGTAACTGCCCCACTGGTTGATGAAACACCGACTGGCGTCTGGGGAATGACAACAGCACCCGCCTCCTGCTTGACGTTGATCTCAGTCTGTGTGGGACTGGACACATCCTCAGATAGATCCACAACTTTCTCTGGCTCACCAGGCGTTGATTCCTTAGTAGCTGCGGTAATAGATGGGGTACTGGAATCCTGTGCTGTGGCAGATTCTCCGACATCCTTAGATGTAACGTGAGCGACTGTCGTTTGTGTTGCCCCTTCGCCATTATTGTCCTCTTGAGTATTTTCAACTTGTACTTCTTCTGTTTTCTTAATACCCTCCATCTCTTCATTTCCTTCTACACTCGTCGGGATCACCTCAGCTGATTTGTTTGGTGCGGCAGTCGGCCCCTTCACTTCCTCGATAACCTCTTCACCAACTATCTCAATTACCGCATCTTTTGGGACATGGAGTCTCTTTGCAGTGTTCTCATGAAACTCAAATACCAACGCAGCCCCATACAAATATCTTTCTTGGAATGCTGTTAGCTTTTCCTCCTTCTCCTCTTTTTCCTTGGCTGGCTTTACAGGCTTGACAGGAACCGAAGGTTTGACCGGCTTCACCTTGGGCTCCTTTTGAGGTTTGGGGACAAACACCTTTGGTGAGACTGTTGCTGCTGCTACGGCGGCACCACCTTTTGGACGTATTGGTGCTCCTGCCACTTTAGGGGCAGCAATCTTGGGTGTCGTCTGAAGGGCTGTAGGGTTATTCTTCAGCAGACTCTTGTAATAACCGTTCACATCACCCATATCACGTGCCTTTTGAATGTACTTCTGGAATTCCATAATCTGTCCATGAGAAGCATTACCAGAGGCTACGATCTTCATTAGGGTATTCAAAGCTGGATCAGTCCTGGCAATAGTGTTCAGGTTGGAGATCATGATATGATTCTCAGGTGTAGACATAATGGCGTTAGGAGATGGGGGTGGTTTAGCAGGGGCAATAGCACTGGTGGAGGCAGCAGTGGCAGTAGCAGCAGGGGAGCTGGCTCTAATTGGTGTGACACTGCTAGAAGCAGGCGTAATCTGAGGCTGAGGCACAGGGGTGATCTTGGCTTCTGTAGTATTTTCTGGTAGAGGTTTTTCCTCATTAGCACTTCCCTCTTTAGCACTTTCCTCTTCAGTATTTTCCTCTTTGGTCTCTTCTGTTGCAGTGGCACCGGCCCTCTTGGTCTCATCCTCCTCCTCCTCCACCTCTACCACATCGTTGCTTTGTGACTCCGATTCTGCCTGTTGTATTTCACCAACAGATTCTTCTTCTCCCACAGCTGGTGTCGATTCTCTGGTGTTATCATCATCTCTCGCTGGTGTTGCTACATTCTCCTCATCACTATCCATTTTGACGTCTTCATCTTCCTCGTCATCATTCTCCTCCTCCTCTTCTTCTTCTTCCGACTCTTTATTATCAGTTTCGGGAGCAGGAGTCTCTTCTTTCTGTTTTGGGGTATCAATATCCATTTTATCTTCATCATGTTTTGAACTGGCTGAAACCTCAGAGGAATCAGCCTGCACAGCAGGAGATGGCACCGACGTCTCAGGAACAGATTCAGCCTCAGATTCACGGATAGGTTTGGGTTCAGCACCCGACTTACTAGCCTCAGCACTAACAGTTGTCTGGGCTGTACCGGCTGTCACTGCATTGTGCTCCTCCTTCTGCTTCTCCTTCTGCAACTCATTTAGCTTTGCCTGTTCTTCCCTCAACATCTGTAAACGCTTCTCCTTAGCTTCCAGCAACTGCCTTTCCTTCTCTTTCCTCAGCTCTTTGGCCCTCTTCTTTTCCTCTATCTCCTCTAACTTCTGCTTTTCCTTTTCCTCATCTTTTAGAATGAAGAGCCGTACACCGAATATATGTGGGCCACATCTCATCTTACAGTCACAGAGCTTACTCATCTTGTCTCTCTTACGATCTTTATCCTGATTGTGATACTGCTCCTTTCTACTCCAATATGTCTTGAAAACATGATTCTGCCAGTTATACCTGGACACAATCAGGGAATTATAGAGAACCGCACTGTCCTTGACGGAAAGTGGATGCCTTAATAGTGAATAGTCTGGTTCTGTTTGTGATAGGGGTAATGACAGCACCACTTCAAACGGCCTGTCCTGCTGCTGCTTCAACACTTCTGCTTTGTTAGCAGATTCCAACTCCTGAATCAATACCGTTGTGTCTATAAAAGTTCCATCTTCTCTGATCGCTGGCTTTCTGCCTCGCTTGCTGGTGGCTGGTCGGCTTGGACTATCGGCAGGTTGAGGACTACCAACCACAACCTGAGGGCTCTCAGGGTCAGGAGTTGACTCCTGCACCAATGCCGATACCTGATCACTCATTGACAAGGAGATGTGTATATGTGTGTAAACCCCGGAATGTATATGGATTAATGAGTTGTAGGTAGGGTATATATAAAACAACTGATCGCTAGCTAACACATAAGCCTCAAATGGGAGCCAGTAAGAAGAAGAGGTGACAGCTATGTAATGCACAATTCCTCTTGAAAATAAATAAATATAATACAATACATGCACTAAAAATGCAGTAACAAAACAATAATAATCACACCACACTTAGCGCCCCTTGTGGTGGTTTCACTTTCCCATGTTCTTTCTGTCTCTTCTCTTCACCTCGGTAGATGTTCATCTCAAGAGTACTTCATCTCCAATCCGTTCACTAGCTAATGAAGGCACCCAAGCGCCTGTCTCTTCCCTCCACTCTGTGTGTTAACACTGTCTGCACTCCCACAGTGCAAGCAGTGAGATCTGTAAGGGCATGGCATCGCACATAGTTAAGGCAGGGCAGGCCAAGCGGGTCAAGCAGATCAAGCAGTTAAGGCAACTAAGGCAACTAAGGCAGCTAAGGCATCTGTTATGTTACGCGATCGCGTCTCTTAGGCTGGGGAAGAGGTGATAAACAGAGGCGTGCCGAGCTGAAGTGTTAGAAGGAACTCATTAGGAGTAGTTGGGAGATACTACTGGTTTGAATACTTTGGCGTGTTTATAGGAGATAACAGTTATCTGAATTCTTTGGTTTGTACTCAGTCCGCCATATCTCTCATTTGTGCTACAGAATATTGATGGTGTCGTGTGGTGTGTTATTGCTGTGTCATTCTCATAGGTGTAATTTATATAACACATATCAGCACCATTCGATCCACGTTGTACGATTTGTTGAATCATTTAATATTTTCATGCGGATAAGCGATTTGATCCTTTTATAACCAACCACATTGAATATTTCACGCTGTACAACATGGTAGCAATAGCGGCAGCTGATACCAACCAGGTGCTGAATGGGTTGGATCAATTCGTCCAACCTTCCAAGAGAAGGAAGATAGACACCAATAGCCATACAAGGGCCAAGGCCAAAGACATTTCGAAATTTGTTGAGGGGTCTATTATTCGCCTCAAACTTTACAATTTCATGTCATATTCCCTCACAGAGTTCCATGTACACCCATCCTTAAACATGATCATAGGGCCCAATGGAACTGGTAAGAGTACGTTTGTATGTGCTCTGTGTATAGGCTTGGGCGGCAAGCTCGAGAACCTGGGGAAGGAGAAAATGGCTCTGAGTGAGTTTATAAAACAAGGAGAAGAAGAAGCATACATAGAAATCGATCTCAAGCACAACGGAGGCAGGACCACAATAAGGCGTGATCTTAGGCGTGATATACGAAAGACATCATGGCACCTGAACAACAGAGAAACAACGGAGAAAAGCATAAAGGAGCTTCTGAAAGAACTTAACATTCAGCTGGATAACCTGTGTCAGTTCTTGCCCCAGGATAGGGTTGCCAAATTTGCCGGTTTGAAGCCAGATCAGCTACTCAGAGAGATCGAACGTTCTTATGGGGAAGGTGAACTTCTTGTACAACATCAGGAACTCATAAAATTATATGCAGACAAAGTGGAGACCAAGAAATATATTGACGGTATACATGGATCATTGGCCGAACTGGAAAAGGGCAATGCTGCTTTAGAGGAGGAGGTTTCTAAATACACAGCATTTATTAAGAAGAAGGAAGAGTTGGAACTCCATGAGAAAACATTACCCTTTGCGCAAATAGAGGAAGGTAAGGAGAAAGTCAAGGAGCTCAAGGCAGAGGCACGAGCTGCAAAGGCAGAGTTGGAAAGGTTCAATCAAGAGGTTGAGCCGTTGGCTGACTTGCTGAGGCAGTTTGATTCTGATGCCAATGATTTGAAGAGAAACATCACCAGAATCGAGAGGAAGCGCACCAAGTACTTTAGTGACCTTGATAGGTTGAAGGGTGACCTTTCTGAAAAGGATAATGAGATTAGTAGTCTGAAGGCTAGGCGGTCCGAATTACTGGAGAGATCGCATAGGCAAAAGAGAAGACTTGCATCATTGAAGACTGACCTCGCCAATAACGAGGAGAAACTTGCAAGCATTTCTTCTCAACTTCTATCTGAAGAAGAGATAAAACGACTGAGAGACGACAGGAAACTCAGACATAGGGCAGAACAGGATGCTCGGCAGCAAATAGATGACTTGCGTCCACAGCTTTCGGAGGTTATGACATCAATGGATAGAACGGACCGTAGGATTTCTGAATTGCAGTCAAGGTTGAATACAAAGGATAGACTGGCTGTATTGGACACCGATCGTTATAGACACGCTTTCAAAGCTGTTAAGTTCTTACGGTTGAACGAAGCTAAGCTCAACCTCACAGGAAGGTGGTGGGAACCTGCTTGCCTATGTATGGATGTGCCTGCTAAGTATGCCAGACAGTTAGAAAAAGTGGTACAGTTCAATAACCAGATTGCCATCACTGTAGCTGATAGCGACACATACAAAGAGTTATCTAGGATATTGTACGACCAGCTAAAGGTGAATGTTCCTATCAGGACATTGGACCCTCAGTATAGACAGAGGAAGCCAATGAGTAGCGAGGCTGTTGCCGAACTTGGATTTGACGGTTACTTGTCGGAGCTTATCAGGGGCCCGGCCTCTGTATTACAGATGCTTTGTGAGAATGACCAGATTGGCGAAATTCCAGTTGCTTTGAAGGAAATTGATGCTGCAGCTAGGGAGAGGTTGTCGACGCCAAATACACAGCAGCAGCAGCACGGTAATGGTTCAGCCAATGGTGGTGGTCGTGCAACTGTTTTCTCCAAGATGATTTCTGGGGAGGATCTTCATACGTTCAACGTTTCTAATTTTGGTCGTAGGCAAGTGACAACCACCGTTAGTGCCCTTCCGGAAAGAGCTTCACTGTTCGGAGGTGGGGGGCTTTCTGATGAGGCGAAGAATGCCATAACGACTCAGATCACCGAGGCGACTGTTTCGAAGCAAGAGGCTTCAGCAAGGAAGGATGAGCTGAGAGAGTCTCTCAAACATTCTGAGAGCTTGTACGATAGAGTAAGACGTGACCATGAGGAAGTGGATTTGAAGATTAAGAGGAATTCCTCATTGCAGAATGGCGAAAATAAGCTTACAGTGAGGATCGGCGGCTTGAATACAGATATAGGTAAGCTGGAAGCGGATTTAGCACTAGACTCCAATGGGCCTAACAGACAGAGTAAGCAGGTGATTGACATATACCAGCAGATTGAAGAGTGTATAGTTGAAAAGGTTAACACTCTTGAGAAGATCCGTGTTCTTATAGAGAAAGTGGATGTATCCACGAGGCAGATTACTGAGTCAAACCTGTTGTTAATCCAAGAAAGCAACAAGAGCGTGTCTATAGGTGAGCTGAACGGAGATATCGTGGAGAGAAAGCAGCATCTGCAACATCTGCAGGCACACAAGATACAGGAATTTGAGAATCAGCAAAGAGAGAACAAGCAGCGTAATGCCCAGACGAAAGAAGTCATTGAACAATACACCGAGGAGGAGAAAGTGCAAATATTTCAAATCTGTACTGCGTTCAGAGAAGATGAAGGGCTGAATGTGGCTGCTGTGAGGCGTAAATTGCAGCAGATTACAAGTGAAATGTCTCTTTTTGGACACACAAACTCGGTTGCCATCAACAAGTTGAAGGAGAACCAGCGCAGAGTGTCTGAGTTGAAAGAAGCGTTGCCTGTCAGCGAGGCTACGTATCGCGATATCACATCACAAATGACGGCGATCAGAGACGGATGGGAGCCCAAACTACATAAACTGGTTGAGTTGATATCGTCTAATTTCTCCACTAATTTTGCAAAAATTGCCAGCAGTGGTGAGGTTAGAGTGAACAACAAGTTTGAAGATTTCTCGCAATGGGGATTGGAAATCTTGGTGAAATTCAGAGATGAGGCACCGTTATCTGTGCTGGATGCTTATGTTCAAAGCGGTGGTGAGAAATCTGTCACTACTGCTATATTTTTGAACTCTCTTCAAGGGTTGACGAACTCGCCATTTAGAGTAGTGGACGAGATTAACCAGGGAATGGATGCTAGAAACGAGAGGTTGGTGCACGAGTTCATTGTAAAAAGTGCATGTGATGGGGAGGAGAGCGCCAATGTGAATGGTATTGAAGTTGGCCGTGTTTGCCAGTATTTTCTCATCACGCCTAAATTGCTTACTGGGTTGTATTATCATCCTAATATGAGTGTCCATTGTATCATGGCCGGTCCATGGGCTCCTGATGCTATGCAGAACAATTCACTCTTAGAGATAGGTTTAGCCGATCAATATGTTAAGTAGCACGCAAAAGAAAACCGGTATATGCAGATACCTAAAGACATATAGTTGTATAGTTGTTCTGGTTTAACGCGATATTCTTCACCTATTAGCGGTTCACCTAAGAACAAAATTAGAGTGGTATCTACATTGCATTGTATTACGTGCTGCTATATATGGTTAGCAAATATAAGTCTACATTCTGACACATATTCCGTTGCCACTCAGTGCATAGCGACTTAACAACTAACAACTAATCACTGACTTTCTCCATTTTCTCAATATCCAAGTGAATAATGAAGATAAAGTAAATCTTAAGTAAACCTTAAGCTGATTGATTGCACTCGCCCACCACTCGCTGCACGGCCTAATATATTACCAAGGCGCAGTAGTTCGAGTGAGTGCCTTCCGGGTTGTAAGCGAGGACATGCACCCTGCTCAGCCATTATGCTCGGCCGTCATGCTGATCCATTATGCCAATTCATTACGCCCATCCATTACGCCCATCATCCACCCCCCACGCCCATCCATTACGCCCATCATCCACCCCCCATGCCCATCCATTAAGCCTATCCAATTGCCCTCCCTCGCCCTGCCAATGTCTCCTTTGGTCCTACAGAAGGGGATCATATCAAACGGAGACCTGGCCTTGGAAATCCGGCGCAGCAGGCAGACAGGCAGGCAGGCAGGCCGATGTGAAGCGAGATGGGAGGCGAGAAGGCACACAGACAGACAGCCTGCATGCAGATAGACAAATCATAAGATAAACACAGGGTGCGGCGGGGGAGCAGAGCAGGAAAAAGGAAGGAGGAGGGGAGGGCAGGCATCTCATCTACCTGCCTATCTCTAGAAAGCTATTGTTATAGGAGAATAGACTACAGAGGGAGCAGTGGGAGGTGACAGTTCGGATATTTGAGGGGAGACCAATATATGGACAGGAAGTTCAGAGCATTCGTATATTGTGATAGTTCATTTACTATTTTTCGTATATATATAGATTATACTTATAGATAAGTTATCTGGTGCGTACGCTCCGGGCTGCCGTTATCTAACTCACTTGCATGAGTGTCACAGCTTAGATAGAGTGAATCATTGAAACGTATAATTATTGATAGCTCTACGCCATTTAGACGCCAAACACCATCCAATCCATACATTAGGCTTCCATTTTACTACAAAAGCATTCCACTATCGTTGATAGACTCTGCTCATAGCATAATACACCTACACTTGGATATATATCGACATACATTCAAACATGTCTCATACACAATCATTCACACGGTTGACCGTGTTGCTTGAAGAGATCCAAGACCTCGTATCAGAGAGCATACGACTTGTTGATATAACGCAAGACACATCAGATGTTGTGTTTGATGATATTGACTCGACGCTGAGTAAGATATTAAACGTGTTCAGGAAGTTGGATGTTGATCTGATAGGAGAAATAGGCGCGGATCAGAAAGGGTAAGTCCTCAAACGACAAATCACATTTTTTGGAGCCGTTTCTTATGTACTAACATATTTATAGTTTCCCCGTATTTCAAAATCATCTTGCTGTCTACAACAAGCTATTGCTTGCTCTTGAGAGTCGCCTATCGCATGATATCAGCAAGTACAGGTTTGAACCAAAATACCCACAACAACTAGAGGAATACAAGAACAAACAGCAGCAACTAACGGCTAAGACTCAAGAAACCCAGGAAAATACAACACTATCAAGCAGCATACGGGCGGCAGATCTCAACAGGAAAAGATCAAAGTCTGTACGGTTCAAGGAAGAGCTGATTGAGCCTCCCCCTCCTCAAGATCCATTGACACACAAAGCTCCGTCGGATCCAACATATAGTAGCGATAGTATGAGAAGCAATGGTTCTACTAATAAGAACACATATACCCATTCCTCCTCAAAGCCATATAGAGATCGTATTGAAGATGAAGAGGTTAACCAGAGGGCCAAGGATCAGCTCTTCCAGTCATCGGCTCCAGAGAACCCGTTCCTGGAGAGAGGAGGCTACTCTGATTCCGCACCACCATCAGAAACAACCATATCGAACCAACGGTTATTCATAGATAATCAGCAGGAGATACTTGCCCAGGATGACCTTATAAGCGACCTGTCAGGCTCAGTCCGTCGTCAGCACCAAATGGGTATTAGCATAGGCGAGGAGCTTGACAATCATATGGTTATGCTGGATGATCTGGAGAACATGATAGATACCCAGGATAGGAAGATCAACAGGGCAAAAAAGAACCTACATAATTTCAGCCAGAAACTGAAGGAGAATGGTGACTGGGCCACCATTGTTATACTCGTGGTGGTATTGGTGCTGTTGTTGGTCCTTTTGAAGTAAGGAGTACGTGAGTAGCATAGCATGACTTTACCATATTGGAGTTTACTCCAGGCTGGATGTGCTCGATTATGGACTGTACTTGCATTTTTTTTTAAAGCGGATCACTGTCGGGCAGATGCTCAAGATAAGCAGGGTTTTGGGATACAATACATACATAGCTTGTATATATATATATGAGAATGAAAAAGAAATCTTATAGCTAGAAAGAGTTTTGAGTTGTGTTGAAGTATGTTTATTTTTTTTGGGGTTTGGGCATCATACATAGTAGACATAAAGCGTAACAGATAAACAATGATAAAAGACATAAGGGGAATTAGGTGTAAAACAAGTAAAACGATCTGATACAAAACAACAAAATCAGACCCAGTAAATGATGATATGGGTAGATGCAACGATGATGATAGATGTGTAAGACAATAAATAATAGACAAGCTTGCGTTTTCTTCCCCATCCTTAGGGAAACGCAACTGATGATGCAGATAAAATGCCGTAACAGGTGCAAAGATAGACAAAAACAGGAGAAAAAAAGTAGAGTCCCAATCTCCGATATGTCTGTGAGAAAGATCGGGACAAGTGGTACAGCACTGGTCGCTGTGGTATACCGAGAGACAAAAGACAGCAGTAAGTACAAAACACGTGAGCGAGATAATGCAAATGTGGTATATCCTGGCAAACATGACAGGAACAATTATGAGAAACATTACCATGTAAATGGCGATTAATTTCCATAGTTAATTACCTATGGTTCAACTAGTACCTTCCGCTGTTGTTATTATTGTTGTTGTTGGAGTTGTGGTTGCCTCTTCCAGATGCACCCATTCTGCCGTTACCGTTGTTGCTGCCGTTATTGTTGTTGGCAGAAATGACATTATTCAACCTCGATTGGAGGTTGTTGCCTCCATAGAAATTAGAGTTATTTCCATTTCCCATATTTCCATTATGCTGCTGCTGTCCTGGGTATCCTTGCTGGTATTGGTTGGGCCTCATCTGCTGATGGACCATGCGGTGTCCGGAAGGAGAGCTGCTGTTGGATGATGGAGTGTTTGAAATGTAATTAAGGTTGATCATCTGTTTTGGAGATGGCGAGACAAATGGGTCTGCAGCATTTCCGGGGACCCAGTTTGGGCGACCTCCGGAACCGTTGCCACTTCCGTTACTGCCATTGTTGAAATTATGCTGACCATTCAACTGAGAGTAGTTTCTGTCTGGTGTCACAGAAATGGCACGACCAACAGTCACAGGAGAAGCAGAGGGCGATCTGGTGTTGTTACCGCTCATCATTTTGAACAGCGACAAATGATCCTGCTTCACAGAACCAGGTGCGGGTGAGGTGTAGATAGGGCAGAATTCGAAATCATCTTCCGCTTCAAAGGACCTGTAGGCGTTGAGCTTCTCCCTGGCAGCCTTGAGCATCTGAATTCTGGCAGTTGTGATAGCAGCAGAGGCATCAGCATTGGATAAACCTGGAGCAGGTGTAGTGTTGGTCATTCTGTTGGGGACCTGGACATCGCCAGATGTGTGATTTCTGTATGCCATGATGAAGAACAAAAGAGGCGTGACGGAAGAAGCCAGATTGAAAAAAAAACAGCGATATTCAACTGAGCTTGAAATTTTGACTATTGGAATTCTATTATGAAAACAGTACTTGATAAAATGCAAGAGAAAACAAGTGTATGCGGTAATGCAACAGCAGTCAAGGGAGAGATCAAAGAACCGAATGCAAAAGGGACAAAAAAAATATACCCAGAACAGAGTGCACTCACTCACTTATCCAGTAACCTCGCTCCTGGCAAGTGTTAGATTAAATCTGAGAAAGTGAAAATGAAAGTGAAACTGTTCTTCTTTCAAAGGAAATGGCCATTGAAAAACAAATATGTCAAGGAACAAGCAGTCTTCCGTACTACAATCATAAAAAAAATTAGAGAAGGAAAATACCTACACATAAATTGATCGATCATGTATGTGGATCAGCAGAGCCCTGACCGTTAGCCTAACCAATTTTTCTTTTAACGTGTAGCCGGGAGGCGCACAGGCACAGGTACCTACACGCAGGCTGCATCAGACAGGAAGGGCAGAGGCCTAGAAGATATTAGCTGGTAAGGGCAGAGGGCAGAGGGCAGAGGGCAGAGGGCAGAGGGCAGAGGGCAGAGGGCAGAGGGCAGAGGGCAGAGGGCAGAGGGCAGAAGGAGGACAGGAAGATTCCTGTCTTCCTTCCGTCCTATGAATAGTTGGGATGCGCCGGGGACTGGTCTCGTGCTATGCGTGTGAGCACAAGCTTATGCCTTTGAATTTTTCAGTACACACACCCACACCCACCCACACCCACACACCCACACTGTGTAGAGCGATGAGCACAGCAGGAGAAGCGAAGAGGTGGTCAGGTAGATAAGCATATATGTCCGTTGAGTAAGCCGTTGAATAGGATTCAGTTGTAGGTTGGATGAGATTCCGCCGCATATGCAGTTCGGTTTGTACCTCTTCAGAGTTAGGATATAGCTGAGTTTCACCGGGTTTTACTGGTTTTCACTGGGGTTTACTGGTTTTCACAGGTGTTGAAGACTGATTATAGTTTCACTTTGTGGATATAGTGTCATAATCGAGAAATGGGGCCATGCTGATGATGATGCATCAAAGACGATACTTTATCACATATGCACCTGCCTGTGCTAAGAAGTCTCTCAAGTCTTTCTCTTTGAAGAAGAGCAATACTGCACTGAAGTCGGGAGACAATCAGATCATTCAGAGCACGGCTACATCGCATCCTCAAATCAGCAATGCACACATCACAACCACACCAATACGAACAAGGTTCGCTCCTTCCCCCACAGGGTTTCTCCACCTCGGGTCATTAAGAACGGCCTTATACAACTATTTGCTGGCGAAGTCCACTGGTGGTCAGTTTTTGCTGAGGCTGGAGGATACAGATACGAAAAGAACGGTACCTGGAGCTGAACAATCCATATATACCACCCTCAACTGGTTAGGGCTTAAGTACGATGAGGGCCCAGATGTTGGAGGACTATATAAGCCATACAGACAGAGCGAGAGGTCAGATTTATACAAACGTTATGCCGATGAGCTTCTAGAGTCAGGACATGCCTATAGATGCTTTTGTTCCAAGACAAGGCTTGACGGGTTGAAGGAATCTGCTAGGCAGCTGAAGCCTCCAACAACGGTCTCTTATGATAGAGCCTGTGCCAAGCTCACAGCCGAGGAGTCCATGAAAAAAGTCAACGAGGGTGAAGAGTTCACTGTTAGATTCAAAAGTCCTGAGCCATACCCTGTTTTTCAAGATTTGCTCCATGGGAAGATGAATTTACAGCCCCAGGTGAACATAAACGACAGGCGGTACGATGACCCAATTCTCCTCAAGTCAGATAATCTCCCCACTTATCATTTTGCCAACGTCGTAGATGACCATCATATGAAAATTACACACGTTGTGCGGGGGGAAGAGTGGATGCCCTCAACACCCAAGCATGTTGCTCTTTATAACGCATTTAAATGGGACCCTCCACATTTCATCCACATTCCTCTATTGACTTCAATAGAAGACAAAAAGTTAAGCAAGCGTTCAGGTGATATAGATATTCTCTCCCTGAAGAAGAAGGGTTACTTGGGAGAAGCCCTGCTCAACTTCAGTGCTCTTTTTGGCTGGTCTCCAAAAAGAAAAGCAAATGAAAAAGCAAGCGAGCTTGTGTCATTAGAAGAGCTTTGCGAGTCGTTTAGTATTGAGGGTCTGACGAAGGGAAATGCTAAAGTTGATTTTAAGAAATTGGATCATTTTAACAAGACATACCTTTCGAAGAAGCTGAGTAAAGACCCCCAATTCTTTGAGGAATGCGTCGAAGAACTTATGGAGAAATTAAAAGCACAGGGCATAGTGAAAACAATCGACAGGTCATATGTTTCTAGTGTGATCAAGATGGTGGGCCCATCTGTTACAACAATCAATGAACTGGCCTCAGACGAGTTCATATACCTTTTCCGCAGCCCAGATTTGTTTTCTTCTTCTGAGGCATGCCAGTCATTTGTAAATAGTTATGGAGAGGATATGGATACCATTAAGTCGATATTGTCATTTTTTTCCGGCAATATCGAGAGCAGCATAAAGGAGGCCATCGAGCAAAGTTCCTCAGGAAAGGGTCCTACCACGGATAACATCAATAGTGCTATCAAGAAGATCACCGATGAGCTTTCTCAAGAGACAAAGAAGAAGACAATATTTGAAACCATCAGATTCGCTATTAGTGGTGGCTATTCCGGAGTGAAACTCCCTGTATTAATAGAATTGCTTGGGGTAGAAGAGGTGAAGATCAGAATTGAGTCTGCTCTCCTGTTCCTCAAAGAGAATAATGTATAGACGTTTCCCGTAAGCCGCATTGTATATACACGGGTACGATATAGGAAGATATATAGATTCATAGCATAGAGGTCGATAGATCGTTAATGTCATTATATTCATTATACTCGTACATACAGCCATTGGCCGCTGCAGCAGTAGCGTCTAATATTAATCGCTGTTTTGCAGAAACTTGGGATCGTTCTCTATCCTCGTCTTGAATTTGCTCCACCACCCGTCAAATCTCTTTATAGAAACATTGTTGTTTGCGTCTGCAAAACCAGACAAATAATTATACGCATTGGTAATGATCTTGTTGGCCATGAAGATTATCTGCTGATGTTCAAGGGATTTGGGTTCATTTGGGGGAGGAGCAAGCAACTTCTGCGGCACATTTGAACGTGCAGACTGTTCCAGTTGTTGCTGGGCAACTTGATTGGGTTCAATTGATATGCCCACAATCACACTATCCGTGCCCTGGGGACTATTTGCTGACCCAGCCAATGTATACTCATCTACAGCCATATCCATATCTCCTCCATTAGCTGCATCAGCGCCTGATGATGTTGAAGACCCTGGAGTGGTACGTCTCACCTTGAAGATTGCACTCTTCTTATTGACGTTGAGGCCGCCGAGAAGCCTGAATTCACCATTGGGCTCTGAGGAGCTCTGAACCTGGAAAAAAATGAGAGCTGTATAGTTGGGGTCGAATTCCACTTCGGGCAACATGAATATAGCAATATGTGATACAGGGTTCGAAAGGCCCGAGAAGGTGACAACATACTTAAAAGGCTCGACCTGAGAGGCCATCTCAACTATGGGACATGGAACATGTTAGTACTAAGAGAACGAGGCAGATGGTGAGACCAAATAACAAGCCTCAAGGGTAGGACTGGAACAATATCGAAAGTTGTTCTGTACCAAAATACCCCCAAAAAACCAATCACAACCAATGATGAGACTCTTTCGTTGTAACGAGACAGGTTAGCATGTACTTACCTGGTCTGCCTGATAGACACGCTCCAAACATGGTGTACAGATATGCGATTAGTCCAATTATAAAGTATGATGTTTATGTATATATATTAAATACAACAAGTCCATGAAGCAAAGAAACTTTTTATAAATATTCTCTGTTATTTGCAATTGTTACTTCTCCGGATCAAAGCAGCATGGCCTGGCTCACTTCAGCCGCTCTCAAACCCCATCTCGATATTGCGGAGATGCCCTTACCCGGCTGCGTATGCACTTGCTCTGCCAACTCCGATTATTTTTTTGCTAGAATCTTCCAGTTTTTATAACAGCAGAAGAAGAGGAATTGGACATAGTAGCTGGGTATTCTGAACTGAAAACAGTATATCGAATATGTATATCTAATATGTTGGATGTCATATAGTTTCCAGGTCACTTGTTAAGTCATTACGCTTCTGAATCAATTGTGGCCCAAAGGTTTGGGAGGCGGTTGATGAGGCACCTTAGTGTCTTTCAAAGTGGCTGCTATCATTTGTGACATCCACTTAGAGGATATTAGTTTTTTTTGACGCGTAGAATGATATTTACGTGATGTTTTCTCATAGTTGTGACTTACAGTTGTTACTCATGGCAAACACAAACTTTTGACTCATTTTGAGTTTTGGATGGGAAAGAAGGTGGTCTGACGTGTTTTCGACATTGTAAACAGCCGTTCATTTTTGGGGTTCGCTCCTTAACTACGGTATGCCCATAACTGAAGAAAATTGTCAGATTGCTGATACATCTGTCCTAGAGCAACCACGTTGAACATATTTTCCATCTTTGAGCTTTACGCATAGATGAATATGGGGAAGATACTTCGTGACATTTCTATAGAATATATATGTATATGTACATGTAGGGCCAGTAGAATTATGGTGGTGTACGGTAGTCGCAGCCTCGGAGCCTCGGAGCCTCACAGCTTCCCTGGAACCTGAAACCTGAAACCTTTTCAAGCGATGCATGTAACCACCCACGAGGAAGCACAACCACCTTCTATCAATATAACCTCTTCTTTCTTGTTGTATATTTCATTCAGATAGTTGAATATAACATCGTCCTCTACCTTGCCTGGAGCTGATTGCTTACCACAGTTTCCATGTTCTCCCCACCCCCATGCAACTACCTTGTTTGTAGGGGTCAGAATCAAGCCATGCTCACTTCCTGTAACCACAGAGCATATACTGATGTCTTTGAGAGAAATCAACTGTCCGTGAGAGTTGTTGCCAAAGGAGTGCAACTCAGAATGAAGGCGTAAGTGTATAGATGACCACATCGCGTGGATCTGTACTGGAAGTCCTGGACTTCTGGCATCAAAACTTTCCAGGACACTATTTATTGAACCTCCAATGTCTGAATTATTCCTCCCTTTCACGATACATTTCAGGTTTCCTGTTTCTGTACTGAGTCCAACGAATACCGTAAAGTCCCTACATAGGGCATAATTGCTTATCACATCTAAGCCCGGTGTAATCTCTGTCGGAGTCCAAACGGGTGACCCTCTGGGCCATTTCTTTGTAGCATCATTGCTACGGTTGTTGTCTATCAATTGAAACCTTTGGTTGCTACCCCAACCGAATAATCTTCCGCTTTCTAGTTGGACGATAGTATGGTGAATGGAAGATTTCACCTCAACTACGTGCTCCCCACTAACCGGAAAGTTCAACTTCCTGATACAAAGTGAACCAATGTCATCCTCATGGGCTAATATAGAAGTTTTTTGCTCACCTAGTCCCAGTTCACCATTGACACCGTAGCCACATACATACACTTGAGAGTTCTCAGTAATGAGCACAGAAAACTCCCAGCCAGCTGAAATGTTCTTCCATTTGCCATTGATACGAGGCAGCTTCTTGAAATTAAGCAAAGATTCGCCCTCTAGCATAGGATTGAGTCCACATTGTCCCTTTGAGTTGTCACCAGTTACATAAACGTCTCCCTCGTCAGTCAACAGCAGTGTGTGGTTTCCACCACATCGTATCCTCACCGGTTTACCAGATATGATATTCGTGAGAGGTTTTCTTTCTCCAGGGAAAGCAGCCGTGGTGACACTGGCACCCTGCTCCAAAAAAATACATTCCCGTAACTCGTTTGCATCTTCTTGGGTCCCAATTCCTAGTTGCCCTTTACCGTTTGACCCACAGCATAGCACTCTATATGAAGGTGATGATGGTGATGATGAGCTCAGCGACATGGCTAGTCATCCCCTGATAAACAGTCAACGGAGCTGAAAAGGCAACACACAACACACAAAGGATACATTTAATTAGACTATGTACTGTTTATACCCTAGCCATTAAGGCCCTAACCACAGCTAGCTCGGTAAAATCCAGGGTCTCTCTCCTCCCCTCTCCCCCACATATTCCACTTCCCCTGCCTTGCCCACTCACTGCCTTGTCCAGTGCCTATCCCACTCTTGCCCACAACCTCACCCACAACCTTACCCAGTGGCTCACTCAACTCGCCTACACACAGGCCTGCGGAGCCCAGGGCCCTTGCAATACTCATCGCATGCATAAAGTCTGTAGGCCCTCAGCCAGAAGGGTAAGAAGGGCAAGACAGAAAGGGCCGGGACCCCATCGTACGAAAATCCACTCAGGATGCAGCGATGAAAACGCGTGGGGTTTAACCAGAGGCGCGTTGCCTGAGCAAGCTCTCCATTTCCCACAGCTTGGGATGGGCTCACAGATAAACCTACGTTGGTGAGACACAACTGGCGCGCGCATCGGAGTATTTCACTTTAAACGGCAGCTTCATAATGGATATTATTATGTTGGTGGGTTCTTTTATGTGAGAGGCTTCTGTGAAAAGAAGAGTAAGACAATTCTGTGTATGAGACAGGTGATCTGATTATAAGACAGGTGATCTGATTATATTTGTTGCGGTTTGCGTTTCGTTTCTTTTACTTGGCTATATAGATAGCCTTTGGTATATTCCAGCTTGATCTATCACTGCATTATACATCACACGCATATATAACATAATTATTGACTTAGGCATCCACGTTCGGCGTCCAATATATACACACTTCATTTATATAACTCATTTTGTTTTGTTGTTGGAAAAATGTCAGATAGAAATACAACAAACACACCTCCTCAGAGGCGTCCGTTTATCCAGGTTCCGGATTCATCTCCAAGTAATGCCAATGGGTCACCACCCACATCTTCCACTCGTCTGACCAGTCTTAAGAATGACTTTGCGTACCGTGGACCACCATCTTTCGATGCTGGTTCCCAGCAGAATCAGCAACAGCCGCAACAGGCCAAGTCCAAGATTTCTCTTGATGTGAGAAAGAACATTGCTATTCTTCAGAAGAAATACCCACACATAGATACAAAGACTATATTTGCTGCTCTTAGGAAGCATGGCTCCCTTAGGGAAGCCTCTATGCATCTGGCTTTGATTGCGCCTCCACAGGTAGCCCCCAAACCAGTGGTGGCTAGTGTAGCAAAACCACCAGCACCAACCAATGTAAGTAGAGCGACTCCAGTAAATGGCATTCAAGCGGACAGGCCCAGAATTCAACCCTCTGCATCCCCTGCAAAACCTGACAGGTCACCCATGCAGAGCGCTGATTCCTCAAAGGTGAACCTAGCGAAACCAAAGATGTCTATCACAGAGAGATATTTCCAGAGAATGAAAGGAATTCCAAGGGAGGAGCCTAAGAAGGAGGAAGTTATCCCCGAGCCTGTTATTGAGGTGAGGAAGAAACTTGTTGATTTAAGCCAATTTGCCGCGAAGCCTGTTGATTATCCACCAGCTCCAGCTGCTAAGAAGCGAAGACTCGTGAGGGGCTCACGTGAAGGTGATGAAGAAGATACCAAACCTCACAAGAACGGTGCTCGTGAGAAGGTTGACGAGGAAGTTAACGACATCATCGTGGTGGATGATCATGAAGAGGAGGTTGTTGCCTTGAGTGATGAAGAAGAAGAGGAAGAAGAGGAAGAGGATGATGACAACATAATGGAACTCGCAGATGAGGATGATTCAGATGTGGTTGTAGAAGACGACGATTATGGCTCAGCATTGCACACTGCATTTGAGCAACGTGTATTGGAGTTCTTGAATACAGCAGAGATGAGAGACGTGGCTGATATTGCCAGCGTTCCTCCAAGTGTAGCTGAACTTCTAGTGAAGGCCAGGCCATATGCATCCTTGGGTGATATCGAAACCAGGGAGTTTAGAGAGTCAACTCCAAGCGATGACAAGAAGGGGAGAGGAAGCAGGACCAAGAGGAAGCCTATGGGAGAAAAGATCACCGAAAAGACTGCACAGAGACTGAGAGGTTATGATGCAGTGGACTCTCTTATCAAGAAATGTTCTGAATACAGTGGTATGATTTCTGGAGAGATTAAGAAGTGGGGTGTCGGCGTTCATGGGGATCAAGGAGAACTTGAAATCGTTGAAGTGGACGTAGATACTGCTCAAAACAGCGGAGATGAGGACAATGGCACAGGCAATGGAGATGCCAATGGAGACTCTGTGAAGACCCAGAAGTCCGCAGGGGAGAAATCTGTTGATGCGAAAGCACCTGAATTGGACGGAAACTCTTCAGAAGACGAAGATTCAGATACTGATGACGACGACGATGACGACTTTGACGAATTGGACGATGGCATCCGCAAACGTTCAACCAAGAATAAACGTAACGGCAAAAGTAAAAACTCTGTGAAGTTTCATGGTAATAACCGTGTGGGATACTTCAAGGCCAAGCCGGAGTTGATGCCTGATGATGTTGAGCTTAAAAACTACCAACAGGCCGGTCTCAACTGGCTTAACCTCTTGTATCAGAACAACTTGTCGTGCATTCTTGCCGATGAAATGGGTCTGGGAAAGACTTGTCAGGTGATTGCATTCTTGGCTCATCTCAAGGAGAAAGGATATGAGGGACCCCATTTGATTGTTGTTCCATCTTCAACTTTGGAAAACTGGTTGAGAGAATTCCAGAAGTTCTGTCCGAGCCTTGTGGTTCAGCCCTACTATGGTTCTCAAGCAGAGAGGGTAAACCTTCGTTATGAATTGGAAGAGTCAGGTAACTATGACGTCATTGTAACCACTTACAACCTTGCGACAGGTAACAAATACGATCAGGCATTTTTGCGCTCTAGAAATTTCAATGTTGTTGTCTATGATGAGGGCCATATGCTCAAGAACAGCACATCTGATAGATACACCAAGTTGATGAAGCTGAATGCTTCTTTCAGACTTCTATTGACTGGTACACCTTTGCAGAACAACCTCAAGGAGTTGATTTCCTTGCTTGCATTTATCCTACCATCTCTGTTTAACAAAAAGAAAGATGACCTACAGACATTGTTTGACCAAAAGGCTAAAACGACCTCTGAAGAACCAGAAGATGAGGACTTCAACCCTTTGCTCTCACAACAGGCTATTTCAAAGGCCAGAACAATGATGGCTCCCTTTGTCTTGCGTCGTAAGAAGACTCAAGTCATGCAACACCTGCCAGCCAAACGTTCCTTTATTGAGTATTGTGAATTTCTTACTCCCCAAAAATCTGTCTACGATAGACAATTGGAAGTGGCCAAGGCTGCAAGAGAAGAGAGGGAACTGCGTAAAGGAATGTCCAGTGAGCAGCTTGCTGCTAGGAGTAAATCCAATGGTGCTCAGACGAAGTCCACTGCTACTACTAACGTTATTATGCAGCTGAGAAAAGCCGCACTGCATCCTTTGCTTTTCAGGAGCCACTATAAAGAAGAGGAACTGAGAGTAATGGCTAAGGCAATTATGAACGAGCCGGAATATCTCACTGCTAATGAGGACTACATCTTTGAGGATATGCAGTACATGACTGATTTTGAGCTCTACAACTTGTGTAAGAAGTTCCCTGTAACGATGTCGTCGCACCTTCTGCCAGATGAGGTGTTCTTTGAGAGTGGTAAGGTGAAGAAATTGCAGGAACTATTGGAAGCAATTACGAGCCGAAGTGAGCGTGTTTTAGTTTTCTCACTATTCACCCAGGTTCTTGATATTCTGGAGAAGGTGTTGTCATTGCTCAATATCAAGTTCTTAAGATTGGATGGTCAGACTGCTGTGGACACCCGTCAGGACATTATAGATGTCTTTTATGACGATGATACGATTCCTGTTTTCCTTCTCTCTACAAAGGCCGGAGGTTTTGGTATTAACCTGGTTTGTGCTAACAATGTTGTTATCTTTGATCAGTCGTTCAATCCCCATGACGATAAGCAGGCTGAGGATAGAGCACATCGTGTTGGTCAAGAGAAGGAGGTTAATGTGTATAGATTCATCACGAAAGAAACAATCGAAGAGAACATTCTCCAGCTTGCAGAGAACAAGCTTCAGCTGGATAGCAGTATGAGTAACGACTCTGTGGTGGAGGAGAAGGCGTCAAGAATGGTGGAGAAGCTGTTATTCTCCAGAGAGGGAAGTATCATTTCGGGCTATTCCTCCAAGGTTGGAACGCCAGGACCCAAGGTTGAAGATCAGATAGAGGAGGTGAAATAGTCAGCAGTACTTAATAAATGAGATCAAACTAACCCACACTACATTATTCATAAAAAAGAGTAGTTGTTAATCATTACCCATTTATCATTATATTAGATATCCCACAAATCTAAGAGGAATACTCTAGCTGTATTCCTAGTCCGCTTATGCTAGGTGTATCCTTAAGTTCTATATTACAGCCAGTACTTAGCAAAAAGTCTTGGAACCGACCCTCCCACAAGACCTTCACATTCTGCTTCTGTAAACTAGAGGCTAGTTTGAGAACACTAGTGAAATTAGCCTCTCTAACCCTCTTGTAGAATCCTCTTGCAATATCGCCGTCAGCACCAACCCCATCAAGAAGGTTCCTAAACTTGTTTGTATTTCCTGATGTATCTAGGAACTCGTCCACCAACTCCTTCTGCTGGTTAAGCTTCAACTCGTTGAAAGGAGGAGAATTGGACTTCTTTCGGCTACTCGGTATATCGTCTGTATCCTGAGTGCTTGGAGACAAGATGTCAGAAATTCGCCAGAGATCACACCCAAGACTTAAGTCACTTTCATAAGAATATATGTTGAAGTCATACTTCGAGCAAAAGGTGCTACTGATACCTGTTCGCACAGCATATGTTGTGGAGATACCACCAAGTATTGGGTTAAATGCCAATGTCAATGTGAGAGGTTTACCTGTTGAGCCGGAATGTGTTGAGTATCTCAATGCGGTAGACATACCAGGACTCGTCGAGAGTGCCCCATACCACAGTTCTGTACCCAGGGAAAGAGAGTAGTTGGAGTTATTCGGTAAGAAGTGACGACCGGCTTTGACAAAGTGATCATTGCCACCAAAATTATAAAGGAAACGGAATCCCAATAGAGCCTCAGTGGTGGAGAAGATAAACTCTCTTGACCATTTACCTATGTCTGTCTGATAATATAATGTGAGTGCTCCTGTGTTTTGTCTCTGAAGAGCAGAACCCCTACCATTCCTAGGCATGCTAACACACTTGATGAGGATCTGAGACACAGGAGAAACACGTTTAAGCAACATTGCCTCGAGGAATTGACTGGGGAAGTACATTCTACCGTAGAACAAACTTGGATAGAGATTCTTTCCCTGTGCCTCGTTAACACCAGTAGGGAGGACTGTACTGTTGATATTAGCCACCCTCCTATGACGCTCAGTCTTCAACCTGTAAAAGAAATCGGTACCCTGTTCAGTCATGCGATAACCGTGTACCATGTCCTGGAGAAGCACACTCTTGGAGGGCAACACATTTTGCAGGGTCTTTGATATGTAGAGGTAGGAAAGTGAGCCGCTGAGGGCACCTGTATTGGAGAATGTGACATTGGTGTATGTATGGTCTGTGCTTTGAGAAGAAACATCAAACTTGAATCCGCGTGGGGTCTTGAAACCTATGAGATTCTGCGATGTTGTCAAAATATGATCATATGTGTTGTCAACGTTCCACCCAGTGCTGGAGTAGAAACATCGCTCGACGTACTCCATGTAGCCTAGCATTGCAGATACGCAGCAAAATGTTGTGTCAAGAAAATACACGTCTAGAATAGGCGTCTCCAAGCTTACGGGTATTACCAGCACCCCTCTATACAGCTCTTTTCACAGGATACTTCCTAACAGATCTCTAACAGATCTCTAACACAATTGCTTCCTCCAGATCTCTAACAGCCCTCTTACTTCCCCATTAATGCCTTCGCAGACCCATCACCTAACTTATTGCCTCTAGCATATTTACACCTACACCAAAGCGGAGTGGTGCATTGCATCGAGGCGCGAGATGCCATGCCAACTATGGCCCTTAACTATGGGCTCCCTGGAGTCCCTTGGGCATGGCATCACCATGGCTGTGAGCTGCTGCGAGCAGTGAGCTCATCGCAGCGGGTCGCCCTCCCTCGCCCTTTTGGTTGGGAGAGGAGAGTGGAGTGGACTGGAGTTCATTCTACTCAATCTGCTGAGCTCTGTGCTCCCTCTTAAAGGGCCGGGACGATATATGAAGGGTCTTCCCTGTAGGTGAGTAGTGTGCGTCTAGTTTGCGGAACAGGAATAAATTGAATTCGGCAATTAATAAGGGATCTATACACTGTTATATGGATATCGATTATACCGATATTGATTTTCTTCCAGGGATATAGAAAGATCTTTTTGTAACTATTGTTTCTGTTATTGAGTTCACAGAGTATACCAGATTCTCATCATACCCCCATACCACCACACATCAAATAGCACCTTCTCACCTGGTCATTCTAGGTGATAGATACCCTCCTAATATTGACGGTAAAACAACAGTGGATGAACCGTCCAGCAATACTAATAGAATGTCACATATAAATGGGAAATCAAACCACACCCCAGGAGAAGAGGAAGAGCTCCGGTCTCTTTCACCACAGACCCCAATACTGCTCTCTCCAGTATCCTCTATAAGTTCACCGATGAGTTCTCCACCGTCATCTCCTTCACTGGTGCCCAAATATGGAAGGTTCAGTTCTCGTGATGCTGACGACTATGCTGTATCATCTGATTCTGATGTATGCTCCATCAGCAGTTTTGGCTCTGGTCCGATAACCCCATATTCCCCGCCTCTCAATAGAGACAACTCCAGCAGAGATAGACGTACCAGTGATATGTCAATACGATCCATAGATAACCTGCTGAAGCCAGAAAGGAGTAATTCGCCCTATTTAAGTGTGGATAGTGTGGGTGAGAGGGCAGATGCGTTGGCACGCACCACACAGGAGAGGAGGGGGCATTCTCCGAGAAGTGGTGAAGTACGCAGAAGGAGTAGTGGCAATGGTAAAAGGCCCGTCCGCAGGCCATCACGACCACTCAGAGATCAAGAAGCGAATTCCGCTGGTCGGATATTCAAAAATTTGCTCATTTTAGAGGAGTCTCTCAGACAACAGCTAGCGCAGCAAAGGGATCTGAGACGCAAATACTTGGCTTTCTTTAGCGCAATGGTGCTTATTGTTGCATTTTGCGCTTACCAGCTACTATTTGGTGAGTCAAATGGGCCCGTAACAATCGCCCCTACTGGATATTTGAAAGTTCTTTACAGAGTTACATTTGTAATTACTACTGTGGCACTCACTCTCTTCTATCTTAGTGGAGAGTACCATAGGACAGTGGTAACTCCAAAAAGATTCGTTGTCATTTCTAATAAGGGTCTACGTCAGCTCAATGTGAGGTTGGTAAAGGTGGCAACTCCAACTACTGATCGACTAAGTGATACCTCAAGGTGGAGTATGCGTGTGTTAGCTGCTCTTTTGAGATATCAGTTAGAATCTATAGCAGGCAGCCGTGTGCCGGTACCGACACCCATAGCAACCAAAGTGAGGGACCTTGTGAATGCAATGGAAATTCGTTCACAGCCACGAGTAGGTGCCACACAGGTGAAACTTGTTCTCAATCCCCGTGTTTTCAATACTGCTACAAGAGAGCAATGGGAGCTGTACAGGAATGAGTTTTGGGCAAGAGAAGGAGCCAGAAGAAGAAGAAGAATGTTGAAGCAAGCTCAGAACTGAGTGTTATTTTGCACTAGATACTATAACTAATACTAAATAAAATATCCTGCTGTGAAAGTATTTTTTTTAATAAGCCTCCGATGGCGGAATTGTAACCATTATTATTGTACTGGATCTCCACATCAGCCTCACTCTTGGACATAATAAGGTAGTGCGCCAACTATATCCTGTTATGTTCCAATCCGGTCAATGGGTCCCCCACAAGATGCCGGTTCTGGGAAAGTAGTGCATGATCGCACCCAGCTTTCCAACAAGCAGCAGTGCAGCTAAGCGGTAAACCGGTTTTGACCTCCATAGTAAACATCCCCTTTTCCCTCCCGAACTGACCCCTTTCCGTTCGCTCCGGACGGAAACCTATGCGGTTACATAGCGGAAATCAAAACACACGAGAGATCACAACCAGAGCAGTGCAGAAATAACGGATATAACCATATGGAGAGTTCGATATATGATATACACATTAATTTAGCCCTCCATTATCATACCAGTCATATATAATGGCACGTCCTCCTAATAGTTGGGTTTGGTCGCACTTCAGACACATATCATCCAATGGACCTGTGCAGAACGTGCAGTGTATAGGCTGTTCCAAAGTCTTCAAGTACTCGGCTAGGAACGGTCCAACTAACCTTGCCAGACATGTTTCCAAGGCTCACAATGTTGTTCCTGATGCCTCTTCTCCGATGAGAAGGCGTCCTTTCTCAACTGATAAAAGTGTTGCCTCACGTGCTCTCACCGTCCACGCTCCATCAGTGGATTCTCACTCACCTCCATCGGGTCTGGAATTGGCACTCCACCCACCGGAGGGCAGAACCGATATTGCCAACAACTCAATGAATGGCGTTCATGATTCTGTTCAGCCATCTGCAGATTATTCTGATCCCGAATCACGTGCAATTGCTTTTAGCACACCGCTATACAGGTTGCAGGTCCCTCCATCTGGTGCTGGTGGACAACCGGTTACTCCTCAACGAGGTCCACCGCTCGAACATCAACTACATCTCGCTTCTGTAGAAATTGCACAACAAGCACAAAGCAACCAAGTAGCATTGCCGCCGCCAAATTCACATCATGTCCCTCATCCTTCCTCTCGGGCACCACTAGGAAATTCCATGCCTGGACCTCAAGCCAACCACAACCCACACAACAACACTAACGGCATCAATAAAAATGGGCCGACTAATAGCTCCAATCTGCAACATGCGAAGGGTCAAAACCAATCTATGAGCAATAGACTCTCCCAACTAGAGCGTACAGTTGCTCGAATGGAGCAAAGGATAATGGTGAGCTTTAACTCCCAGAGAGGGCCGGGCACCGACATACCATTTGAGATTGTCCCATTTGCCGACGGTGTGCATCCCACTGAGTTTGCATTGAACGGGACAGCTTTGCCATTGCTCTTGAATGTCTATGCCCTTTTCGAGTGTTCAGACCATGTGCTAGATATATACATTTCCCATTATCAAATCCAGCCGATGGCCACGCGACAGGACAAGGTATTTAGAATTGGTCACCACATAGGCTGTTTTTCTATTGATAAATACTGGGAGGCTTATCAGAGGGTAATGCAGAGAGGACAGCCCTCCAGGGGCTGATAGTCACAGAAGACAGTGTTGGAATCTTATCCTGGCAACTGGGACTACAACGAGAGAGAGAGAGAGGCAGAAGATGTTTTAATATCAGCTCAAACGCTGTTTCGTGTTTCAATTATTTCGTTTCTGTTTATTGATTCTATACGGCAGTGCTACTAATTCCGGCTATATGCTTTATTCAGGCAGGTTCCATAATAATCTGAGGTTCTGAGGCTCTACCGCCTCGTCCTACATTGCAAGGTACACACTGCTTATATATACTTCTAGGCGTTTTCTTTTCTTATTTCCTTTATCCCTCTAAGATATTTGAGGCTTGTGCTAAATATATTTGTAGATTAGTTACTTACAATCCGTTTTTGATTTTTCTTAAACATTTTGCATACACAGTATTGACCAATAGACTAATCAGAAGTCATAGTTATATCCCACCCTCCTCCTCTTACTATATGAGCGGTTTACAGCCCTTTCGGATACCAATCATCTCTCATCTCGCATATTCCTGCATGTCGTATGCAGGATTAACGGATTGACTGCCTCAAGTCACCACTTTGTAGATCGTGCACCCATAGTGACACTCCACTATGTATGTCTGTCATTTGCCACCGGGCAACATCCTACATGTACTATCCGTTAGGCAGAGAAGGTCACATAGTATATTTGTATGGAGAGAGTGAGCTTCCTTGCAGGTCAGCATATATATGTTTAATCAGCAGGAACTAAAGTGAAGTGAGTTGTTTGCAACAGCGCAAGGTATAATTGTCTATTAATATAATTGTTGCGTTTCTGAATTAAGTGATTGTTGATTGAGACAAATTAATATCCTACAATTACGCAAGCAGAGTCTTCTCAATAGTGACTACTGGACTGATCGGTCTCAAATTGCTTTCTTCAACAAATTACATTCACATTCATCGACATACAAGTACATTACACACGCATTACATACACATCACACACAACTAATACAACATGTTGACATCACATCCCACACAAGAAAGGATGCATTTCAAATTTGAAAGGTTCCTAAAAAGAGAATATTCCTTTGAATTGAATCCTTACCGCCCGCTATGTCCTTATTACTCTTCCTCCGGCACCTGTCCGAACGGACCCGATTGCCCTGATAAGCATGTAGCAAGGATGTACAACAACAAAATCGTGTGTAAGCATTGGTTGAGAGGACTATGCAAGAAGGGTGAGGAGTGTGATTATCTACATGAATATAACCTGCAAAAGATGCCTGAATGTGCCTACTTCACCAAGAATGGAAACTGTACACAATCAACCGACTGTATATACCTGCACATAGATCCCACCTCCAAAATTCCAGAGTGCCATAGTTATTCCACCCTTGGATTTTGTCCCGAAGGACCCAAATGTGCTCGTAGGCACGTGAGAAGGGTATTGTGTCCTCTCTACCTCACCGGTTTCTGCCCCAAGGGGCCTGAATGTGAGCTCACACACCCCAAATTTGATTCCACACTGGTTGCCGGAAAGTTAAGAATCAGACCAGATGCTGATATCCTGGAAGAAAGAAGGAAACGCGAGGAGCAGGAAGGAAAGGAAAAGGAAGGTGTGGCTGGTGCAGAGATTCCTGGCCTTGTAGCTGGAAATGATGCTACATCTGATGTTTCGGCACAAGAGCCAGTTGCTCAAGAAGATGATGTATCAGATGAAGACATATATGGAGATGAACAGTAATTATCCTACTCGTACCATACCATTGGATTGTATATTATTTCAATTGCTGACGAATAAATGACCTGTATTAATTATAATCATATTCTATTTAAGTAACCCGAATGTTAGTTTAATGTAGACTCACTCAGTGATCCTTGACATGCATAGTATAATACTGATATTACTTCCACTTTCTGTCAACCCTCAACTCCCTGGCTCTTCTCCTCTCATCGGGGGTAAGGACCCAGTTCATTCCTTCGAGGCCATCCAAATCGTCATCCTCATCCATTCCCATGATCATGATGATCTGTGTCACACGAATAAACCTGTCACGTAGACGGTAGTCGAGCTTGGTGATCTCACCAATGATAAGACTAACGTTCCTCTCAAGTCTAATAGAACCCAATTCATTGGTTTTCCTCTCCAGCCCCCAAACACAGCTTTCCAATTGCTCAGCAATTGATTCAACCACTACTTGCATCAGAAGCATAAAGTTGTCTTTAGTCAATGTGCTCAAATAGGGCATGATCAGTTGACTCCACTCCCTCAGGAACCTTAGAACGGTATCCGTGCTATCACTAGGACCCGAGCCGTTGCTGCTCACAAGATATTCTCCTTCCCTAAAGACGTCATTGATCATACGCTGCACCCTCAGCTTAAACACTTGGGTGAATAATACGCCAATCTGGGACGACACAACACCCTGAGCCTTTTGGTGCAAGTTGGATGACATCGACAAGAGAATTGCCTTTACTCTCTCACGAAGCTCAGTATCAGGACCAAAATCAACAGTCATCTCTGAGGAGGATGGGTTTGCATCAGCTCTCTTGGATTCGTCTGCCCTCAAAAACCTGGCCATCTCTACATCATCCAAAATTGGCACACCATCTGGATGCTCTAGCTGTACCACCAATCTTGCAATCACCTTCTCGCAGTAGCTATCGAGCAAAAACACAGAGTTAAGAAGGGAAATGAAGTTTGCCAATCTGGTTGCATTTGCTTCATCGCTTCCGCCTGCGATGCTCATTGCACTGAGTGCATTCGTGGCTCCCCTCATGAAAGTACTACCACCAATGGACATGACACCAGCGGCAGAAGCCGATGCCGCATCACCAGATGTAACAGAGCCTCCAATACCAATACCACCGATTGGAGGAGTGCTACTACGAGGAATACCGGCATTACCAAGCTGGTTATTGTTTCCCATAATGCTGCTGAGCTGGGGAATATGGCTACCACCAGAAGCGTTGCCTGCATTGGTCGATGAGCCTTGTGCAACAACTCCACCATGTTGAAGCAGTGCTATAGTTTGTGCAGTAAGTAACTGAGAGCCTGCTCTGGGTTGGAATTCGTGTATTTTTCTATGCAGCATGTTTAGCAGATCATTTTCCAACACTCTACGGATATTGGTGACCATGGTCTTGATGATGAGCAGTTGTCCAGACTCCAGGGTTTGCTGCATAACAGAATTGAGCACAAGCAGCACATCCTCAATCATAGACGTACAAGGAGGAGAGTCTGGTGAAAGAGAAAGAAGGTTCTGTGCAGATGTGTGGGGCTTGTGGAGAGAGGATGTCATGTACTTCACACAGAGGATCAGTTGTGAAGAGAGATCAGGCAGCTCCTCTATCTGGTGAGCCTTCTCTATGGAACGACGTAGATAGAAGGTGGACAATTTATCAAAAGTGGGAGAAATACGTGTTTTGATTTTCTCCATGAATGCAGAATACAACAGTGGTCTGGGGAATACGGAAGCTTTGGTACTCTCCTCAGTAGTACCACCCAGCTCACCATTAGTGCCATTGGTCAGTGTATGTCCATTTGCTGGAACACCTCCATTCGCAGTCAACTCATGCGTGGTATGATCCTCTTCATCATCTTCAACTAAAAATTCGTTCCATTTCATAGTGAAAAATTTGCAGTATGTAGACCATCTGTTGAGGATGGATGATATTTCTGAGACGAGATCACTCACATCAACTATGGTTATGATAGTATCGCCATCTATAAAGTTTTCTAAATCTTCACTATTAAGCATGGATGACACCAGCACTGGGTAGTCATATCTAGTGATACCATCAAGTATCTTGTCCAGGCGCTTTGTATCCCAGAACGTATCAAATATCAGTCCACATTGGAGATCACATTCGTTTTGGATCCTGGTTAACACAGAGCTCATGACATGCGGTCCATAGAACTTGCTGATCAATCTTGAATGCTGGGATATAATACTACAAACCATTTCAAACAGTTTGAGTAAGATCAGAGAATAATATCCAGGCTTGGAACCCCATCCTTGGGCATTCTTTACGATCAGACGACTCTGCTCACTGATAATGTTGCAGATGAACTTGGAGTAGCAATTAAGACCAGTCTCGGCTTTGCCAATCAATGGGAATAGCTCAAAATAGTATGTGAGTTTCGAGACATCACGGGCAGCAGCCGCAGCATTAAACTCCTTCTCAAACAGGGTGGTGAGATCGGAAATCCACGTTTCTACAGTTGTCAATGGCGTATCTGGGAGATCACTTGTTGGCACCACTGCTGCAACAAACTTGTCAGTAATCAAGCCTTCTGGGAGCAATTTGATAGTATGGATGCTCTCACAGGCAGCTAACCAATTACCCTGCGTTATAGCAGAGTTTGCCTTGAGGATCTCTGTTTTGAGAGTCTTGACGTTCTCCACGTAGTCGAGGGTGACCCTCACTTTAGACCTCTCAAGATCGAGCAGCCGCACCTTTTCCGTTATATCATTGCTGAGGTTACTGGCATTGGCAAGGATCTGCATGAGATCACGGGAAGATGAAAGCGTAGTTGAAAGCTCCACTCTCGTTACCTCTAGTCGTCTCACGGCTGTTGCATGTGCTGTCATCTGTTTTTCGGTGAAACTGTTCAGCTGTTTGTCCAGTTGTTGTTGTCTTGTATCTATGGTTGCTATTATTTTTGCCAAAGCATGGGGAGAAGTCGCCAGTTGAAGGGATCTTGTGAGCTTGGCGATCTCCGTCTGCAAAGCCTCCGCCGATGGGAGTGAGCTACCCTCGGAAGTCATGGTTTGTTGTAGTTCACGGTGAATGTGAATATTCAATCTGACATACAAAAACTACAAAAGAACACAAATAGTAAAGCACATAAAGTGGTGTTGCTCTCGTGGTGGTGCTGGTAAATGAAATGCTTAACTTTTTTTTGAGTGACCAATGTATGTACAAGTGCTATATTTCAGTTGGTGTGGTGTGCACAACACGGTTTGTAGCAAGCGGCTAAGTCCTTTTATAATAGTACAATTATCTTGTTAAATATCAATGCAATGAAAAATCCATTTAATTTTATAATTCAAAACTTTAACAAGTATCCCTCAATCCATATATCATTTTGCCCTCCATGACATAACTGCTGTTGATCCACATATCTGCTGTTGATCCACACCCCTCAACATCATCTCCACTCCCCTCGTATCCTTCACATCATCGCCTACCCACGGAAACGCGCCCTGCCATGCTCTCTCTCTCTCTCTCAGATGGACCTTGCGGTATCTGCTCCCTCTCTCTTCTTAGTAGATCCGCTAACTGTCTGCTGGCAATAGAGTTGGCGGGAGATTATGCAGGCAGGTGGGTAGGTGGGTAGGTGGGTAGGCAGACAGTTTAGTAGGGACGGGCGGCAGAGAAGATGGGCCATCTTCTCTACTGTAAGCTTGGCCACACCTGGCCCTGCATCTGCCCCTCCCTCCGTCTGTGCCTCTGCGCAAGGCGATGAGGTAGCAAGCCAGAGAGTGTCTGCAGGCAGAGTGGCTGGCAATGCGGAGAAGAAGCAACGGCCTTAGTGGGGGAGGAGGTGGAATTGGTTGTTGTTGACTGAATGTTGGAGTCTCCAGACTACTCCAATGCACTTACATACCATAAAATCTGATATATATCTCCACTCCACTTCTCAGATCATTTAAAAGCTGTTTTTGTTTTCAATTCTTATTCCTTATTTCAAAACATGTTCCTCCAAGCCACCAGACCCCACCTGTTGGCAAGCGTGAGATCACTCCATTGTGTCAGCCACAGCAGTAGCAGCAGCATAGCACGCAACATTTCCTCAAGAGCACAGTTCTACTCACCATTTGCAAGTCAACAATTTTTAGGCTTTTTCGGTTTGAAGTCTACTGCTTCTACAGCCTTTTCAGCTTCGTCCCTCCAAGCTCAGTCCAAGAGATTGGGGCTATTGCTTGGAGTCTGTGGCAGTTATTGCCTAGCCTCCACATCGGCCGCAATCAGGAATGACTTCATCTCTAACAAATCCTCATTTAACGCACCCACCATCTCATCAAAGGTACAGAGTTCTCCAGAGTTGCCCCAATATGATGGTGCTTTTGGGGGGAAGTTGAACTATCAGGAACTGACCATTGGCAGTATGCTTGGTCTGGCACTGGGTGTTGTGGCCGGTAAACTGAGCAGCGTCATTGTCTTCCTATCTCTTGCGACATACCTTAGTATTCAGGTAAGATAAAAACAAAACTATTTCTCTTTTCTTTTACCTTGACAGGAATGAATGTCGACTAACCGATAATTACAGTTCTTACACTCAAGAGGTATTATAACTGTGCCTGTCACTTCCATCATCAGAATAGGTACTCAACGGATCGATGTTCGCAAAATGGTCTTTGAACAGCCAAGTTTCAACATCACCTTTGTTCTTTGCTTTTTGATAGCTGCATTTAATATCTAGGGTTAAATAAACTTTGGAAATGTTTAATATATATTTTCACGAAATATACACAACCTCTATATATAACTTTTCAACCAGTAGATCATTTCTTCAACACAGTCACGACATCCTCATCCTCCAGAGTATGCGATAGACCAACATATTGAGGCTGGTGCTTCACCGATGAACCGAACACAATGGCATTCTTAAATTCAGAGACAAGAGACTTGTGGATCTGGTTACAGAAGTCTTCAACTGAACAGTTTGAAGATCTCAACACGATTGGCTCGTCAAAGTCGGGAAGACGACCCTTGGGTTTAGTATACACTCTGACGAGGTTAAGACGCTCCCACATGAGTTCCAAGAGATCGTCGAGGTTCCACCCGTTACCAGAAGAGATGGGGATGGCGTTGGGGATTCTGTAGAGCAACTCCAACTCCTCAATAGAGAAGGAATCAATCTTGTTCAGCACATAAACAGCTGGGATGTACTTTCTGTTCTGAAACTCAAGAGCATCAATGAGGTCATCAACAGTGGCATCACATCTGAATGCAATATCAGCAGAGTTCATACGATACTCCGACATCACGGCCCTAATTTCATCATAATCCAAATGTGTGAGCGGGACTGTGTTTGTGATGTTGATTCCACCACGTTCCTTCTTCTTAAGCAAAATGTTTGGTGGCTCCTTGTTGATTCTGATTCCAAAACCTTCGAGCTCGTGCTCGATAATGTTCTTGTGCTGTAAAGGCTTGTTCACATCCAACACAATAAATATAAGGTTGCATGTTCTGGCAACAGCAATGACCTGTTTACCTCTACCCTTACCATCCTTGGCACCTTCTATAATACCGGGAAGGTCCAACATCTGAATCTTGGCACCCTTGTATTTAATCACACCGGGCACTGTGGTCAAAGTTGTGAACTCATATGCGGCAACTTCAGAGTGGGTTCCTGTAATCTTGGAAAGCAGAGTACTCTTACCAACAGAGGGGAATCCCACAAACCCTACTGTAGCCACACCTGTTCTCGCCACATCGAAACCAACACCTCCACCACCTCCAGTACCGGTTGGGGTAAGCAGCTCTCTTCTCAGCTTGGCAAGCTTAGCCTTCAGCTGACCCAAATGGAACGAAGTTGCCTTGTTCTTTTGGGTCTTGGCCATCTCATCTTCGATTTGCTTGATCTTTTCCACTGTTGTCATTTTGGATATATATGCTGGATTTTAATGTGTGTGTGTGTATGTAAGGATCCTTGTGTATGAAATAGAGTCCTGTAAGACTGAGTGTATTTGCTCTCTATTCAAGAGACTTGAATATATCGCACTGGTTGGTTAAAGGCTATACTAGAAGTATAACAGAAGAAACCTTCAACAAATGAGTGATTTATAGGTAAGTGTTCGCTATATTCACAATATTCACTATATTCACAATATTCACAATATTCACAATATATATATATGCAGCATATACCTATATATGAATGTAGTTGGTAGTTGGTAGTTAGTATGTTCTATTCTTTTTAGACACTTCTGGCTACCTCTGCCTACCTCAACTTTTTTCATTACAACATGCATGCTAAAACAATGCCTTTTGCCCATCCTACTGCTGTAATGGCAGAAGCAGAGGCCTCTTCCTCTCTCTCTTTCCGTGCCTTAACTGTCCTCTTCCCCTCCCACGCTCCTACTAATCTACTAATCTTCTCTATCTGCCTGCCCGTCTACTTGTCTGCCAGGCTTACTCTGTGCCTCCACTCTAATTCCCCTGCATAAATTTTTTTGTTATCCATCCGGGTAACATTTAAATTTTTCAGCAAACGGAAAAGTAAAACCATCTCCTCTCAGAGCAGACACAGGCACACAGAGATGGCAGAGGTGGGTCCTTGGAACAGCAGTGGCCTTTGGAACATAGTAGGGCAGGGAGCTCCACCCACCTTGGAAGGAGGAAGAGATTCCCAGGCAAAGCTACACTGCGCGTAAGAGAGTGTCAGACAGAGAGAGTGAGAGAAGCCAGGTAGAGCAGAGAGAGTGCAGTGCATGAGAGAGAATGAGAATAGGCAGGTTTTGAGTGAAATAAAGTGGCTACCATAAAATAAAGGAGACAGGTAACAGCTGTTTGAACGACAAAGATCCCAACGTTTGATAGATACATATATTATCAAAATGGCTAAAAAGTGAGTATTATATTTTTAATTATACAGAAAGACTTGTGCAGTTGGAGTTCGTTAGTTAGTTGCCTATAGATCCGTGGCGTATACGCATTTTTCAGTCGTGATGCATTAGTATGGTAGATGTGTGGGTGGGGAGGTGGTGTGCACGCTACACTCCATGGTGGGATATACCACCAGAGAGCTCAGGACTATATTCGAATTCTATTCTATTGAGACAACTCAATCGTATTATTTTGTTAAGCGCACTTAAGAGGCAGAAGAATCCAATGGGCCCCATACATGGGCTCTGGTTGAGATATTGCCTCTTTTGTTGGATTGATCTCATATCACTGCTCACTGCACTCTTGTCATCGATACCATAGATTTCTTATACTAACACACTTTGTAGGGGAAAGAAAGGAGGCAATGCCGCTGACTGGGAAGAAGAGTACGACGATACTCCCGCTGAGGAGTTTGGCACCCCAGCTGAGGCACCAGCTGCCGCTGAGGGTGAAGATGCTGAAGGTTCCTCTGAACCTCAGGCCGCCTCAGCAGATGACCTTGCTGGTGACTTCATGTCTGCTTTGAGAAAGTCCAAGACCAAGAAGGCGCAGAAGGTTGTTGAGGAAGAGACCAAGGCTGAACAGAAGCCTACTGGTCCAGTGATCAAGTCCAAGAAGGAAAAGGAAAAGGAAAAGAAGGAGAAGGAGAAACTTAGAAAGAAGCAGATCGCTGAGAAGAAGAAGCAATCGCAGCCGGGTAATAAGACCGCTGGTGACAGCGAGTCTTCCACTAGAGAAACTACTCCTGCTCCAGAGGCTCCTGAGGTTGTAGCTGATACAAAGTCAGCAGCCAAGGGAAAGAAGCTTCCTGCTGGTATTGCTGCTCTTAGAAAACAGCTTGAGTTGAAGAAACAGGCTGAGGAAGAAGAAGCCAAGCTGATCGAGGAAGAAGCCCGTTTGGTCGCCGAAGAAGAGGCTAGACTCGCCGAGGATGAGAAGCTCAAGGAAGAGCAGAGACAGATCAGGAAGGAGAAGGAGAGAGTCAAGAAGGAGCAGCTCAAGGCTGAGGGTAAGCTGTTGACAAAGAAACAGAAGGCTGAAAAGCAGGCCCAGGAAAGGAGACGCGCTGCCCTTCTCTCCAGTGGAAACGTCACTATCAAGGCTCTTCAGAACCAGGCAGATGGTGAAACCGCAGAGGGTGCCAAGCCAAAAAAGATTGTGTACGGAAAGAAGAAGGGCAAGAAGAGCAAGGATGAGACCGCCACCCCTGAACCCGAGGCTGTTAAGGCTATTGAGGTTGATGCTGCTTTGAACGGTGATGAGGATGAGGATGAGGAGGCCCTTGTTGATGACTGGGAGAAGATGACTATTGAGGATGACGAACCAGTGGCTGAGGACTGGGAGGCTGCTCTTGAAGAGGATGAACCACAGAACGAGGAGGCATCTGTCGAGAGCGACGAGCCAAAGACTGATGATGACTCCACAGCTGCGACCGCTGCTGCCATCGCTGCTAAGGAGGCTGAAGAGGCTACCAGAAAGCAGAAGCAAGCTGAGGAGGCCGCTGTTAAGGCTGCCAAGGAGAAGGAAGAAGAGCTCAAAAAGCAGCAGGCCCTTTCTTCAAGGAACAAGTCGAACAAGGGTTCAAAGGAGCCAGACACCTCGAACTTGCGTTCGCCTATTTGTTGTATTCTTGGTCACGTCGATACCGGTAAGACTAAGCTGCTGGATAAGGTGAGACAGACTAACGTCCAGGGAGGTGAGGCTGGTGGTATTACCCAGCAGATTGGTGCCACATACTTCCCAGTTGATGCCATCAAGCAGAAGACCGCTGTCATGGCACAGTACGAGAAGATGGCTTACGATGTGCCAGGTTTGCTTATTATCGATACTCCTGGTCACGAGTCTTTCACCAACCTGCGTACCCGTGGTTCCTCCCTGTGTAACATTGCCATCCTGGTTATTGATATTATGCACGGTCTTGAGCAGCAGACTATTGAGTCCATCAAATTGTTGAGAGACCGTAAGGCTCCTTTCGTTGTCGCCCTTAACAAGATCGACAGGCTTTACGACTGGAAGACAATACCTAATAACTCTTTCAGAGACTCCTTCAGCAAGCAGACCCGTAGTGTCCAGCAGGAGTTTGATGACCGTTTCACCAAGATCAAGGTGCAGCTCGCTGAGCAGGGTCTTAACTCCGAGCTCTACTTCCAGAACAGAAACCTCTCCAAGTTTGTTTCCATCGTGCCAACCTCTGCCGTTACCGGTGAAGGTCTTCCAGATCTTTTGTGGCTTCTTTTGGAGCTTACTCAGAAGCGTATGAGCAAGCAGCTCATGTACTTGAGTGAGGTTGAGGCCACTATTCTCGAAGTCAAGGTTATTGAAGGTCTCGGTACTACTATCGATGTTGTCCTTTCCAACGGTATTCTCAGAGAAGGTGATAGAATTGTGCTCTGTGGTATGAATGGTCCGATAGCTACAAATATCAGAGCACTGTTGACACCCCAGCCGTTGCGTGAACTGCGTGTTAAGTCCGAATATGTGCATAATAAGGAGGTCAAGGCCGCTCTCGGTGTCAAGATCGCTGCTAACGACCTTGAGAAGGCCGTTGCAGGTTCCCGTTTGCTCGTTGTTGGTGAGGATGACGATGAAGATGAACTTCTCGACGAGGTTATGGATGACCTTACTGGATTGCTCGACTCTGTTGACTCCTCTGGTCGTGGTGTCACTGTACAGTCTTCTACCCTTGGTTCATTGGAGGCTCTTTTGGATTTCCTCAAGGATATGAAGATTCCTGTGATGTCCATCGGTCTTGGTCCTGTGTACAAACGTGATGTCATCAAGGCATCTGCCATGTTGGAGAAGGCCAAGGAGTACGCTGTCATGCTGTGTTTCGATGTCAAGATCGACAAAGAAGCTGAACAGTATGCCGAGGAGCAGGGTATCAAGATCTTCAGCGCTGATATCATCTACCACTTGTTCGATGCCTTCACCGCTTACCAGAATAATCTCTTGGAGGAGCGTAGAAAGGCCTTCTTGGAGTACGCAATCTTCCCATGTGTGTTGAAGACCATTCAGATCATCAACAAGCGTAACCCAATGATCATTGGTGTTGACGTACAGGAGGGTGCCGTTCGTATTGGTACTCCTATCAGTGCTGTCAGAGTTGATCCTGTCACCAAGGAGAGAAATATCATGCTCTTGGGTAGGGTCACTTCCCTTGAGGTTAACCATAAATCTGTGGACATCGTCAAGAAGGGTCAGACCAATGCTGGTGTTGCTATGAGACTTGATAACCCCTCTGCCGCTCAGCCAACCTGGGGTAGACATCTGGATGAGACTGATCTCTTGTACTCTCTCATCACTCGTCGTTCCATCGACACCCTCAAGGACCCAGCATTCAGAGACACTGTAAGCAGAGACGATTGGTTGCTCCTCAGAAGTCTCAAGGGTGTGTTTGACATCAAATAAGTTATGTAAGATATAGCTTGATTTGTGTATGTGTTTGTCTTTTATCGTTGTAAACAGCCCATAGTATGTTACTGCGATATAGTTGTTCTGTGAATATCATGTTTGACTTAGATTTACTATCTGTAGAGAAATAACCCTGTGGACTGTTATCAATGTTGTATTCTACACTATACGCAATTCATCATTAAGTAGTTATCAAATATGCATTTAATTTAAAATGGTTCTATATATATATATAAACACAATGGTTATTTTTTCCGACCTGTCCATCACACATTATTCACGACTCTTCATCTCACCACCCTCCTATTTGAATGCTGGCATCTGTGCCATCACATCGAAACTACCCGTTCCGACATTAGACAACTTACCCAAAACGATACGGGCAGAAGGAGACTCAAGCTCTTCTCTCTCATTATCGATAACCGCCTTGGTCAAGAACTGACAGGTGGTTTCGTAAGACATCTTCATGAATGCAGAGGTAGAAGAGTCGATACCTTGACGGTTGAAGGCAAGGTAAGAACCCTCTCTGGTCATCATGTCTGCAATCAGATCCAAATGTCTGCTGCTCACGCTAATAGCGTATCTGCCGAACACATTGTTGATTTCATTGACAATGGTGTTTCTAGCAGCCTCAACACCATATGTCTTGAGGACAGAGGCGATATCGTTAGATCTGATGTCATTCACGTTGATGAACTCATTATGCTCCCACATAGCCTGGAAGTTGACACCCTCGGTGACGAGCACACGCTTACCCTTCTCTGGCTCCGGGTGCACACATCTACCAATGTGGGCAATCTCTCTCACAACACAACGTCTGCAGACATCTTCAACGATGTTCACCATAAGCAGCTTCTGGGTGTCGGCATTCAGCTCGAGCTTGAAACTACACCAGGAACCCTTCTTGTCATCAAAGTTAAATGCTGACACAAAGTGGTGAGCACCAATGACCTCAAGCTGACGGTTTCTAGCCTCCTTGGAAAGCTCAGCAGAAGATGCTGCATGACCAGCACCATTAGCAACGTCCTCCATCTCCTCATCAGAGTCGGAGTCAGAGTCGCTGCTGTCGCTGTCATTACCGCTGTCGGAGTCAATCTCTTCATCAGACTTCTCAGCATTACGCATGGTCTCGATCTCTTCATCGTCGGGACCGTCATAAGAGACAGCCTGCTTGGTGTTTGACCTGAGCCTATCATCTGTGGCATCGTCGTCATCACCATTAGAAGCTGGAACAGCTTGGACGTGACCGGACAACTCTGTCTGAGAAGCAGGCACCGCCTCGCCAACAGTTGGGAGAGACTCGTTGTTGAGCTTCTTCTGTTTCTTAACCTCCTTGACAATAGCCATTTCCAGTGTACTGAGGAACTTAGACATGATGAAGGCAGCAAGCTCCTCCTTGGTGACATCGTACTCCTGCTCGTAATCGGAATTGTCAAAGAACTTCACATTCACCTCGTAGGAACGAGTGGCACGACCATCGCTGGCACCGGTGTTTTCAATAACAGTAACATCGTCAATGAACTCAGAGAAGACGACACGGGCGACGGACTTACAGAAGGCATCAGCTTGTTCGTCACTAACATCATTTAGAACAGGAAGAGTCATCTGTGGAGTCTTGATAGAAGAGGAGGCAGTCATGATAATTTCTCTCATACGTGGGATACCAAGGGTCACATTGGCAGCACCGTGACCGGCGAAGTGGAAGGTGTTGAGGGTCATCTGGGTAGATGGCTCACCAACGGACTGTGAAGCAATGATACCAACAGATTCACCTGGGTTAATTAGAGACCTCATGTACTTAAGCTGCATAAGAGCACGGAACTTCTTAGCAGTGAGCTCGCCATGCTTAGAGAACAACTGAGGGTTCTTCTCAATGAAACCGTCAAGCTCGGCCTGGAATTTCTCCGAAACAGAACCCAAGTACTTACCAGGGTTGTACACAGAAAGGACAGGGTCGTACTTGGAGGACTGGAGGTAATGTGGGACATCGGCATTCTTGCTGTTGTGCTTGGTAACCTTCTTAGAGTAACGCAAGGCAGAGTCAATGTCCAAGTTCTCAAGCTTCTCACCTGGGTTATACTTCTTAAGAAGTGAGTTGTAGTTCTTAGAACAAAAGTCAAACTGGTACATGTGAGACTCCTTGGTGACATCCACGGCGTCTCCACCGTAGAGGAACTGAATGAGAGTACCGTCAGCGTTACGCACGGAGTTGTCGTAAGAAACGTGAACACCTTCCAGCTGCTTGGTAAGACATCTCTGGAGATAACCAGATCTAGAGGTCTTCACAGCGGTATCAATAAGACCTTCTCTGCCGGCCATACAATGGAAGTAGTACTCCTGAGGAAGCACACCAGAGTAGAAACGGCCCTTAATGTAACCACCCGCACGGGCATCTGTCTCAAATGGCTTGAAAGATGGCAAAGTCTTACCGGAAACCATCACAGGCACTCTACGGCCCTCAAGGGCCTGTTGACCAAGCAAACACATGATCTGAGACACGTTAACGTTGGAACCCTTAGCACCAGACAGAGCCATAGCCTGCATGGAGTTGTATGGGAACCTCTTCATCGTACCACCAGGCACACATTTGCTGACAACTTTAGAGGTGATAGTGTTCACCTTGGATTGAGAAACAGCATCAAGAATACCCAGCTTAGAGTCATCTCTTAGGATTTCTTCGAGTCTTCTCAACAATTCTGGATCGGAGTTGCTCACATCTTCTCCCAGGTTAGTAACTTCAGCAGCTGCAACACGACCAACATCAACAGACTGCTTGAGGATCTCTCTTCTCCATTCGTTACCTTCTTCGGTAAGACGAAGATCATCCATACCACAGGTGAAACCGGTGCCAGTGATGTAATTTGTAAAAAGACGGCCAAGCACAGAAAGGGCTTTTCCTGCAACTACAGGGCCGTAAACCTCATGCAAAGAGTGCACAATACCGTACTGAGAAGCACCATACTGAGACTTGTCGAGGATACCACTCACAAGCTTACCATCTCTGAAGATGACCTCATTTTCAGTGGAGCCTTCACCCCAGTAGCTGGATGGAACCTTGTTCTTTGACACTAGGTTGATACCAGGCATATCCTTGGGGGTGATATTGAGCATAACTGTGGAGATCACTTGCTTACCAGTCCACAGAGGAACAGGCTTCAGCAGGGCAGGTGGAAGTGTGATGATCTTACCATGTGTGGCATGACCATCCTCGGGACGGATACAACCATAGATGAGCTGCTGGTATTTTTCTCTGGTGAAGAAGGAATCCTTGCTAGTAATCCAAACACCGGCAGAAATATGGTCCTGAATGAGACCTCTCAGAGGACTACCCGAAGTTGGAGTCAAATATTGCGAGTCTGTGTTGGCAAGATTAAGAGCTTCAGCCTTGGCATTCTCATTCTGGGGGAAATGCATGTTCATCTCATCACCATCGAAATCGGCGTTGTAGGCACCGGTATTGGCATAATGCAATCTTAAGGTCTTCTCTCCTGGAAGGACACGGACCTTGTGACCCATCATGGAGGCCTTATGCAATGTAGGCTGTCTGTTCATAATGACGACATCCTTATTTTTAATATGACGGTACACCTTCTTGTTCACCACACCGGCAGCTCCTGTAGAAGGAGTCATGAGCTGGTTGGCAATGGCCTTTCTCTGCTCAAGAGTCATGCCAATGAGGGACTGCAAAGAACCATCCTCATTTTGAACCTGGATAGCACCTGGCCACACATCTGGACCGTTAATCACGGCCTGTCTCAAGGAAGCGGCATTGTGTGCGGTGACCGGCTCAGGGTAGGTGAGCTTCTTAGCAAACACTGGTGGAACACCAATCTCATTTGTTTCCAACATAGGATCTGGAGAAATGACGGAACGAGCGGCGTAGTTCACACGCTTACCCATCATGTGCTTTCTGAACAGACCCTCCTTCTTCTCCAGAGCCTGTTTAATACCTGGAGCAGGATTACGACTAGCATTTGCATTCTGGTTCTTCGTAGAATCAATGAAGGCGTTCACATCGTTCTGGATAGTCACAAATGCATTGATCAGCCTGTTGAAAACCAATCTTCTCTCCTCTGGAGAAGTTGTATCCTTCTGAAGGGTTCTGGTATTCTCGTTGAGGTCCCTAATGAGAAGGGATGTGGTAAGAACCTTTGAGAGCAGTTCATTTTGTGAGTTCTCGTGCACCTCCTCGCCAAGCTTGGAAGGCAATCTGAAACGGGTGGCAGGCACCACGAGAGTCTGGATGAAGAATATATCTGCCTTAGCCTCCTCTACAATGAGCGGCCTGGAGTGGAACAACAGGTGCACGATGTTGCGCTCTGTTCTGAAAACAGATCTCAAGATATTCCTCACTTCTGTGGAAAGAACATACTTGGAGCCCAACTTGACTTCTCTGCTGTTTCCGTTTGTGCTCTTGTTGAGTGATGTCTGACGTTCCAGACCCTTTACTCTGTTGTTCAGGAGCTGCTTCTCCCTGAGAGGATTCTCAAAGATCTTGGTGAATCCATCCTTACGGAATGTTGGAGAGAACATGCCACAGCTGTCACATTTTGGTCTGCTGAGAAGTTTGCTGTAAAATTCGTGGATCAATTCCTTTCTCTCCTCTGCAACGGTGGCAGTGATTAAACCGTGTTCAGTTGTCCTACCTTCACTAAGAGCCTTAGCAATGGCAGTATCTACGAAGAGATTTCTCCTGCGGCGGAGGTCCATTTCATCTTGAACATCTGCTTTTGGTGTTGTGTTGTCATCTTCGGCCTCAATTGCCTCATCATCTGAGTCACCAAGGGTAATTTTGTCGAGAGCGGATGCTTCGAGGAGCAAACCGTACTGGATAAGTTTCAACTTGCACTCGAAACGATGCACTTCTAGGCCCTTGAGTCTGAAATGACTACAGTATAAACATGAAGACCTCAAGAAAATGTACATCTGGCTGAAAAAGAGAGGGTTATACACTGGGACAGGGAGCTCAATGTGACCCTGGTGACCGGGACAAAACTTTTCGTCTAAACCACATGTGGCACATCTAATGATAAGGTTAGTACTGTAGTCAAGGGATCAATCGATTCAGACAGAATACTGATTGGATTACTTACAAATTCCTCAAAAAAGCACCGAGGGCCAAGTCATAAAGACCACCGGGGATAGGATGGCCCAGATTGTCAAAAACAGTAGGATTGGTCACCTGCTTAGCGGACAGCTTGCGGATATCCTCTGGGGAGAGGATCCCAAAGTCCACAGAGACAATCTCAGAACCAACAGGCTTCGAAATATCCATGGCTGGTTATATACTTTCCTGCAAGGAATTCCTTGTTAGCGGGTAGAACGTATAAGCCTTATTTTTTGGGGGGATATCGCTGTTAAGCTCGAGCTTCCTTTATGGAGTTGTTCAAAGTTCAATTAATATATTCTAGTTGCACTTTGGCAGTATGTGTGGTTGTACAATACCTACAGCACTATTAAAGCCTACTACTGCACCAAAAAAATATTTTTAACATCTGAAATTTTCAACCCGGGTAACCCATACCTTCCCCATGTACCGGCTGCCATGCGGGATGAGATACATGGCCAAGAGGAGGGAGGGAGGAGCCACTGCACAGTACAACTTGAAGCTGAGGCAGTTCGGCTCGCAGGCAGGCAGACGGGCAGACGGGCAGACAGGCAGACAGAGATTTGCCTAGAGGTCCTTCCTCTCCATAGTCGCGAAGAGCCAGAGGAGCCAGAGGAGCGAGAGGACCAGAATCGACTTTATGACTTGGGAAGATTCAAGAGTGTGTTGTTGGCCACTATTTTTTTGAATTGTGGGTCAATTGGATAAGTCAGACTGACAGCTTCTTTCTAATATTTATTTGATTTTTTTTGGATTTATTTAGATTTATTTAGGATCTGTTTTTAATATATATTTATTTGTGAAGTCTGTTGGATCTGAGAAAAGTTGAATCTTAAAACCTGTAGATAACTTTTCAACATGCTATCCATAACCTATCCACATGGAAAATCTGATACTTGAGCTCAGAATAATATCGGAATATATTCTGCAAAATACTCTGAAAACATTTTCCTTTTTATCATTTTCCCTTTCCTATCCTGGTGATAAATATTTCATTCTAAACATTGGTGTGGCCATCTGGTAAACCTTGTCTACTTTATTGAGTATTATTGAACTTGCATCTGTCTCTCTCTGTTCACCTTTACTAAGAAGCCTCTTCCTCTTCCGCCTGACCCTTTCCCTCTCTGTACCTGTCCTGCCCTGTCCTGACCTGCCCTGCCCTCTACACTTGTTTAGATCCCACACTACCCGCTTCTTCGTTGGCAGCATTATGTTTTTCAGTGTTGACATCAAAATCAAGCAGTGCACAGTGAGCTTCTCTGTTAGAGGGAGTAGGCATAGTGAAGCGGTGTAGAAGGTAGAAAAGACAATTGCTACTGTGTATATCTCGTAAATTACTCATTTTTGTGGAAATACTCCAACAATCATAAGGTGATCCGATATCGCCTATAAGCCGAAGTGGTGGCTGTGTGTTACAATTAACGGTGTGGTTCAATTTCTTTCATATTTTTTTTGACGTTCAGCCTGTTGATGATTCCAATAGACAGCGATCATTGAGAGAATAGCGTAATAGTATCAATCAAAGAGGCCGTGTTACCGTCTTGGTCTTCTTTTACACACACTCGTTGGGTCCAACAGATTTCCTTTCAGTTCATTCATCATTGAGGAGTTGGTGAATTTTACATTTCTCCTGTAATATATCATATATTCACCCCTCCGGTGATCAGTTACCACATACCTCTATCACATGTCGAGTTTCAGTGGGTTTTCCTTTGGAAGCTCTAAGCCTAACTCCACGGCTGCTGGGCCCTCACTATTTGGAGGTGCCAAAACAGGTCTTTTCGGGAATGGCCAAACAACTGGCCAAACCACAACCAATGCATTGTTAGGTGGTTCTCCAGCTGGTCAGAACCCATCACCATTTTCACTGGGTGGTGCAAGTAATCCTCAAGGCACGACTGGAGGCTTGTTTGGTAATACACCATCAGCAGCATCAGGGTTTGGTGGACAGAACAATGCTCCTGCCAGTTCTTTGAATAAAAGCGCAACTTCTGGTGGATTATTTGGCAGCAGTGGCCCGGGGGTTTCAAATACCATCGGTACAGGCGCCAGCTTATTTGGAAATTCCAACACCAATAAAGGTGGTCTATTTGGAGCACCATCTCAGCAACAACAACAACAACAGCCGAACACAACAAGCAATTTATTCAACTCTGGCAACACCTCTCTTGGCAATGCATCATTCAACAACAACAACAACTCATTTGTAGCTACTCTGGATGGTAATGGTAATCCTTACGGTATTGATATTTCCTCTACCTCTATCTCAATGGCTGAAATGCCCAAGTCTATTACGGAAGGATTGAAGAAGAAAGATCCATCTCTCAATCCACCTAAACGCTGGAGAGCTTCCTCCACTGCCGGATCATCACAGTTAAGAAAGGAGTCGTCATTCTTTTCAAAATCCGAAACCTTAGCATTGCCAAGAACAAGAGGCATCACTACCGCCCCATCAAGGCATCCTTCTGAAAACTTGAGTGGTATATTCTCTAACCCAAGGAGAAACTTGGCGGAAAAAGTGGCAGAGAGACCAAGATTTGCTTCAAATATGGCTGCTTTGGGCTCTGGTAGCGCTGGTATAAGCAGTTCCAAGGGTGATACATATGCCAAATCTGAAATGAGGCGATTGGTATTGAAGCACCCTTGTAATCCCAGGACATTTGATGAAATCGATGCCAATGAAGTAATAACAAAAAGGAGGAGGCTGAATGGAGGAAGTAGTAACAGCAGCAGTACTCGTCTTGCATCTCGTACAGTTCATAGTTTACTTCCAGCCACTAGTAATGATGATACTTCTGATGACATCAGTACACCATCCACCATGAGCTTTTCGGAGCCCCTGAGAGAGGAAAATGATACAGAGACAGATGGTTCTGCTGGAGTAGCAACCAGGGCCACGAGTAGCAAGACAAGAACCAGCAATGGACAAACATCATCAAACGATTTCAAGAAACCTGCTGCTTCTGCGACAACTTATCCTTTAGACTATTGGTGTTCTCCGTCTATTGCAGAACTTCTGAGGCTATCTGAAGCAGAACTGACACACGTTCCTGACTTCATTGTCGGAAGAGTTGGCTTTGGTCAGGTATCTTTTTCATCTCCCGTAGACCTCTCTGGCTTTTTGCCCGACCTTTCTGCTATTCTAGGAAAGATTGTCGTATTCTCCAAAAAGGTGCTTCAGGTGTACCCCTCCGAGTTTGCAAAACCCGAAATGGGCAACGGTCTAAATGTTCCTGCAACAATAACTTTGGAAAAGTGCTCTCCCACCGACAAGGTTACCCGTGAACCTATCACCGATGCTGCTCGTCCTGAAGTGAAGCAGCATATTCGTCGTCTGAAGAGTATGCTTGGTATGGAGTTCGTTACATACGATCCCATTAGCGGTGCTTATGTCTTCAAAGTGGAGCACTTTTCTGTTTGGGGCCTTGTTGATCCCGATGAGAACCCTGAACTGGGTGCCAAGTTTGAAGCCCAGCAACGCCTGGAGAAAGAAAGAGGGAGCGGTTTTGGTACACCACAGCCAAGAGGCAATGATGATACATTTGTACACAAGAGAGCCAAGCAACAGTACAGGAAGCCAGATGCCGTTAATGCTCTTGCTCATGGATCACCATCTAATTGGCTCCGTCAAGAGCTGCATGGTTCTCGTAGTGTAGAGTCACTCAACCACAGCAAATCTCCGTTGAGAAGTCCAATGCGAGGTCATTCCACTAGAGTGGAGTTCAGCGATGATGAGGAAGACGATGAAGAACTCGAAACTGAGGACTCTATCAGACAATCTGAAGAGCCAGATGAGTTTGAAGATGATGAAGAAGAGTCGTTGTATGGAGAAGCGGATCAACAGGTGGTTGACGCTCTAATTGGTACTGACATGGTTGGTGTCAAAGCATATGAACCCGACGCCAACGATGTGGATATGCTAGCCATAGAGACAGCTCCCACCTTTGGTGTATCTAATGACTGGTCAGAGCAGTTGGCTCTTTCTGGACAGCTCAACTCTGCTCTGAATACCGCTTTGCCCCACAAGTTACTGGACGGAAGCACAGATGTCGATCATAATAATGTAGACACAATACTTTTTGGCGACTACAAACAAGTGGTTGCTGAGAGAAAGAAGGTAATGGAGGCCTTGAGGCTCAAGCCTGGTAGAGCATTTGCCAATTGGGCACACAGTGGAGCGATTGTTACCCGTGCTGGGTATGATGTTGCTAGCACTTCTGGCTGTTCCGTTAAGAAGCTTAGTGACAAGTTCATGCCACAGTTCAAACCACTCAAGAGTGTCCTCTCTCGCAAGCTGAAAGACAGCACTTTTGATTCTCATGCTAACGGGTTCCCTCATGTGGCTCCTAACTTTCATGCTTGCTTTGAGGTGCTTCTTAAGGAGAGTCTTACTGATGGCGTGTCAGGCAGCAGCGACAGTGATTTTTGGGATCTCTGCTCCAGATTATTTGATAACAACAATATCCCATTGGGACTCCCGCTCCATGCAGTTGCTTCTGCTCGTAGATCATTAGTCACTAAATGGCTCAAGAGGGCTAATGAGAAGGAGGTGAGGCGCCTCTTGGATAACAATAGGAGTGATCCCCTTGAGTGCATCTTCCTTTTGGTTGTGGCCAATGATATTGTCAGAGCTAGCGAATATGCCATAAAGACAAAGAATTCCCATCTTGCAGTTTTGCTGTCACTTGTTGGTTCTCATGACCCTATGGTAAGCACTGCTGCTGCCAGGCAGTTGGATGATTGGAAGAGAGGATCTGCCCTTAAACTTATTCCCAAACCAATCCTCAAGGTATATAAGCTTCTATCAGGTACTGCCTTGGTAAGAGATGATTATATTGCCCTGTTTGAAGGATTGACATGGGGTATGTGCCTTACTCTAATCCTCTCCTATGGTGATACCTCCATAACCCTTCAGGACGCCATCAAACAGTTCATGACTAGTGATTTTGCTGCAAAGCCTGAACTGAATGACCCTACTTATACCGTCTTGCGGTTATTCACTTTGTCCGGCGAAGAGGATGACCATGATATATGGAGCATCTTGGCCTCTTTTGAGGGGCATGTTGCTCCAACGGTATTGGATGTTAGCAATGTATGGTTCCTTTATGATATTCTCATCAGATCCTCTCAGAGACTTGTTTCTTCTGGTTGGGAGGTTCCTGGTGATAAACTCACTTTAAGATTTGCAGAGCAACTGACTGAACTTGGTATGTTGGAGGAGAGTCTGTTTGTTCTGAGTCATTTGAACGATGGTTTACTATGCCAGAAGACAATCAGCAGTTTCCTTAATGGCCATGTTAAGGATTTGAAGCTCACTTCAGATGAGGTTGTCAATCATCTTGTGGGGGAGTTACAGCTACCGATTTCTTCTCTTCATCAGTCGGTGGCCCTTTCTTACCGCTACTCTGGTAAGTTCTGGGAGGAGGCTGAAGCACTTTTAAAATCTGAGTTATATGATGAAGCTCATAGAGTAATTTACAAACATGTGGCACCAGCATCAGCCATTGCCGGCGATTCATCTTTGAGCAAACTGTCTGTTCTTCTCTCCAAGTTCCCAAGTGGAGTGTTGATTAAGGGTTGGAATGAAGGAGCAGGCTTATATGAGAAATATATCGAGCTCTTGGATTTGACTCAAAGCACTGCACAGGCACCCAAAAAGAAGATTGATCGTCTTGGGGAAATTTTGAGTGAAATGCTCACCACTATCACCTCTCTCAAAGAGTCACCAAGTTTTGCCATCGCTTCCAGGTTGCTCGAGATAGAGATATTCAACAGAAGAGTAGCACTGAACCTCATATCCAAGAAAGTGGGACTGGTCATTTTGGAAAATGCTGAAGAGTTAGAGGTTTCTCTAGATAGGATATTGCTTCTGCCTTTGGCAGAGAGCGAGCTCAATTATTTCAAGCAGAGGATTCCAACAGCTCAACTCAAGAACCAAATACTAGAGTTCTAAGACGAGACTACGCTGTTCATGTATAATAGGTTAGACACAAAATAATAAAAGTGATATGACTTGTAAAGAAATATATAATAATTGTTTTTGCATGATATTAATAGACGTTAGCCCTTTATATGTATAACAATTTATTATGATATGCAACACCAACCTTGGCCACCGGGCCCTTTGACCACCAAAATATAGTACAAAAATAAATATAACGTATAGATAGCCGCAGAAAAGTTACTCAGCAAACTATACGCTCTCTTATGCAACAGAGTTAAACATCTCCTACGGCATCCCTCAACGCATCCACCACATCCAGTATAGCAGTACAAGCAGGGGAGTCAGGGTACATATCGAGGAAGCTTTCACCGGAATCACAGGATCTACCGATTCTTGGATCCAAAGGAACACTGCCAAGGAATTTGATATTCAACTCTTTGGCAAGGGCCTCACCACCACCTGTGGTTGGCTTGAAAATCTTACTCTCTCCATGACAGTTGGGACACACAAAGCCAGACATGTTTTCCACCAGTCCCAAGATCTTGATGCCTGCCTTTCTACAGAAGTCTATTTCCTTCCGCACATCCAATAATGCCACCTCCTGAGGTGTAGTGACCACAAGAGCACCATCGATTCCAGTTTCTTTCAAGTATGTAGTCACTGAAAGATGTTCGTCAGAGGTTCCCGGAGGTGTATCCACTACCAAGTAATCCAACTTCCCCCAGTCGACATCACGGAGAAACTGCTTGATGAGACCGTTCTTCTTATTTCCTCTCCATATAATAGCCGAATCTGGATCAGGCAACATGAACGCTATACTCATCATACCCAAGTTGTCTGCTACGTATACCGGAGACCAGCCAGAGTTACTAGCATGGATAGTCTCGCCTTCAGCACCCAACATCTTCGGTAACGAAGGGCCACAGATATCCAAATCCATGGCACCAACTTCCAAACTCTGATCAGCAGCAAGAGCCCACGATAGCATGGAGGTGAAGGTAGACTTTCCAACACCACCTTTGCCACTTAGGACCAACACCTTATGCTTTACATTTGCCAACCTCTCGTTTATAGCTGGGATATCTGGGTCAGGACCCTTGGGCAAACTCTCACATATCTCTTTGTTTGCGCAACCATCACAGGCATCCGCCTTTCCGGCTTTTTCACTTTCTGGTCCAGGACAGTGTTCTGGTTCGGGAGCCGCAAGCGCTGGTGGGGCCGTGTGAACTGCTATCATATGGTTGTATGCTATGGGATAATGTATATGGGCTGAGCCAATAATAGTTATACCGCTGATTAAATGTGAATATGGTGATACGGTCGCTTCAAGTAATAGTAGAATGGTTTGGTTATGTGCAGAATATACAACCCATCCAGCTTCAGACTATCTTCATTACTGCAGCTCTTTCACTATCAGTTGTGTTGTGACCATGCCGGGGTTTCTTTTCCCACTATGGTTCATTAGTAATGGCACTCCACTCACTGATCCTATGCTAATGGCAGTGGAAGGATCGCGCTCCACACTACGGGATGGGCAATCACGGATACCGCACAATAAGACAGATGGGAGAGATGGGAGAGATGGGAGAGATGGAGAGATGGAGAGATGGAGAGAACGGTTGTATACCCCATCAGCCACACACTGCCATATCTCCCTCTGTGAAGGTATACGCATGGATGCTAATGCGCCACCGCGTTCCTGCCCGATCTGGAGGTGATATTCGTCGGACATGCACGCTTCCTCTTTGGCGTTTGCCTCAGCAACGAATTGCAACAATCATATCCCTTTCACTCTTTGGGTTAGACGGAGAAACCAACTTTCCATAAATACAATCAATGGGTACTGATCAATCAGTGTTTTGGATTCAAATTGTAGACAAGGGAATATATACGCATAAATATATATACCTTGCAGATTTCGTGTACGTGACCGCGTATTACGTGTTTAAAGAGGTATTTTTCGCTTTGCATACTTAACTCAACCAAGGGGTTTAAACCAGTTTGTGGGAACTTTGGGTGGCGTACAACTGACCAACTAGATTGTTTTCACTGTTGGTTCTATTGTACGTGTTCATCATTGAGAAGAGATTTTATTACACGACAGGAGACTTGATATTTGACTGCGACTGACTTTTCAGCCCGTACGCGTATACACCTTCACCATAATAGAAATGGAGGGACAGACAGAGCTGGCAAGATCAGCAGTGTTGACTCCGTCGGAGAGTGGTAGAGACACCAGCAAGGTAAGACTCGGTAGCTTTTATTTGTGTTTTTGAATCACCAATTGTGTCTTTACTAACTTGTTTTAGTTCAACACCCCGGAATATGATTTGACCAACTTTGTTGGTTTCAACAACACATTGAGTAATGCTGAAAAGAGACGCAAATATCTTTTGGACGATGGCAAACATCCCTTCAATGTAGAAGAGACTGCAAAGAGGTTCAGATATCTTCTTGGTTTGACCGGTCTCTTCCAGCACTTTATCAACTCTAAGGCATCCACTGATCCCAACTTCCAGAAAGTGCTTGATCTCATTGATTCAGAGTCCCACAGTAGTAAAAAGTCGGACGCATCCGAGAACCGACGCCGTAAGACCGAGAAAGAGGAAGATGCAGAGCTGTTGAAAGAAGAAGAAGAGAAAGAGCCTATATTTGAGTTTGCAGAGAGTCCAGGATACATCAATGGTGAGCTTAGACCTTACCAGATCCAGGGATTGAATTGGCTGATTTCCCTGCATCAGAATAAGCTGTCAGGTATTTTAGCAGACGAGATGGGATTGGGTAAGACTCTTCAAACCATTGCATTTTTAGGATATTTGAGGTATATTAGGTGTATTCCTGGTCCCCATCTCGTCGTTGTGCCTAAGTCCACCCTTGACAACTGGGACAGAGAATTCGCAAAGTGGACACCTGAGGTGAACACCCTTGTTTTGCAAGGAGACAAAGACCAAAGAAATGATCTCATCAAGAACAGACTGCTCACATGTGATTTTGACGTTGTTATTTCCAGTTATGAAATTGTTATCAGGGAGAAGTCATCCTTCAGAAAATTTGCATGGGAGTATATTGTCATTGATGAGGCACACAGAATCAAGAATGAGGAGTCGTTGCTGTCGCAGATCATCAGAATGTTCCATTCCAATAACAGATTGCTCATTACTGGTACACCATTGCAGAACAACCTGCACGAGTTATGGGCATTGCTGAATTTCATCTTGCCCGATGTGTTTGCCGACTCAGAGACATTTGACGAATGGTTCCAATCCGATGGTGGAGAAGGCAATGAAAATGGTGACGGATCAGTTGTGCAGCAACTGCATAAGGTGCTGAAACCTTTCTTGTTGCGTCGTATCAAGTCAGATGTTGAAAAGTCTCTGTTGCCTAAGAAGGAGGTGAGTGTCTACTTGGGTATGTCGGATATGCAGCGCAAGTGGTACCAGAAGATTTTGGAGAAGGACATAGATGCCGTTAACGGTGCGAACGGAAAACGTGAGAGTAAAACAAGACTGTTGAACATTGTGATGCAATTGCGTAAGTGCTGTAACCATCCATATCTGTTTGAGGGTGCTGAGCCAGGGCCTCCATATACCACCGATGAACATTTGGTGTACAACTCTCAAAAGATGAAGGTTCTTGATAAACTGTTGAGAAAGATGAAGGAGGACGGCTCCAGAGTGCTTATCTTCTCCCAGATGAGTAGAATGCTGGATATATTAGAGGATTACTGTCTGTTCAGAGAATTCAAGTACTGTCGTATCGATGGTCAGACTGACCACTCTGATAGAGTCCAGGCCATTGACGATTATAATGCCCCAGGGAGCGACAAGTTTGTGTTTCTGCTCACTACCAGAGCTGGTGGATTGGGTATCAACTTAACTTCTGCTGATATCGTTGTTCTCTTTGACTCTGACTGGAACCCTCAAGCGGATCTTCAGGCAATGGACAGAGCACACAGAATTGGTCAGACCAAACAGGTCAAGGTATTCCGTTTCGTTACTGAGAATGCTATTGAAGAAAAGGTCTTGGAACGTGCCTCACAGAAACTTCGTTTAGATCAACTGGTCATCCAACAGGGCCGTCATGGTGGTGCTCCATCCGCCGAGCTGCAGAATGCTGCTCAGAAGGCTGCTTCCAAAGATGACCTATTGTCGATGATCCAGCATGGTGCGGCCGAGGTTTTCAACTCAAAGTCATCCAGCAAGGAAGGTGAAGCAGGGGCCGATGTGGATATCGATTTTGAAGCGTTGTTGATGTCCTCTGAAGAAAAGACCGCCGAGCTCAATAAGAAGTACTCCAAACTTGGATTGGATGATTTGCAGAACTTCAGTTCAGACTCTGTGTACGAATGGGATGGTAAGAACTTCCAAAAGAAGCCACCTGGAGGTGCTGGAATTGGTGGCATAGCTCTATCATGGATTAATCCTTCCAAGCGTGAGCGGAAAGAGAACTATTCTGTTGATATGTACTACAAGGATGTGCTCAATACCGGAGGACGTACTGCCCAGAAAGTATCTGGTCCTAGAATGCCAAGGCAGATCAACTTGCAAGACCACCAATTCTATCCACCAAAATTACAGGAGCTTTATGATACGGAGAGAAATTTCTTCAAGAAGCAAACCAATTACAAGGTTCCATTGGCAGATGGACCAGAAGAGACTTTGAGACAGAGACAGCTTGATCAAGAATTGGAGATAGCGGAGGTGAAGAATGCAAGAGCTCTAACTGAGGAGGAAGAAAAGGAAAAGTCAGAACTACAGGAGCAGGGTTTCTCCAACTGGTCCAGGAGAGACTTTACCCATTTCATCCACACTTCTGCCAGATATGGCAGAAATGCCATTGGACTGATCTCCACGGAGTTTGAAGATAAGACTCCAGAGGAGGTACGCGAGTATGCTATAGCATTCTGGAAAAACTATGCCTCGATAGAAGGACATGAGAGGTATATCGCTCAAGTGGAGCAGGGTGAGGAAAAGATCCGCAAGGTGAAGTTGCAGAAGGAGGCACTGCGTAGGAAGCTGAGTGAATTCACTTGCCCACTCCAGGAGCTGACTTTGAAGTTCCCTCCTGCTTACACTACCAGGCGTATCTTTTCCGAGGAGGAAGACAGATACCTGCTGGTGCAACTGTACCGTTTTGGTTTGGACAGGCCCGATGTTTTCGAGAGAATCAGAGACTGTATTAGGACATCTCCTCTATTCAAGTTTGATTTCTTTTTCCAGAGTAGATCACCTGCTGAGTTATCCAGACGTTGTACAACACTGCTGTCGTGCGTGTTGAGAGAGTACGAGGGCCCTAGAAAGAGAAACAGAAGAGATATGGAAGGAACACCTGCAGCTGAGACGAGGAGATACTAGTTGTCGTTTCAGGTCGGGGTAGAGCAGACTGGTTGATAAAAGTAGGAGGCAATAGTTACTATATTATTTATGTATTTATACTGCAATACAAAGTATAGTGGGACTTAGATGTTTAATGGATATGTGTTGTTTTGTAGGAACCACAGCTGACATTATGGATAAACAATATAAACTTTGATACATGATACTTCTCATTCAATTGGAGACACACATTAATTAGATACAATTGCAAATGAAACATTAGAGACAGAGAGAGAGAGAGAGAGAAAGAGTAACGAAGATTGAACAATAACAATGCAACCCAAATCAAGCACTCAACAATTGTTCAATTGGAACCTGAAGCTTCGATGGCTTGGTCAAAGAAGCGTACCTCTCAAACACCTTACCATCCTTGGCAATAAGGAACTTCTCAAAGTTCCACTTGATACCCTTGAAACCCAAAAGACCTGGCTTTGCGGTCTTCAAGAACTCAAATACTGGATCAGCATTGGAGCCATTCACATCCACCTTCATCATAATTGGGAAGTCAACACCATAGTTGAGAGAGCAGAACTGCAGAATCTCCTCCTGGGAGCCTGGCTCCTGGTGGCCAAACTGGTTGCATGGGAAGGCAATGATCTCGAGACCCTTGTCATGGTACTTCTTGTAAAGCTCCTCGAGCTCTTTGTACTGCGGAGTGAAGCCACACTTGGAGGCTGTGTTCACCACGAGAACAACCTTACCTTCAAGCTGCTTGAAGGAGAAGGTGTCACCGTTCTTATCCTTTGGAGTGAGCTCGTAGAAAGACATTTTGCAATTGGTGTACCACTTTTGTTTTGGGTAAATGAACTATACAGAACTATTGTTCACTCTCGTACAACTTATCAGTTTAAGAAAAAGCCAATTGAGTATTGCAAAGAGAACTGGCCCAATACTACAACAAGTCGAATGTCGAATCCATCGGTAGTTGTGAGAGTGGCCAGGCCGTCTCCTTGCATTATATCGTTTACCTCGCTCGTATCCATCTCCGTATTAATCCCGCATATGGCCACCTGCCTTAACTGGCAAGCCTTAACTGGCAAGCCTTAATGTGACCGGACGCAGTTTGCTGGCCGTCCTGATGTGGTTTGTGCAGCAGAAGTCGCCCGAGGAGGAAGGGCATCAAAGCATACCCAGTGATGGCCAGATGTGCCTCGTTAACTAAGCACATATGCAACGTTATACTTATGTGGGTGGGTCATTTGGGTGCATGCAGTAGCAAAAAGAAGGTTGAATGGGGGACAGACAGACAAAGAGAGAGAGGGAGGGAGGGAGAGCGAGAGCTTGGAGGCGAGGATTGTATGTAGGGAATTGGCAGCGATGTGATGGGGCGAGTGAATGACTTCATTTACAGTAGGAAGGAGGTTTATTAGCGCGATAATCTCTGGAGAGTGGATCATAACATGGTTGTGCTGAAATATGGCCTCTGAGATATGGATGTGTAGACAGGGTCTGCTGCAGTGCCTTCCACTAGCCTTGCAGCTATAACCGTTAGAAGGTGTACTCTCACTGGTATTATGTACTGTTAACATATTGTATTTCGTGAAATACACCCGAGAAGCCATAAAGCCAAGAAGCCACAGTCAAGCAGTCGTAGATAATGAAAGATTTGCGCTATGGAAAATATATCTATGGAAATACTCTGAGAATGTAGGTATCGTATATTATACCTCTCCTCTGTACACTGTATGGCTTAGACTTGAGGCGGAGATGAGGCGGATAGACCTAAGGATACGGGCTCAGAAGAATAAGGGCCACCAAGATTGGCTCCTTAGTTGATGCAGCCGTGCCTGTTGGATGAGGCAGGGTTTCTCAACAGCAACAACCAAACCAACCACCCGATTGGTATTAAATGTCTCCGTCATCACTTGGGGTTTACTCGGCTCAACTGTTCACATTCAGCCTACAGGTTGGTTTCCAGATCATCAGACAGCCCGCTCTGCTCCCTACTGGCCATCACCCGAGCCCGGACACGCTGCATTTGTGGGGTTCTACTTAGCGGGGTAGGGTGCCCTGGCCATCAAATAGCAGGCAGTGGGGGAGTCCGCGTAGCCTGGACAGAATACAAATGTGGGGTTACCGAAGAAAAACCGTCAGAGAGAGGAGGGGGAGTGTCAAATAATATAATATGGTGGTGGAATATTATGACGATATACAGTTGGATTAATATTCTTGAGAAGCGGTTGCCTTGATAAGCGGTTGCACTAATAAGTTGTGCCTTGATCAACCTACAATAACCAATGCTCATGATGGCATAGCACCCTACCACTAACATCCAATAACAATATCATTCGTAGAAATTAAATTCATTTTCTCATTAGATAAAACAACTATAAACTGTGTACAGTAAACCATCAACATCTAAGGTAGTGACTCTTTATTCTGATCATTAGTGAACGCTACATTTTATACATTACCACTTCCAATGTTAATAGGTTTCTGAAGCAAGTGTCCCATCCTCTCGATCTTTGTGCGCAAGTATCCATCAACCTCCTTCGAGTGTACTCCTCCCTCTTTGTGTTGCCATGCCAATGGCACCATTGGCACACGCTCAACCACCTTGACTAGTCTCTCTCTGCCTTCAACAGCAATGATCTTATCTGGATTATTGGTGAGTAATTTTATGTGTTCTAAGTTCAGATCGTGCAAAATTGCCGTCGCCAGAGAGAAACTACGCTTGTCCGCGGGATGCCTCAACAGAAGATTAGCCTGCACGGTGTCGGCGCCGAGATCTTGTAAATTGTAAGCCTTGAGCTTCTCACCAAGTCCTATTCCTCTTCCTTCCTGTCTCAAGTAGACAATGCATCCATGACCAGCCTGTCCCATAAGTCTTCCAGCTTCATCAAACTGCTCACCACAATCACATCTGGCACTCCAGGCGGTCTCACCTGTATAGCACTCGGAATGGATACGTGCCAAAGTGGGCGAGAAATGCTGTTCTTCTGGGTATATCAAGTCGCCACTTTCATCAAAGTTCAGTTCTTGGTTGGTATGTTCATCCCTGTCAGCCTCTGTTCTTCCCGGCCAAAGCTTCCCCACATAAGCTCCTCTGGTCATTCTATCGCTCTGTGTTTCTCCAGCACGCTTTTTGAAGAGTGTCTTTGAACGGATGTCCTCTCCAAAGACAATCGCAAGGTGCTCCTTTTTGTCCACGTTATTAGCATACAAGTGCAAAAAGATCTCAGGACCCTGTGTTGTTGGGATTCTAGCCCTCGCTATACACTCAACTATAGGCAACACTTCGGGCAGCTGGTTCCTCTTTGACTCTGCCAACGGTGTGTTAACTATGGGAGAATCGGTGTGGGGATGCTGGTTTATGGTCATACCACTCTGAAGCTTCAGAAGGGCAGAATCCACATACTGTGTTGATGCCTGAGGAAATAAGTCTAACGATGGTGTCATGGATGGTGAAATTAATGGCATGGACTCAAATACATCCCGTCTATGGGTTGAAGGAGTGACGGGGATAGGAGCGATCATCGAACTGGAACTGGTGGACTCAGAGATCCCACTCTCGGCTGTTGTGGTTGAAGGGGAAGTTGTCATGGTTGTCGTTAGGGTTGGTGAAATGAAACTGTTCCACGGTAATGGATATGCTGGAGGTCTCCCTAAGTGAGGTCTCTCTAAGTGCTAGCTCGGGTGGAGTGAAATAGATAGAGACAACTAAGATAACGCCCGGCCAACAGAGAACAATAAGTTCGTAGGTAAGCCCTGAATATGCAAAGGAGAAGATTCTAATGAAACTTGTATTGTAATATTTATTGATTTGCTATTTCATGTCAAAAGGCCATATATACAGTACTCCTGACAAATAAATATCGAAATGAAAGATCATGACTGACAATTTCCATCCCTCTCGCTACTCCCGCTCTCTCCCACCCTACGGGCCTACTACCTACCCTGCAGCGTATTATGGGTGCTTGAACTCCACGCCTACAGATATCGGCACTTTTGGGTGCTTGCGTACCCGCACCACACTTGCCTAGTCATCCTCTCTCACCCGCAGCGAAGGGCATATGCACTCAGTTCGCCGGCTAAGTGTTCGAAATTAGTAATGGCAGAGTGTGCACCTCTTTCCTACTCGCTGATGTAATGCTGAAAAAGATCATTAAGCTACAGCGGAGGGCAGGCAGGCAGGCATAGAGACGCACACTACTGGGTTAGTAAGGGCAGGAGAGACGCATTACAGACGCACTGCAGCAGGCACCGAGAGGGGGAGTGTAGTTATAGGGGCACCTCTACCGCTGGGTATACCACTGGTATACATAACCTTACAACCTTGTAGAATACCGGAGAACATAGGCAATAAATATTGTCGTGCGGCCCATATCAGATTCAACAATGAGGAGGGAGCTGACGGTGAAGGAGGGACAAGGGAGGCACATTACATTGTACAATAGTATGAACAGCATATATGCTGCTGGTTCACAAGGTGGCTTCCCGAGCACACTGCAACTCTCATCATCCGGCGACGTAGCAAAGAACCAGGCCATGCTCTAAAGGGACTCGTTCGCTGGTAATATGATTAGCCATCCCACCTGTAGATACATAGACCCTGCCTATGACCCAATCCCCCATTTTCACATAAGACCTATGTATTTTCCACATTCCAACCAGCTTGTGGAGAAAGCTGGCTCCTTTGGGCTATTGCCCTAAATAATTGAGCTTCTCAGGATCTTCTCAGGATCTTCTCAGGATCTTCTCACAGACAGCCTGTATGGGCCCAGCTGCATTGCTCCGGCATATGGTCCATGCGATGAGCTTAGTAGGCAAATATGGGGAGAGAGTAATGAGCATAAATAAAACTTGCACAGAGATGTGAGGGCAAGTATATATATTCTCTTATGAAGGGGCAAATAAGCAGCATCTCTTGAATTCATAACTTTTCATTACAATTGCCAGAGGGAATTGTCATCCTTCCTTTACTTATCAAGATGCCTCTTACACGCACACAACAGGTAATTCTCGGGTCATCTGTTCTTATTACTTCCATTGCTGTCTATGGTCAGGTGAGGCACAAGTCATGGTGGCCCTCGAAAGCTTGGGCTCCACTTTTGTACCCACCAAAGACAGAAAATAACCGTATCTTTCTTTCTGTGCGCTCACCGGAAGAGTTGCACCCAATTCTTATTCAGAAGAGACCACTGCTGCTGAATTTCACCTACAGAGGCGATGAACCTTCCAACAAGTTGACTGGTGCCTTACAGAGAATTTTGGCCTTTGAAACCGAGAAAAAGATCAACATGGTTGATATCGAAGCAGATGAAATGAACAACAAAGATTTGCTCAACGAATATATGGTAAGGATCTGTCAATGCTCATTTAGATAATACCCATCGATATACTAACACAACTCCAAGGTTACGAAAATACCAACTATTGTAGCTCTGAGAAATCAACTACCTGTCAGCACCTATGTTAATGACGAATTGATAAATGACCCCCAACATGAATTGCAATGGGAAAAGCTGAAGGAGTGGGTGGAAAGTGTAGCAGATCCACCAGAAGGCAAACCCGGTAAATAACACAAAAACAACCAGCGTCTGCTTTTTGAAATGCATTTTGAACGACTATATAAATATACCTACTATCCTAATTTTATGTTGCCCATGCTTGAATCACATTGTCGTAGAAGCTACACGTTATGGCTGCAGTTCCATCTCCGGTCCAGTCTGCACCGTAACACATGCTTTCATGATCTCCCTTGAAGTACTCCTTGACAGTTGGTTTATCTTCTTCTTGAGGGTCTATTATTCTTCCACCGTCATACATGCAGCATGTCAGGACTCTATTATCGCCGTCTATTGGAGTCGGTATCAGCCTCCACACTCCTCCACCAAGAGATATTTCTTCCTTGGTTCTGGGCGGCATACCTGGTATCAATTCCATAGGAGGCACTACTCGTAAATCAAGTGTTCTCAAACTATCATCATATGACCCAGTCCACAGAGCGAATGGGTTCGAAGGATTCCATTCCCTGTTTAGTGATCCCTCAATGCCTGCTTGGTTCTGACAAGATGCCAATATAGACACCACCCCCGCATTATGTAACCTAGTGGTATTGAAGATGCTTCCGTTACCATCCTCCGGAGCTCGAATATCATGTGCAACTAGCCCTCCATTGTCACCACCAGAAAAGAGCACATCTCGCAACGGTCCATTGGCGCCAAATTCAGATGTCCATGCCTCTAGACCTCCATGAGCATCGCCGAACTGATGCATGATGCTGAGAGAAGCATCTTTGTGTAGTTCAACTAAGGCAACAGTCCCGGCTGTAGTTGTGAGAGATAGTTGATGGGAACTTGAAGGAGAGAATACCAAAGAAGTGACCAGCTCTTCTTGGTCGAATAGTTGATTGTCTGATAATTGGGTGAGCTTCACAGAAGTTGAGTCTGCATCCTTGGATGCAACGCCTTTCTCCAGATCCACTTTCCATAACAGAACATTTCCTGTGGAGTGAGCTGTAGCCACTAGAGATGTGTCATAAGGAGAGAACTTGATATCAAGGATTGCCCCGGCAGTTGGATACGATGTGACGGCCCTGAGTCCATTGTCTATAAACTGCCACACCTCTATTGTTCCATGTCTTGAACCACTATCCTCCAATTTATATGTTCCTATCAGCACCACTGTAGGATCCATAGGATGCACTCTCAAGCAACATGGAGGAAGAGTGGTCCTGCCTGCTGCAAGTCTTTGAAGAGTAGGCAACTCAGAGTCTCCCATTTTCAGATACTGAGCATTCCATAAAGACTAACGGGTGAGAGAGTTTCCAGAATGTTCATAATGTTCAGAATATTCATATGTCTTCAGAGCTTTCCTCAGAAAGAATCTGTTCTCGCTCTCCCTATCATTCCCCATCGGTTGCAAAGCCATCATCCCCAGTTCCTATCTCATCTACTGCAGAGCATCCCAATCTCCATCTCCATCTCTACCAGGAGTAGCTAGCTCATCGCCTGTAGTGTCCCGCCTCTTAGTGTGCTCATCTCAGTGGTTTCTCTGTTCTCTGCCTATGCAATTAGCCAAATTCGGCAGGGCAATGGGTGATGCCTAGTTGTTTACATTTCGCGTAAGCTTGAGACTTACACTACCAGATCACCAGGCACAATCTCAGGACACACACATCCTGTGGACACACGTCAATAGGTGTGTTTTGTGTGAGCGTTTAGAGTCTTTGGCGTGATGTTTACGGCATTGGACCAGGTGGAGATTAAAACATTTGTGAGTTTATTTCAGAGAGCCAAGGTATTCATGATCCCATATTAAGCAAATATATACAAAATGGTGAGTAATAGTTATGATGCTTACTACATCCAGGGTAGAGACGCCATATGCTTTGGTGCCCTGCTCTGGATGTCTGTGATCGTTTGAGAGACAGAGAGAGAGAGAGAGAGGGAGAGAGAGAGGCTCAGAGAGGCTCAGAGAGGCTGTGCTAAGTACTGGATAAGCACCGATCGATGGGCCAATACTCTCTCCCTCTTTCCCCAACTTTCAAGACCACCTCTGTCACACTTCAGAGCACGCCATAACCACTTTTCAGCTTAGCTTCCCCTATACTAACAGTCAACAACACAGTCACAGGACCTCAAAACATACAAGGATGCCTTCGCCCTCTTTGACAAGAAGGGCACCGGAAAGGTATCATCAGACTCTCTCGGAGACCTCTTGCGTGCTGTTGGACAGAACCCAACCCTTGCTGAGATTTCTGAACTCCAGGAGCAAATCCCAGGTGACCTTGACTTCAACTCCCTGGTCAAAATCATTGACCGTCCAGATGGATTCAAGCCACTCGGAAAGCCAGAGGACTACATTAGAGGTTTCCAGGTATTTGACAAGAACCTGACTGGCTACATTGGTGTTGGTGAGTTGAGGTATATTCTCACTTCGATTGGAGAGAAGTTGTCTGACTCTGAGGTTGACGAGCTACTTAAGGGTGTTAATGTCACTGAGGACAATAACGTTGATTATGTTGAGTTTGTCAAGTCGATTCTTGCCCAGTAAATATAATAGATTCGTGTTTGGATTTCCTTTCAACTATGTGGTGCGTTTTTTTTTTGTTGACTATATATTTATGTTAAGGTGTTATATTTGCTCATAATTTATGATATATATATATGTATACCCACACACAGCTATACCTTCTTTAAATTGGCATAAATAATCATCATCATTACTCTATACATTTTGTACACATACTTACCCTTCAAGTCTTCACACAAACCTGAGAAAAGGTGCAAGAAATAAGAATCAAAACACGGGAAAAACAGTTGGAGAATAGTATTGGACCAAACAATGAAAAAACTCATAACATTTTTCGTTTCGTAGAATCATCAAGTCAGAATGGGTAAGAAATTGGCTATAATCATCATCGGTATACCAAACACATCACGTTTAAGTGTCCAGATACTGGAAGTGCGGATCTTGGCACCAGCTGGCGTCAATAAAGTACATTCGGTCATTGTCGCACCACGGAAATCTCTGAATGCAATAGTGGAAAACAATTGGAAATATTCAAGGACAGATTTATCGTCCATGATCTCCACCACAAATGTGCTCTTCCCTAGTAGTTGCTGTTTTGTCCAACCCGTGAGAATACAAAACTCATCTCCGACATAAGCGATCTGGGATGAACGACGCCACACCAATGTGGGTGTCCCTGAAATTGATATATAATTGTCGTATTCGAGCAGCGTTCTCTGGAAACATTGCTCAGCGAAAATCATGTCATCTTCTTTCAAGTGAACACAGGCTGCGATGAAAGACGGTCTATACTCAGCAATGGATTTAGCCATAGATACAAGAGAATCTTTATCGAATCTCCTTCTCAGATAAAGATTAAGCACATGATACTGCCCTGGGTAATAGAACGGACGGACAATCTTGGAGTAGATTTCTGAAGGTTCCAAGAATCTTAACCCGCCCACACTGGGGTTATCCACCACTTTATAGCTAAAGTCATCATCAGTAACAAGGCCCACGGCAAATGAGATTGCACTGCGTTTGTTACGGTTATGGAAAGCTACAGGGTCTTGTTTCTTAATACCTTCAATCATAGCCACAACATCAGGGAAAGTGTACGTTTTCATTCCATCCACCGTTGTCATGGATCCTATAGTGTACTGATTGGTACTGATATCACACTTAGGACCAGAGGCATACAAATCGGGAATACGCGATTCCCTACGTTGCCCATCGATGTGTTCTTCCTCTATGGGATACGCCCTTTGATTCAAAGGAGATGACGGATGAGCATAATTATGAGAAGAATAGTGGCTGGTGGTAGCTACAGTAGAGTCGCCTTGATTCATATATGCTTGCTCCTGCTGTTGCTGTTGTTGCTGTTGTTGTTGCTGTTGTTGCTGTTGTTGTTGTTGTTGCTGCTGTTGTTGTTGCTGTTGTTGTTGCTGTTGTTGTTGCTGTTGTTGTTGCTGTTGTTGTTGCTGTTGTTGTTGCTGTTGTTGTTGCTGTTGTTGTTGCTGTTGTTGCTGTTGTTGTTGCTGCTGCTGCTGTTGTTGATGTTGTTGATGTTGTTGCTGATAAAAAACTTGATCTTGGCGTTGATGATGACGGTGCAATTGCTGTTGTAAACTCTGAAGATCCTTGGTGTCTTTAGAAGAATGGACAGAAGTACTATCAGCCAGGTGACCATTACCATCATCAGAAATACTCATGCTGGGACTCAGAATTGTCCCATCTGGTCCAACAACATGACCATCTTGGATTATACTTCCAAGAATGGCATACTCCAGATCAGCAGCAGATGACATAAACGCCGAGGGGGACTGGTTCAGGGCAGGCATGTCATAACCAACCTGATTCATATCTGAGGAGTTATTTCTAAACAGAGATGCCCTACGGTTAGGTAGACTCTGATGAATGGACATCGGCACATTTCCAATGTTTGAGAGTCCTTGGGAACTGGAATTCATATACGTGTAATGAGAAGGCCCTGGTAGGATAGGAGCAGCCGGTGCTCCCACAGCAATTGAGGAATGGCGAGCATTGGGTGGTGAACCGAACTTGCTGATTCCTGCGTTTACTGGAGATGTGGAAGCATGTAACATGGGAAACCCATTCGCAGGGTTTGAACCGGTCACAACACCCGCAGGAGTATCACTCATTGCGTCTATGGAGGGTGTCCTGCTCGTAAAGGTGGAGCTATCCTGAGCTGCGTCAGCAAGATCTATGAGATATTTCTTGCGTTTCCTCGGAGCATCTTGACAAGTATCCTGTAGTTTCCTCGATATACATCTTTTACAAGGTCTTGAATCATCACATGTCATATGAGCTTTATGGCAATGATTACATGCTCTGGATGTTTTCTTTGAGGCTCGTTTCTAAGGCGGGGGTTACATGTTAGTAGGTGAAAAGTACATGGCAATTCCCCGTACATGTGTGGGAAAATGTATTCATTTCAACTCAGCACTTACTCTCATTGGCCTACTTTCCATAGTATCATTGCTGGAGTCCAACGAGGACTCGTTTTTCACTGTAGTCATATCCATGTCCCTATCAACCACCTAGTAGACGCACACGATCGAATATGCATACGAATTTGAAAAGCCGGAGAACTAAATAGCACAACTCTCCCCAATCGGTTATGCCTCTCCGGTGCTTGTATTCATGTAAGATGAAGTGAAAGGTATAATGGAAAAGAAACTTCAGGTGTCTATTGTCCAAATCACTCCCTACTGTGTAGCCGTTACAACCCAGTGGAGATATTAATATATATATATGTATATTTACTTATTTGTCAGGGTAGAGGTGCGACTCCTGTTCCTCCAGATGCTCCTCCATGATCGTCACTATGTGAGAAAGAGAGAGAGAGAGAGTGTGTGTGGTGATTGAGATGCATAAGTGCCTCACCCATTACTGTATGTGGTGGGTGATGCGTACATGCCTTGGGATGGGGTGCTTGGCTTCTTGGTCATACGCTACATGCTGCTTACGACGGGTGGTACTGTTTGGCTCTATTTTCTTTATTGCTTATTGCTGTTGGTAAGATAATCTAATAAACGCAAAAAGAAAGCAAAAAGGAGTTAGGGGTTAGGAGTTTAGATGTCAAATCAGTGTTATCAACCAGTAGTAGCACGGCTTGATCCCTGAAGGAAGCGTCAGCCAGGTCACTTACATCTTCGAGGGCTCCTGTCTCACCCGAGAGATGTCCGTTCGGAGCCTAGGCCGTTGAAATATGTACGGGGTTACATTGTGGGAGATGGGATGGGCTGTGCGACCCGTATTTAGCCGCAGAAGATGGGAAAGGGAAAGGACACAAAGGACACAGAGAGATAACGAACAAGTGCGCGAGGAGATAATCGGAAGGACTAAAATATATTCTCATGACGTTATCATGTAAGGGTCATGTGTCGAAGTATACATGTGCTTTTCTTGTTTCATCGATAAGTTGCCAATTGTAGTTGTATTTATTCCGATTCGTGCATCAATTCGTTGATCAATTCGTTGATCAATTCGTTGATCAATTCGTTCACCAATGGTCCCAAGTTTCATCCCTTATACCCTTCCCTACTCTCCAGCGTTCCTTCCGAGAATGCCCAGCGGCAAGCTGTAAGCGCTTGGGACCTCCTTTGGAGTCCCTGGGAGACCTTGGAGGGCCTCTGCCATCCCATATAGGCCTGGCTGCGGGACTCTTGTGAGTGCGGCTTATTTACTTAGGCATCTCTTTCGAACGTGCACACTACCATTACTGCATTGACTCCAGTCAGTGTCTTTTGCCTATGTTCGTGTGACACTCACTATTAACGATGAGCATGAAAAATGATAGCATCACTCAGAGTGAGTGAGTGAGTGAGTGAGTGGGTGAGGGAATGGGTGGGAGAGAGCAGTAAGTAGGGAGGGACTCAGCAGGTTGCAAGGTAGGATCTGTTGGTTTTGTTTTCAACAGACTGAAATAAATATAATATCCTGTATCCGCAAACTGATCCTTTTTGTCAGCTATTACTTCACATAACGGTTTTCCATCATGGCTGATCTTACTGCTCCGTTCAAGGCTCTGAGTCTGGCTGAAGCTCCTAGCGTAAGTAGAAAATGGGGGAGGATCATTCACTGCGTACATTGCTATGCTCAAGTGACTCTTAACCTTGAATATCGCACCTCTTGGGGGACTTTCTCATAAACTCTACTCCTCTCTCCTTCCAACTACTAACACCTATTCAAATAGGCTTCTGCATCTTCTTATCCTACTCTCACCAACGAGGAGTTGGCTCTTGAATCCCAATGGCTCACTCTCTCCACAAGAGTCCCAGAGTCCCTCACACAGCTCAACGAGAGCCTCAAGACCAAGACATACATTGTGGGCACTAAGCCATCATCTGCTGACCCCATTGTCTTCTCCAGAGTTCTTACCACTGTTAAGTCATGGACATCCCCAGAGGACTTGTCAGCATACAGACATGTCATCAGATGGGCTGATTTGGTTCAGTCCACCTTGGTGGATGTTCCTGAGGCCGAGAAGCTCAAGGTTGACTACTCTGCTGTTGTTCCAAGAGAAGTGAAGGCTAAGCCTGAAAAGAAGAAGGCTGCTGATGAGAAGACTGCTTCTCCAGCTCCAGCTGCTGTTGCTGCTGCTGCTGCTCCAGTTGAGGCCGCTGCTCCATCTAAGAAGGAGGCCAAGAAGGAAGGCAAGCAGAAGGGAGGTGCTCCACGGGCTCCACCAACTGGTGATGAACTTGAGGCTCTTAAGAGGGCCAAGGCTGAGGCTAAGGCCGCTGCTAAGGCCAAGAGTGCGGCTGCTGCGGATGCTAAGGTCAAGGCTGCTCTGCCTCCATCGCCAGCTATGATCGACTTCCGTGTTGGTTTCATCGAGAAGGCTATCAAGCACCCAGATGCTGACTCCTTGTACGTTTCAACCATCCATATGGGTGATGCCGAGGGTCCACGGACTGTGTGCTCTGGCCTTGTGAAGTACTTCCCATTGGAGGCTATGCAGGGCAGATATGTAGTTGTCATTGCCAACCTTAAGCCTGTCACTATGAGAGGTATCAAGTCCAGTGCTATGGTGTTGTGTGCTTCTGATGATGATACCGTTGAGTTTGTGAACCCACCAGCCGGTTCTGAAGCAGGTGACAAGATATTCTTTGAGGGTTACGACGGAACCCCAGAGGCTGTATTGAACCCCAAGAAGAAGATCTGGGAGGCTTGTCAGCCCAACTTCTCCACCACTGAGAACTTTGAGGTTGTCTACAAGCAGGAGGGTAAGCCAGATGCCAAGCTCGTCAACAAGAAGGGTGAGCTTTGTAAGAACACAGCTTTGGTCGGTGCCGTGGTGCGTTAAACTACACCCAGAAAAGGTGATGCAATACTTGTATAGTTGTATAGATGTGAATATGAATATCTCCAGAATTACAATAGATAATATTTCCATGATGAACGTTGATTCCCAAGCTGAGAGAAGTATTTCCAGATAGTATAACTATTAATAGCCATTATTATATATTTTGTTGGCATTTTCTCTATCGGAGGCCCTTTGATTAACAGCCATTCTGTGGGGCCGGACACTCTATAAATTAGTTAGCGTAGGCGCACCTGCAGCTAAGGAGCGTTAGGCGATGAGGTGAATAATTGAAGCTTCATTAATCTGTGACCACTCTGATATATCATATCAGTGTCGAGCAGATACTTGTTAACCAGAGACGTTGAGGCTCTGCTTGATTTGTTATATTCATTGATAAGTTCACAATTAGCATACCTCTGCAATGAAGGCTCTGGCACAGAACTTTGAGAGGGACTCCAGTGGTACCATCACTCTGGTTGCGGAGGATAAGGAGGATCTATGGGCTTTATACAACTTGATAGCCAAAGGAGATGAGATTGAACTGAAAACAGCAAGGAATGTGAAGAAAGGGACAGGAAAGGAGGGTGGCAAATCCAAGGTGGAGAGGAAAGTTCTCAAGTTGAGCATATCAGTTGAGAATGTTGATTTCACACCCTCTGATGAGGTGATGAGGATAAGAGGAAGGACCACCAAGCCTCACGATGATGTCCCCCTTGGTTCATACCATACAGCCGAGGTTGAATTTCACAACGCGTTTAAATTATACAAATCGGACTGGGACGAGGTGGCATTTGACATTATCACCAAAGCATGTTCCATTCAAGAAAAGGCTGAGCTGGGTGCTGTTGTCTTGCAGGAGGGGGTTGCTCACATCTGTCTAATAACAGAGAACATGACAATGTTGCGTGCAAAAGTTGAGAAGTCAATCCCACGCAAACGTAGAGGAGACTCTTCTGCTCATGATAAAGCCGTCGAAAAGTTCTTGGCAACCACCACAGAGACACTGCTGCGAGACTTTGACATTGAAAAGCTCAAGGTGATCCTGTTGGTTTCTCCTGGGTTTGTTGCTAAATCATTGCTTGACACAATTTTCCAGAAGGCCACATTGGATAATAACAAAGAGTTGTTAAGGAACAAGTCAAAGTTCGTTGTGGGACACTCTTCCACTGGGTATCTCCAAGGTTTGGAAGAGGCACTCAAGACTCCAGAGTTACAGAAGCAGCTGAGCGATACCAAGTATTCACAGCAAATACAAACCTTTGATGAGTTTTTCAAGGCTCTGAACGAGGATGAAGGTAGAGCATGGTATGGACCAGCCGAGTGTCAAAAGGCTATAGAGATGACGGGTGCTGTCAAGACACTTCTTCTTACCGATACACTCTTCCGTAGCGATGATATCCAAAAGAGGAAGCACTATATAGAACTGAGTGGGTTGGTAAAAGATGGAGGTGGAGAGGTTATTGTGTTTTCGAGTTTGCATAGCATTGGACAGCAGTTAGACTCTCTTACTGGAGTTGCTGTGATACTGAATTATCCATTGCCCGACCTGGATGCCGATGAGGAGGATGAACAACAGCCATAGAGTGTTTTTAGAGATACATACAGACCACTTGGATCATTTAAGCATTAATCATCATAATATATTCATAAGATATACAAGTATTTATTTACAAGCAGGTATCGTATCGCATCTTATTGACCCATGCAAATTTCTGCCATTTCCCCCGCACTATTGGAGTCTCTCCCTTAATCTCTTAGGCTCAATACCCAGAAACACCCTCAGATACCACACATCGTCACCATTCAGGAACCTCAAGCCATCTTGCGTTAGACCCAACATCAAGCCAAGTGATCCACCCTTTCTGATAACACTTCTGGTCTGTACTGGAGAGAGCCTGTAGTATAATGAATAGGCCAAACCAGCACTTGTTGTGGCCATCAGCGTGTTTGCAAAGTCAATTACCCCTCTGATATGATCTAGGTAGGCCTCGAACCCAAACAGCGAGCCCACCATGACAGACACCTTGGTTGCCTGTTTGGCACCACTAATCATGGCATCCTTGTAACAGACATAGTTCTTCCTCCTGTGATAATAGAACCAACCATTTTTGGTTTTAGGTAACCTATGAGCATTTGTGGCTAGATATTTCAAAGCAGAAGTACGGTAGCCTTCGATGATACCGCCTATGGCACCTGTGCCACCGGCGAATAGCACAATCAGTGGTAATCTCAGGGCAGGGTCGAGGTTGAGTCTGTGGCCCTTGTTGTGTTGGAAAAATTCCGAAGGAGCAAGCTCAAACTGTTGTAATTCATCTGTTGTATATGTGTTGATATCAGATGAGTCCACACTCGTGGGATCGATTTGTATTTCTGACATGTTCAATCAATCTGCTGTGTGCTGTGTGGCTGTTGCAGTAGTTAGCAGATGCGATGGGCATTCTCTACTTGAATGGTTGTGAAATATTCAATGGGTATGACGATCACAATATTGGAATAATATATACAATAAAATGATTATGAGTCTAATTGTAGGTGGAAATTAGTTCTATAAAGGCTACATACAATTTATCTAACCTTTTAGTCGACTAGGTTATCTTCTCATGCTATACTACTGCTCTACTGCTCTACTGCTCTAAGGTGTCTCTCTGCCTGCTATGCCTTACATGAATACGTGCATACAAAATTGCACAGAGTGTATACGTAGGCAAATAGCGGAGAGAAGAGATGCTCTGCTCCAGGCACACAGCATTAACTACTACTTAACTGACATGGGTCGTGGGGTCGTGGGATCGTTGGACGATTCCAGCGTTTATATAACTATAGCGGCTTGGGTCTTAGTTCCTAATTGAATATATATTTATTTCTCAGATAATCAGCACTTGGAATACTCGTAGTCAGGACTCGAAATATTGATATCTTAGGCACACAGTGGTCATACAGTGCTCCCCCCGCTCCCCTACAGCAGTGGGTCTCCTGCCCTGTCCTCTCACTGCTCTCTCAGCGTTCTTTAGCTAATGCACGGGAGAGAATCAGACAAACTGAGCCAGCTGACTGCCCTTAGAGATCGTATGCTGTAACCCCGGCTAGTAGGCCCCTGCCCTTAGAGATCGGCGGATAGATCTGTGTGGGGGAAGGGAGGGGGGCAGTGTGCATAACTGTGCATCCCCTGTGTATTCTAGACCTTTTGCGCCTCTGATAAGCATTCTAGGCATAGGGCTGATTAGGTTGAAGAGTTACACGAATACCAGATCTTTAGGTAATTGGCAGGAGTTGTTTATATTTCTTCCCATATATCGTTATATTGTTAGGAGCCTATCGCATATACCAGAGACAATTAGAGATCAAACGATATCTAGTACTCAATTGGTGCTACCTATATATATATATCTATATATATATACATATTTATATGCATAGAGCTTCTGTACAACATCTACAACCTACAGGCAGTTCCACATTCATCTATACACGTTGGCCGTCTTTGTGTTTGTAGCTATTCATGCAACCGTTTCGTGGGGTTCTCATTTGCTGGCATTCACCATATATCATACATGAGAGACTTATAATCTCACATCGTGTCTTTTTAAATATCCCAAACACACAACAAGCAATCTACACAGTCTACCACTTGTCCAAATGACTACTCCACTTTTAAGTCAAAACCACGAAGATGAAATCTTCGCCGATAGCATCCCATTGAGCGGCAAGACAGGGAAATCGCCCTGGTCATTGTATATTGTGCAAGCAGTAGTGGTAGCCTGTGTAAGCTCCCTTCAGTATGGCTACCATATGGCGGAATTGAACGCTCCGGAAGCTGTGTACACATGCCAGGACTCAGTTACGGGCCCTCAAGGTGAGTACTCCGAAACATGGTGGTTTGACCACGGGTATAACCAATGTATCCCATTAGACAGCTCACAGGTGGGCATTATCACCTCAATGTTCTCTGTTGGAGGATTGATTGCATCTTCGTGTGCCGGCCAGTTGGCTGACAAGTTTGGTAGAAGGACAATTTTTGGCATTAATGCTCTGTTATTTGCAGTTGGTTCAACGTTTGAGGCTCTTACCAACGAATACTCGTATATGCTGTTGGGCAGGTTCATCTCAGGTCTTGGTGCAGGAAGTGGACTAGTCATCACCCCAATATTCATCGGTGAAGTGAGTCCTGTTGAGATTAGAGGTCTCCTGGGAAGCATGAACCAAGTTTCGATCAACATCGGCATCCTTCTTACGCAGGTTTTGGCTATCGACTGGTCTAACGATGAACAGTGGAGAAATCTATTGTTGGTTGGCTCCATTCTTGGTCTAATCAACTTCCTCTCCATCTTCTTTATTAGCGAGAGTCCCAAGTGGTTGACTTTAAATGGATATAAGGACAAAGGCTTCCAATCTTTGCTGCTTCTTCGCGGAAACGATGCAGAGAGAGCAAAGTTCGAACAGTCTCAATGGCTTAGAGAGAGCAATTATCAGGAGGGTGGTAACTCTTCTGTTGGCATTGTAGAGTATCTCACCTCACCAAAATACTACAATTCCCGTAGTATTGCAACTGTGTCTATGGCTAGCCAGCAGCTCTGTGGAATCAATTCTATTGTTTTCTACGGTGTCAAGGTGCTGACAGGCTTGTTCCCTACGGGTGCTGTTGCGATCAACTGCAGTATTTCTCTGATGAACGCAGTAATCACATTTGCATCTTCTCTCTGTATTGATCGTCTTGGCCGCAAGCCATTATTGCTGGTATCCGTATCAGCTATGGCTGTAGCATCCAGTGCCATGGCCATCGGGATACTTTCCAATACACCGATGTTGTCGGTATCGTCCACCTTCCTGTATGTGGCTTCGTTTGCAATTGGTCTAGGACCAATTCCATTCTTGCTCATTTCAGAGGTCACCCAGCAGGAAGTAAGAGGTGTGGCTCAGAGTTGGGCCACAACCGCCAACTGGACATCCACGTTCTTAATTGCTTTCTTGTTCCCTATATTGAATAGCAGGATCAGTGGTGGTGTCTACTTCATTTTCACAGGATTTTGTATCTTCTACGCAGTGTTCACTTACAGATATCTTCCTGAGACCAGAGGTAAGAGCACTTATGAGGAAGTGTGGGGGTTGGAGGGAAGAACAGACTGATGTTCTTTTGAGAGGTTATATAATGTGTGTATGGGCAGGAGGGAAAGGATATTTGAGTTAAATTTTTGCAAAATTGGTTTTTATCGCAGGCTCGGAATAGATATGGTTAAATTTATATTTTGAACTAAATGAGGCCAGATGATTAGTCCTATCTTTTAATTTTAGATTTTATACTTAACTATCAATAAAATCGAAAAACCACCTGTTCAAAATATACTCTTTTCAAAACTGTATACCAGTCACATAAAATGTATTCGAAAGTGTTAAGTCGATGATATATATGTAATTGAGACCTAAACCACTTAGCGTATAGAGGCATATCTCAGCTGCTTACCTTGAGGTTCTCTCGTTCAATAGAAGAGCTGAGGGGATGATCTATCTACACTAGGCCACCACACCAGAACGACTGATCATTTGAATGAACTATATACAGGTTTATATACAGGATTACTTATATATAATTAGGTGGTGACAGAGATTTTTACTTCTTTCGCTTTTTATATATGTATATTATTTATTAAGGACAAAGTTAAGACTCCGACTATAGGTCACTATAGATCTCTATAGTCGGAGTAGATATCAACAGGGCTTTAAGCCCCATGGTTAGTATGACAGCGTAGTATAGCACCAGATTAATGAGTAGTGTACAGGCTCAAATAATGGCATCTCATTCCAACCCTATGTGTTATCACGTGCATGTCATGTACAGTCACATCGGTGCCCTTTCAACTGCCTGCGTATGGTGTCTGCCATATTGAAACGGCACTGCAATCTCTCTTTTTTCCTCACTATGTGCAATACCTCTCAGTAGTTGCAAGGCTGAGAGAGCTTCTTGGGTGAGCTCCTCTTACTCTCACACTCTCTCAGTTTCGCTAGAGGCTCTCTGGTAATGGTGTGGTGAAAAATATCAAGATTTCAGTATCGTGAAGTAAAATAGTATAACACCTTTCTTCACCAAGGTCCAACATTAATCAAAATGCCTACCAGATTAACCAAAACCAGAAAGCACAGAGGTAACGTTTCGGGTATGTACAACTAATCCAGGAGAACTGAAAAATATCAAAGAAGTAAAAACAGCCACATAGTTAGGAAAGCCGTATTAGTACTAAGGGAAAGAACAACAAGACAAGAAAATGAGATATACAAACAAATCGCAGTCAGAGAATTTAATAAACTATCAAACAGCACCATTGGGTATTATAAATTAAGTGGGTTTGGGTCATCAAATAATGGATGAAAGCACATAGTGGTTAGACCCATCCATAGTAACGAGGGGTATAGATGAGGTAGACACACAACATCCCATTATTGTATTGAAGAATCGAAATGTTGAAGAATTTCCCAAACAGCATCTACAAAGAGTGCACAGAAATTGCATTCTGATTGAATAGAGATTGATTGCAACATATGAGTTTCCACTACAACCCTAGACACATATCCAACCCCTTCCCTTAATTTTTTGCCTGATGCACTAGCGACTTTCCATGTTATTGGTTGAATACTTTTTTAGACCTTACGCTATGTAACTTTGACGAATTTCATTTACTAACTCATTTATAGCCGGTAAGGGTCGTGTTGGTAAGCACAGAAAGCATCCCGGTGGTCGTGGTATGGCCGGTGGTATGCACCACCACAGAACCAATCTTGACAAGTACCATCCAGGTTACTTCGGTAAGGTTGGTATGAGATACTTCCACAAGCAGCAAGCCCACTTCTGGAAGCCAGTTCTCAACCTCGACAAGCTCTGGACTCTTGTCCCAGAGCAGTCCAGAGATGAGCTCCTCAAGTCCTCCTCCGCTTCTGCTGCTGTTGTCATTGACACTCTTGCCGGCGGTTACGGTAAGGTGCTCGGTAAGGGTAGACTCCCAGATGTTCCAGTCATCGTCAAGGCCAGATACGTTTCTAAGTTGGCTGAGGAGAAGATCAGAGCTGTTGGTGGTGTTGTTGAACTCGTTGCCTAAATTTGGAAAAATGTATAGTTATTAATCAAATTTACGTGATTTCTGTAAAGATAAAAGTACCTATATATATTCGTTGTAGATATTTTTCAAGCAGTTCTGTAGACTACATGGGAAACACTAGCATATATAGCATGCCCTACGAATCACCTACTGGATCGTCACATGTATATGATGCAACATACAACAAATTAGATAATATATATATATATATATAATCGTACAATCATATATATTACTTACTCAGTCTGATATTTCAGAACACCCAATGCTAAGAGAGTCCTTAGTGTTAAGAGCTCTGAGGTATTAGGTGGGCCCTCACCATCAACGCTTAGAGCAGAGTATGCCAAACCAGGGTGCCAAACCAGTGGCAGCAGTTACTATGGAAGAGTTAATAGAGCTAATAGAGCTCATAGAACTAATAGAGCCAGGGGGCCTCAGGCCCTCGCACGGCCCCGGCCCAGTCAATTTAGAGATCTCTCTGTCTTCTCGCTTTCTCTCTCTCTCTCTCCCTCTGCCATAGTAGTGGTAGAGCTAGAAGCGGTGTGGTCTGGGCTCTAAGCTGTGAGCTCTGGGATCTAAGCTGTGTACTCTGCCGTGGCCCACCAAAGGCTCGACCTACCACTAAACTAATGGGGAGGTCATCTACCTCATCAGGAAATTAAGCTGGGCAGCTTCCCGCCTTACATATAATGAGCTGCACTGCACTACACAAAGAGTCCTTACACAGTAACTTACATAGTAACTGTCTCTATACGAACACAGCGGTAGAGCATATAACCAACTCTAATATGCCCAGCTGAGCTATTCGCTTTACGATTTTACGGAGCAGCTCTAGAAGAACATCCAGATATACATTGGAACCTTTTTACCGATTCATTCATTCTGTCCCGGAGTTCTGGGTCCTGTTGTTTCCCTCCCCTCTCGTGCCAGGCTAACGGTTACCCTACGCCTGCCTGGTGATGTTGAAATTTCTTTGTTTACCTTTCGCTGCACGAGCTTCTACTGCCATACGACTCATCACTCCCGGTGTGCAGTACTCCAGCGGTGTGGGGGTTCACCAAACGGTAATAAAAAAGAGCGCCACTTCACCAAAAAGAAAAAAGCAGACACTAGTAAACCCCACGAACTCGCAAACGAAGGACCTCACACCCATGACAGACACAACGTGGGACCCAGAAGAGCAGCTGCCACAGCACATCAAGACCTTGCTGACACCAACGGGTGATGATGCCGCTGGTTATAACTATATTTCTGCATTTCACCAGATCGTTGGACTCCTCAAGACACAAAAGAGAACGGGATGGTTGGAGCATGACATCACAGGTCCAGAGAGTATTGCTGACCACATGTATAGGATGTCTCTTATAGCGATGTCCATCAACAGCTCCAACTTCGCCAACAACAGCACTCTCAGTGTGCCTCACAAGGCTGGGGATAAGATCGACCTTGCCACCTGTGTGAAGGTGGCGCTTGTTCACGACATTTCCGAAGCCCTTGTCGGTGACATCGTTCCGCATGATACCCAAGTCGACAAACATGAGAAGCACAAGCGTGAATACAAAACCATACTCTACCTTTCAGCTATCATCCAGAAATACAACCCGGCTTTTGCCCAGGAAATCGTAGAGCTATGGTTGGACTACGAAGACCAGCGCAGTTTTGAAGCAAAGATCGTGAAAGACATCGACAAGTACGAGTTGCTCGTACAGACATATGAATACGAGAGACAGCATGAGGGTGAAAAGAAGCTCGATGAATTCTTCCAATCTAGAAACGCCATTTCTACAGATGAGGTGGGTAAGTTGGCTGACCAGGTATTGAAGGAGAGGGAGCAGTTCTGGGCTGATCTCTGTGAGAAGAAGTAGATCATGTGGTTTATTGACGACTGGAACATCTGAGGCGATGAGATAGCCATATAAAGTGATACCACGCATTCATACCATAGTATAATATTCATTAATAAGCATGTACAAAACAATTAATTCGCACACATATCGATCTCATTCTAAAGCTTAAAGTCCATATCTAAAATATCCAAAGCGTCTGAATGTGCTCGTGACCTCCCTTCCGCCTTATAGAAAACCTACAAATTGTCAAAGCCAAATAACACATGTCCTGCAGCATGACGAACCACCAGACTACCCAATCCTACCGCAAACTGGACCGCCATCAACACCATACACAATTTATCCTCTCTCAGTGGTCCCACCCAAACCAGCATCAAGTTTATCAGAGTGAGGTTAGAAGATTCTTTCACCTTGGTGATATTCTTTTCTATCCTTTTGCCTGATTTTGAGACGGTTGTCATCTTGGTGGTCTCCTTCACTAACTCAATAAGGTGCAATTTTTCCAGCAGCAGCATTACAGTTTCAACGTGCCTGTTGAGAGGTTGTTCAAATACGGCATGAGAAGGATACAAGAGATTGTCGTCTGGGTTGAAGCGTGGTAATCTATGGCGAGGACAATGTACAATACCAAATAGCTGAGGCACACTGTACACAAAGTTTACAATCTGAGGGATGAAGAACAACAACAAAGTCTTTGAGAAATGCCCGGAAATACCCACAACAGCGAAAACCATACCGGCAAAGTAGCACCAAGTATCACCGACAAACACTCTGGCAGGGTACCAGTTGAACTTCAACAGGCCAAGAGCCACACCCAAGAAAGGAATGAGCATACACGAACTGAGAAGATGTGTTTCATAGGCGGGGGTATGGACTGCAGAGAATGGGAACAAGTAGCACAGATCATTGAGCAATAACAAGACAGCAAGAACTACAGTTTGCCCAACCTCTAATCCGTTCACCCCTGCGAAGATATTCACAGAATTAGGGCAAAAGATGGCAACAGATGCCATATAGAGGTAATACAAGTAGCCCAAGTCTATACTGGAGATGCTGAGTCCAAAGTAATCTCTTACAAAGTTAGGAATAAGAATAGAGGTTACACCAAAATCGACATAATACACAATGAGCAAAGGCACTGAGGCGATTGCAGGCAAGAAAAACTTGTGTCTCCACCTGATATCAAACAGATCATCCAAAAGTCCCAAGAGAATCATGCTCTCCAGGGATAGTACACCACTTAAGTAGGATGATAATTTGTTGTGAGGAAACAACAGAGTGGAAGACGACTCACCAGATACGTCATCGGCTCCAAAGTCACGGGATCCACCACCGCTGGTCCTCAGCACAAAGTACTTAATGAACAGGAAGGGAATGAACATGAACATTATGAACAGATAGGTGATAGCCGGTATCACTCCGATAGTTTCTGGAAGCAATGGTTTATTTGGTTTCGAGAGGTCCTTACCGGATAGACCTCTCTTTATGAATGCTGGTGAGACATTGGGAATCAGGTAGGCTGTGACTTGGTAGCCTAGTATGGAGAAGCCCACAGATGCCGGAAGTGGCTGGAGGTATGATTTTGCATCAAAAATCAGCACCAATGCAATGGGAATCAATGAAAGGTTAAACAACGTGGAAATTGAGGGAGACATGTTTATTTTGGGCACAACCAACATGCGGATGGTCAGTGGATGTTAGCTAATCTGTGTAGAGATGACTGATCAGAGATGAAGAGATACAGATACTAAGATAACTGTGTTGTAGAGTCAATAAAACCACCAGCACGGGAATTAAAACTGAAAAAGAGTGACAGATGCCAATCAACTGTAACTAATAACAATGGCCAAAGAGGAACAAAGAGGGATAAAGAGGAATAAAGAGGAATTGAACAATACATACTCTACAATGCTCAGTTACTCTATAAACGGGGACTCTGGTCAAGAATGTTATCACAGATTGAAACATAGCATCCCGCGGTGTGACAGCGATGCCCCGATGCAGCGATGCACCGATGCCCGCTATGTAAAGGTGCTCTGCCCCGTACTCTGCGCTGTACTCTGTAGAGGTTATTCACTACGGGTGACGTGGGGTCTTTGGTGGGGGTACGCGTGTTGCTTAGTAGAGTACTAGGTGGTGGATCCGAGCACTCTTACCGGCCTGCAGGCTCACCTGCTGCACACGCTTAGCCAGGCACTTGGTAAACGAGATGAGCTTGGGGGCAGTGAGCTGGTAGTGTGTGCTCTGAAAAATATTACCCTCAAGGTAGCAGCTCCAAGGGTAGCTCTACGGGGAGCGCTACGGGTAGCAGACAGCTAGTCTAGCATTAGCAGCACTAAGTAAGTGACAGCCATGGGAAGACCTGCGTGGTTAACTATGGTGTAGTCTGTATATGCCTTAGAGTATATGCCTTGGAATATGTGGGTTAGTGTGTGTCACTGCAGGTGGAGAGTAACGAAGAAATAGAGAGTTAGAACTAGTATATCCAAGTGGTATGGGACATGGTGGAAACTTCATAAGAGTATTATTGTGAAGAAGAATATAGTAGGATTAGCATTGGGAGAGCTCCAGCCCAACCCGCCTTTTTTTATATATCTTACTTATACTCAGCATATTTGAAGTCTTAGTTGTACTTCTAATCAGACATCAGTCATATCATATCACACGTCTGCATATTTCTGTTTGCACATCAATAGCGCTCCACAGGAGACTCCAACCACCACGGGAAGACCCACCCCATTCCAACCTAACGATTTTGACCAGTCCATCCGTTAGCATAATATACACACCACAACATGTCTGAGAGGGCATTTTCAGTAGATGTGCAGACATTGGAGATTCCCATAGTGGCGTTTCCGCCCTTCAAGCTGAGGTCATCTCTCATTGATAAAGACCCAGTCATATGGGTTCACCTCTTGGAGCACTACATTGAGCTGTTTAAGAAGTTAATAGTCATAACCACAAACCATAGGCATCAAATAAAACTCTCCTTGCGATCACAGCAACAGCTTACTGTATTCTTGAAAGGATACCTTCATGAGACAGCGGAAGAAACCACCAGGATATTCTCATTGGGGGCAATTAACCCAGATATCACTAAGAACAGCAGAATTCTCAAAATCGTGGTGTTCCAGTTTATTAAAACGTATAACCTGATCAACTTGAAACTGGCAGGTGAATCGGTGTGGAATTTCGTGAAAGTGTATGCAGGGATTGCTGATGCCAACCAGGATAGTAACCAGTCGACCATCACCTTACCACTTGTGAGGAGTTTGGTTGAGGGTACCATTAAATCTAAGCTCAACAGTAAATCGAATGACATATCGTTGATCAAACCACTTCAGGACCATCTCCAGCAGTTGATCACTACAGGTAAAAGCAAGAAACATGACTTGGAGATATTGACCCTATTGCTTGGTAGCAAGCCACCTACCCCAGATGATGCATTCAAAGTCAATATCAATACCAAGGGCAAGAAAAACGTGGTAAAGCCAAGAAGAAACGCTCCAGGAGGAGGTAGAACAGTCAATGTCGATGCCTCTGTTTTTGCCGAGCAGTTTGTGAATGAGAAATGGGTGGATATTGTAGAAGGGATATATAACAAGGGCACAGGTGTGCATGCCAGAGAGGCATTTGAATTTTGTATTGTATCTCTTTGCTCTCTTCCTCCCATAAAATTGAACAAATTGCTCACTTCTGGGTTGAACATGAACAACCTTCATACTTTGAAGAGACTTTACCCTTTGACGGCCAAGATAATCCTCTCACGTAAGTTCAAAGAGATGAATCCCTCATTGTATGACCATGTGAGATTCCTTAACAAAAGGACAAATGGAGCAAATGAGAATGCTCCTAAAGTGTATGAGAACCCACAAAGCATTGAGCTAATCCGTGATCTGTTCCCGCAGTTCACAGATGGACAAATCAGGAAGTTGCTATTGGACTACAATGGAAACCTTCAGCAAGTGACTAATTATCTTCTGGAGAATCCAGATGCATCGGTAAAGGAAATTAAGGAAGTGGTGCCAAATAAGACGGAGTCGTTGAGGTCTTCTTCACAGCAGGGAAGATCCATTTATGCTGGAGACGAGATTTCTCAGCTAGCGTTTGATGACTCGAGGGTAATGAGGGGGAAGAACAGTCAACTTGATATTGATGATACTGAAGAATTAAAGAAGAGAACCCTAACGAATGCATTGCGTCTACTCTATGAGAGTGATGAGGATGAACCAGATGATACTTATGCCGACCAAGAGAAGACTACCGGTTCTTCAACAGGTGCAGCCTCCACTCGACCTACCAGGGTAAGGAAACCAGTTTCGGAGCTGGATGGTGACGATGTGGATGGTACTGATATGTCATCAGAGGCTATAAATGCTCAACAAGAGTCAGAGACAGAAAAGATCGAGTATGCATTGTTTGCCATACTGAAGAAAACTCCTGCCCAGCTTGAGAGGGGGGCCAGAAAAACCAAGACCAGACAGCAATTAAGGAAGGAGACAGGCTGGACAGACGAGCAAATTGAAGGGTGGGCAAGAATGATATCCAAGACCCCCAGAAGGTTTAAGATCTTAGAAGAGAAGTATTTGTTCTCAGGTAATGTTCCCACTCTTAGAGGGTCTTCCTTTAGACAGTCGTATATTGATACCGATGAGGGTGAGAGTGAAACACCTGATGAGGTTACTTCAGACTCTTCAGTGGGCAGCGAAAGTCCTCGTCGGCAGCCACGTCCTAACAGAGCCTCTCCTGGTCCTTCTAACTTGAATCCTTCTATTTCCCAGGATGCCAAGAAAGATCCCAATCAAGCCAAACGTAATAATGCAAGGAGTGAAAAACAGAAGGCTTCCCGGGCCAACCATAACAGAAAGTCGGGGAATGACAGGAAAATGGCAAGAGAACTGGCATGATCCATTGTGCTTACTGAAATATGTATACTTTAAAGATAATAAATCGATGACTCTGCGTTTTATAAATTACAGATGCTTTCTATTTAAACATAATTATCCCCTGTTCTATAGCTTTCTCTTCTTCCTACTCTGATTATCCTCAAGTCTAGTCCACAGTTGCTCTTCGTCATCCTCCTCAGATTCCTCCTCAGATTCTTCATCGTCGTCGTCTTCCTCGCTGTCACCCTTTTCAGCCTTGGCTGATTTTGTTTTCGCACTGTCTTGTTCAGCCACATCATCCTCCAACAACAATACAGCACTTATTTGAGAACCAACATATACTTTGGCTACCTGTGTTCTCTCATCCACTTCAAACACTCTCACATATCTGTCCAAACCACCGGTACACAACAGATCAGCCTTTGACAATAGATCCAGGGCCTGGACCGAACCTACAGCACCCAAATATTTACCTAACAATCTGCCCTTCTTCAGATCGAACTTTGAAGTTGCAGTGTGTGTATCGGAACAGATGATCTCAGTGTTGTTGGAAGAACCAACCACCGTCAAAAGAGGCTTAGTGGATATAGGGAAATCAAGGATGGGTCTCTTGCCATGCGCCGAGTTATAATGTCTGAGCTGGCCATGTCTTGTCACGGTCACTACTTCAAATGTCTCTGCTGAACCGTTAGCAATGAACAAAATCTTTGATATCCATACAGGTACTCTCAAGTCAAGTTTATCATTCTTCACGTTCTTAGCCTGAAACACAACTTTATGATCAATTTTATCGCCGTTTTTCTTGTAAGCCTTGAATACATCCAGTTCTGGATTAGCTAATTCAATAACCTTGAGGTCGTTTTCCTTTCCTCCATATGCAAAAATGCCCTTCTTCGTTGGGTGGCCCACAAAAGCACTGACTGGTGCTCTCACAGAAAGATGCACAGGCTCAGCTGCTTCTGGATTGGAGATATCTATTATGGATATTTTACCATTTTCACTACAGCTGTACACGTAGTTATCTACTGGAGACACAAACAGAGAAATGAAGTTGTCCTTTGCATCAACAGTCAACCCAGCATATCTCTTCACCAGTTCATATGTCTCAAAATCATATACGCAGACAGAGCCACTTTGCCTTGTTGCAATGATGTATTTGAGGCCTGTCTTTTTTCCATTTGAGTCTTTGCCGGTGAACACACAAAATTGCTGGATTTTTGTATTTCTGGTTTCCTCGCAAATGGTGGTCACAGATTCTGGTTGAGGAGCCTTCTGCGAAGAGGTATCAGTACCTCTAGCGCACTTGATCTCTACAGGGAGGGAATAATGTTAGTAAAACGAGGGGGAGCACACCACATCGTAACAGCAAAAAAGCGAAGATCTGCTTGAAACTATCGCCTCTTTCCACATTTTGTATCATTACTTACCCTTCAGGGAACCCGAGTCGTCAGCAGATGCTAGTATCTTCATTTCGATCTATATAGCTATTCAATCCACAACACAATGCAGGAACGAAATCAAAGAGATGTTCCTCGTTCGACCTGTTGTTTATTATTAAGTACTGATTTTGCACAGCAACAAACAAAATTATGGGATGGTATATACCGAAATACACTCGTTCACAATAGAGCATCAATCAAGAACAACACAATCAGTCACCCAGTCACCCAGTCACCCAGTTTGTTGGTTTGGTTCTCGCTCTCGGTATGTCCTCACCGCTCATCACCATACCAAACACCAACCATGCTATCTGAACTATGCACTGCTATACATTGAAAAATTTCTGCATACAATTCTCAAAACGGCAACCTCATCGCAGGTTGCGAGCTCCGTCTATCCGTATACAGTGGGTGGGGGATGAGATAGTGCGGAGAGGTGGAGGTTGGAGAGGTGGAGGGTGGAGAGGTGGAAGGTGGAGGGTTGAAGGGTGCGTACGCACGTAAACAAAACAGTAAACACGCCTAGGGGAGGAAGCCATGCGAGGAGCACATAGCTTACGCACAAGATGCTATACACGACAGGTATACGTGGACTTTGATTCCAGTCATTTGATGAATAGTCATATAGCCAGGAAGTGAATCATACTGCAATATACCACAGATAATATAGTTGGAGCCTAGTGGGAGCCTAGTGGGAACCCGTAGTTAAGAGAGTGGGTAAGAGACTAATCAAGAGATTGATCTCACATAGTAGTAAGCAGTTATCAGCATAGAAAGAGATAACCGAGGTGTGATTACGATCGCTACACAACTGAGGAAATCCTTATTGTCAGTTATTTTCCACCACACACACACACACACACACACACACACACATATATATATATATATATATATACATTCATATATAAGATGGCCGAACGTAGGACAGCCGCTACTTCAGCAGCCTCTACAGATACAACAACCACCAAGAGGTCAAAGTCATCCGCATCTTCAACAAGAGGCCAAAAAGCACAATCAACACAGCAAAATGATACAAACACAGACAATCAAGAAGATATATTCATCCCCACAGAACTGCAGTTGGTGCGATTTGAGACTCTAAAGAAAGTTACAGAGAAGGCGTTGGAAGAGTCGATCAAGACGCTATCTGAAGAGAAGGTGAGCGGATGTTATACGACCATAGCATCTACAGAGGACGGCAAGACGTCCCTAGCCACTGCCAAAAACCAGATTGCTGATTTCTGGCTGCAGAATTCGTTGAAGGAGTTCGACGCGATATATGACGAGATGATGGTGAAGGAGAAACTGGACGAGTTGGATAAGTTGATATTTGAAGCTCAAAGAAGACGAGGCCTACATAAAGAAGATACATTCTTGTAAGTATTAGTAGAAGCAGGAGAATGTTCTCACGTTGTATTGCATGATTACTAACAACCAGATAGTGTGGATAAGCTGACCCCATCACAGATCATTTCGGGTAATCTGGTATCGTCCAAACGGAAAACACAGGCAAAGCTGGAGGAGATGCTTGTATCACTGAAACAGGACAACAGACAACTCATTGAGGAATTGAAACAACTTTCTGAAGAGACGGCTGGGGTTGTAGGGGCTATAGAGGGCAGTATCAGCTCGTTAGACAAATTGGTTCATGATGAGGAGAGGAAGGAGAATATAATAGAAGGCAACAGTTGGAAGTCACTAATAGAGTATGTGAGTAAGAGCGGCGCATAAGCACTCTGTCTATTTCTATTCTGAGGATATCAAATATATCTATAATAATACGATAAACTGTCATTATACTTTTTTTTCATTCACCATTAATCGTACTCTATGGTACCTTTGTCTACTTCTGTTCAGAGGATATCACTGACATGCACTTGAATTCATTCGAGTAGGTGGCCTTCCATAAACGGATCTTGCCATCATCACCAGCACTGCTCAAGATTGTTCCTGTGAGATTCCAATTCACCTTCCACACCTCACCGTTGTGGTCGTCATGGGTGGATATCGTCTCTATCTCCAAGCTGTGCCCCTCTGGGTTATCCGATGACCCGCCCGATGGACTATCCGACACTACGCCGCTCATCATATCATCGACTCCACTACCATATTCCGCAATCTTTGACACCTTATCAGTAAGCTTGAATATACGCACATATCCATCTTTGCATCCCGTAGCTATGAGCTGGTAGCTTCTACCCATAGACGGAGCCCAAGAAACAGACCTTATCAAACCATCATGTTCAGGGAGAGCTTTGGCTAATACCAACTTTTCATTCTTGTCCCTGCTGTATATGAATCCTTGATCTAATGCACATACAGCTATTTTCTCTGCGGAAAAGCGGGACTGGCACCACGCTAGAGAGAAGTCTGACTGCAGATGAGATGCTGGAGGGGAGGTTAACACATTGACTTCACTCGTCAGGGTCCAATGTCTGAGATCCGATGGTTCAATCGCATCATATACCCTTAGCACACCATCGCTTCCAATTGTTCCTATCCTTAGTCCCAAATGGCTGGGTGCAAATGCCAAGTCATAGAGGGGGCCATGGGAGTCTGCAATTGTTGCCAACCTCTTCCACCTACGACCCGAACCAGTCTGTTCGTTGAAATCTTCCTCCCAGATTTTAACCGTGCGATCAAATGAAATGGATGCCATGATGTGACCGAACTCGGGGAGGGCAAATGCAACCTTTATCACCGAAGAGTCATGTGCCTTCCAGGAGTCATTCAACACCCACGAAGATGTCGCTGGGTTGAGGTCAAACACCTTAATGTGTTGATCAGAAGAACATGTCGCCAGTTGCCTTCCATAGAAGTCGTATGCCACGTCGTGGATTAATTCTTCATGACCCGTTGGGAAGGGTTTCACTGGGTCCCTCGTCATTTTGTGTGTAGAGATATGTATATGGAGGTGTATATAGGTAGGTGTATATAGGAAGGTGTATATGGGGTGTTGATGTGTATTGCTGTTGGCAGAATGAATAGAGCGACCATACACTCAACGATACAAGTCTAATTTTATTTCAATGCTAACACACTCAACCGTTCGGATTGTCAAACTAAATATAGCCAGCACTTTACTTAGAAAAAGTGGCCAATTGATTGTATTGATTGCATTGATAACAATAGTTCACGCACTAATTATGGCTAAGCGATACATAGGAGCCAGAGCTCCTCTGCTTAACTATGTAGACTGAGAGCTGAGTAACATAGTGAGTTCAAGCAGCCTAAACTTGTATGCCACACAGTCTGCTGTGCATATGCAGAGCAATTGTAGAGGGGATTACACAGAGGAAGGGGAGTAGCAGACAGGGCAGGAGAAGGCAGGCAGGGCAGGGAAGGACAGGACAGGGAAGGAGAGGGGCGGGCCCGGGCAGGTTTCTCTTGGCATAGAGCTGACCCTACCCAAATAGGAAGGGCCACAGATCAATAACTAGGAATATATAATCGAGGAATATAATGTACCTCCTTCTAAAAATTCCCCACTTGAAAATGATTCTCGGGTTTCCAAAATAAGAGGCAATCCCCACATTAAGGAGTGGAGTACCTGGGAAGTAAATGGAGTAAGTACAGCTAGTTAGCTACCCAGCATATCATCCGTCAGTAAGTACACTCACTAATATTAGATCATGATGACCCCTCCGAAGTACTGCATAGAACGAATGGACAATAATATGCCTTCACACTCGCTCTCGCCCACGCACACGCACACGCTCCCCTCCGCTCCTCCCCTTTCCATGCATCGCATATGTTGAGTGAATACCCGACCCGAGACAGCGCTTTCTGTTCGTTCAGAACCGGAAATATACCACAGATAACATCATCACCCCCGCTTTTTTGCATTTCCTAAACCTTCCCGGAATATCACTTTAAATCATTCCAGTCCGACATATTCATGACCTCCCAGGTGTATATAGTTGTGTAATGTACTCCATTGGTAATCACTCATTCACCCGTAGAGTGTTCCGCTTGACCAAATTGGGGCGCTTCTCCTTCACAGCTCCCCAGCTCCCACCTCTAAATAGTGTTTATGCCCGGACGTTTTATTGCCGCACCTTAATCCTGTTCTGCTAGCCGGTAATTGTGCATGAGGGTGCATGAACAGAGAGTAGGGTGCCAAGAGGTCAATATATATATAAGACAGGAGAGGAGCATATACTGTAATTGAAGAATAAAGTGAGGTTGTATTATTATATATGCGGATATTGTGTCTCAATGAGTCTTTTAAACATTTATTGAAAACTATTATACCTGTACCAACGGCACAAGGGAGAAACAACGCAAGCATGGCTAGGAAAATAGCTGCGGATATCACCACTCCGTATCCGGTGTTGGTTGAATCAAGTGGTAGAGTTCTTACTCGGAGTTCTTCGAGGAATAACGTCATTGAAGATATCGAAAAGGATTCTCATGATATTAATGAGGTCTCTCCACAGGATGGAGAAAATCCGCTTAATGACACCAACTCAGCCGCTCCATTGACTGGAGAAGAGCTGGAAAATGCAATTGGTGATTCCCACCAGAGGAGGCTCCCCAGGGCCAAGCTCTTTGGTATTCTCACAGCAAACTCAGTTGCCGTTTTCCTATCTTTCCTGGATCAGTCCAGTATGACCGTGGCTCTACCGTACATTGCAAACTCATTGAATGCCCAACAATCCATTTCCTGGGCTGGTACGTCCATGCTTATATCCAGCACTGTCTTTCAGGTGCTGGTGGGCCGTATTTCGGATATCTGGGGTAGGAAGACAATGCTTTTGGCTTGTATGCTGATTCTTTCCATTTCCGAATTGCTGTGTGGGTTCTCACAGAATGATATTATGTTTTATGTTTTCAGAGCCTTCTGCGGTATAGGATCCGGCGGTGTGTCTGGAACTGCTGTTGTGATCATTACAGATGTGGTTCCTATGAAAGATAGAGGAACATACCAAGGTGTGTTGGGAGCTACCATTGCAATGGGTAACACCATCGGGCCCTTCATATCCAGTGCTTTTGTGACAAGGGAGAGCTGGAGAGACTTTTACTTCTTGATGGCACCAACTGTATTTCTCATGACCGTTGTGCTCTACTATGTTGTCCCCACCACATCTGCACCACTATCCAAGCGTGACAAGATTAAGAAGATGGATTACTTGGGCTTTTTCACTTCAGCTGCAGGTCTCATTTTCTTTCTCATTCCTCTCAACAGTGGAGGTTTGCTATACTCCTGGAACAGTGCACTTGTCATTGTCATGTTTATTTTAGGTGGTCTCTTTTTGGGTGGTTTTGTTGTCACCGAGTGGAAATTTGCAGAACTACCGTTGATTCCACTTCGTTTATTCAAAATGTTTCATATATCCATCCTCTTAACACAGGCATTCTTTATGGGAATGGTTTACTTTTCATGTCAATACTTTCTCATATATTATTATGAACTTGTCAAGGGGGTCGATACCATTCAAGCCTCCATATATGTCATGTGTCAGGTTCTCCCCCAGGTGGCTTCTGCAGTCATTGCAGGAAGAACAATTTCATGGACTGGTCACTATAACCGTGTTATATGGTCAGGACTCGGATTGTGGACACTGGGATCAGGTCTCTTTCTTTTGTGGACTCCAACAACTTCAACTGCTGTCGTTGTCATTTCACTTGTTATCAATGGTTTTGGGATCGGATCCACATTCCAGCCCACAATTGTGGCTATCCAGGCCCACAGTAGGAAGGCCGACAGAGCTGTGGTGATTTCCACCAGAAATGCTATAAGATTCCTGGGTGGAGCTGTCGGTATTGCACTGTGTTCTTTAATCTATCAAAATACCCTCTTGAGGGAGCTTCGTAACAACACTACATTGGAACCTGAAGTGGCTGTATATCTCAAGGCCAACGCATACTCCAAAGTTGACCTCAGCCAGTTTTCCTCAGAGGAAGTTACCATAATCAAGGGGATATATATGAAGTCTTTGCGTAATATCTTCATCTCTTGGGTGCCTATGATTGGAGTATGCTTCCTGATAGCGCTTGTTGTTAGAGACAGGGGACTCAAATCACTCGACGAGGATAGACCTGTTATGGGTGCTACAACTGAGGCAGCACAATACGAAGATCAACAAGTGATACCCGCTGAGAAGGTTGTCCAGTGAATTTGAAGGCATTTTATTTATTTTATAGGGATATACACGTGAGAATTATAGATAATACTCATTCATATTCCCTGCATTGATCAGACTTTTTCTTGTAACACCGGGAACTTATATACGCACATTCAACATTACGGGCATTAATACATATATGATAATAATGATTTATTTCATAATTATGACGAATCTCTCCAATACGCCTTACCAGATATATAACCCAAACCACATTTAACAGATTGCATACCCAGTGCCTACTTCCCCTTCATCTCACATTCACCTAAGGACTTCGCCATAACAGCTTCCCTCTGCTTCGCTGCTAGTTTGGCCTCAAAGCATCTAACCTCATTCAATGTATGTACGGAAAAGAATTCACGGCACAGAGGACATTTGCATCTTTGAGGACCGAGATTCTCAATTCTTGCCCTACATGAACCACAAATCTGATGACCACATCCCATGACATCCTCTGTGTGATCATAGCAAATGATACAGTCTTGGGATTCCTGGGTAAGTGTACCTCTACGGATGATAGTCTCATATTTCAAATAGGGATTATCCCATAGTGTTCGCTCCAAACATGGGAATTGAACTTTGAGCTCATCAAAGGGAAAATCCTCTCTTAAAGCAAAGCATTCAATAACTTTCAGATTGGGGGCGCTCAGTGATCTGAGATCCTTTATTGCCGTTCCCGAGACATTCAGGTTCTCTAAGAGAGGGAAATCACCATCCAGTTTGTCCAATGATCGTAGCCGAGGCACAATACTCAAGGACTTCAAGAAAGGTGCTCTCTCTACCTTGAAATTACAAAGACTTTCAAGGTTTAGAGTTTGAAGAGAGTCGAAAGTTCCTCCAAAGGTCTCCAGCATGGACCCATCCTGGACTTCTATAACTTTGAGTGAGATTGAGTTGATTACAAGCGTTTTCACACCTAATCCAATATAGAGGCTGCGAAGATCCTTACCAGAATATGAACCTGTAACCCTATTGATGGATGAGCTGTACAAGAGGAATCTATCCAGCGATTCTGCGTTTAACTCGAGATGGTCAAGTTTACTGTTCATAATATTGCACTCACGGAGGTAACTGAAAGTACCGGATAAACCAAAGAAACGTGACAGTTTGATCTCTATGATCTGCAAATGCGGTGTAAGCTCGTCTCCAAGCGGAAGATCACATTTGGTGGTCATTTGTACTTGATTAAGTTTTAGACTATATAAACGAGGAGCACGCAACCGAGATAGATTACAATGATTCACTTTAGCGATCATTAAAAACTTGAGGGAGTTGAACCTAGACCTGGTCTGCCAATGTACATTAGGACATGTGACTATACTTATACTTTGTATGTGATCTCTGAGGTCAGAAGCAGAACGGCTCTCACATCCTATGAATTTGACAAACTGCGTTGTCAGATTAGTCCCTTTTAGTGATACCTCCAATAGTTCAGGAAACAACTGGTTGCCATTGAAAAGGCTAATTGCACACTTCTCCAGGGAGATAACTCTGAGTTTTGTCACAACCAAGTCCTGAGAAGAGCCTATGTGATTGTATTTAATATGCGGACATGATAGTACGCGAAGGGCCCTGAGTCTTCTCAGAATAGTTCCGGACATATTGTAGATACAAGGCAAAGAGTAGAGTTCCAAGTCGTGAAGAGAGTTGAGTCTTTCAAGGAATTTAAGATTTGCAAGATTAGGGCAGCCTACAAGTGATACCTCTTTCAAAGTCTCTGAGACTCCTTCGAGATCAGCTACTTCAACTAGCCTCTTACAGTTGGTGATGTTGAGCTTCTCCAGATTTCCGAACCAAGGAACATAGAGTCTACGCAGTGGACAATCATATAATTCCAAGCTTCTTAAATTAGGAAAACGAATTTCATTCAATGATTCCACCTTTGTGAAAGTACTTAGACGAAGTTCTTCAAGAGAATTGCACAAGTTATTATGAGCATCCCTTTTGGGGTTGTTGATGTTGTTGTCCATGGTGCCTTCGTTTTCATGCTGATCTCCCAGGTTAGGCGAAGATAATACTGCTCCAAAGACATCTAGTGATGGTCTACAGTTATTAATGTGTAGCTGCTTTAACTTTTGAGTGTGAAACACAGGCTCGGTATACACTGTGACTCTGTTGAGCTGCACTGAGGAGAGCTCAATACCCTCTACGATTAGAGAACGCAGAGCACAAGAAACAAGCTTGAGCACTTTGAGACTTTTGAGTTTTGCTGTACTGAGAGAACCTAGGGAACAGTTATAGATGGCTAGATCTGTGAGGTGAGGTAATTCCACCAGAACTTCTAGTATATCCTCCATTACAAAAGCTTCCAAATGTAGCGTTGTGAGGGTGGTGGGCAATGGCACCTTGAGCATTGTTGTTGGACACTCATCGAGGATGAGCTTTTGTAGATTGGGAGTTTCGATATGATGTAGCCACCAATCTTCTGAGTGTATGGTAGATTGGTCTGACTGCCTCAGCCTCTCCACTTGAGCTCCTTCGTTATACCTGTGTATTTCCAAAGTGTTTAGCTCCCGAGCTGAAAATGCCTTCACTTCTCCAAAATAACAAAAGTATGTGGTGAGTGTTTTTAAGCTATCAAAGTTGCCTGAAAGAGTTCCTATCGTACAATTGTGGAGTTTCAATTCGGTGATTAGTTCACCCCTCACATGCAGCTCGCTGCAGGTCAATCCACGCACTTCAACGGTGCCCTTTTGATCCTTGATAGAGGCAATGTCTTCGGGGATATGAGTGCTTGTTTCTGCCTGAAACAGAACATGTTTCTTTGATTCGTGTTCCCTGCGTAATGTTACCTTCATGTTGTGGAAAGTATATGTTGGTAGTTGTGATTTGAGTGTATTGTGACACGGTGCATAAAGAGTGATAGGAGATGGTAACCCCTCAGTATTCCGCACCTCCCCGTTGTCTATATCTGTGAACTCACCGATCTCAACCAGGGTGTAGATTTTTGGCTGGTATAATATATCCAGAGAATAGTTATGGTACAGACCAGATGAAGATGAGGCCGGCTCTTATGGGGCTAGCTACCAAATGAACCACCACTAACGGAATGCTCCGTATTCGCAGTATTCGAAGTCTATATATGACAGACTACGCTTATCAATCAGCTGGACGGTACCTCCGGGATCTCTATACTTTAGACTCCGTTCCTCATCGGGTTATAATATTTATAGATATCTAATCCCCCAATCCCAAGCACTAAAAAATTCTTATATATACCGTTCTCTCGGACCCAAGAGAACTCTAACTCTACGCTTACTCCCCTTTCCCGTGCTAGATTGCTGACCATCTCACCCGCATCCCATCGCACATAGTTAATCCGCCCTCGCTAACCGTATCTAATCTCATCGCGCATTTCGTGTGGAATAGAACGTAATGACCAGGGCAATGACCAGGGCAATCAGTGATAAGGACTACTCAAAAAGGATCCTTGCTAGGGTGCGTCTGCGTGTCACCTGCGTCACTAACTATGGGTCAGATGGGGAGGAGACGCATGAACCGCTTATCTAATCGCATCCCTGGTAGGTATAGGACCAAGTAGGACAGAGGGGTGACCTCGGGCTGCTGGAAGGATGTGTGGGGAGAGGAGGAGGGGGAGGGGCAGAAGATAACAAGACACAACTGGTTGTCTCATATTATTATCCTTGAAGTGTGTCGATTGTGTCGATTGTGTCGATTGTGTTGATTGTTGATTCTGTCACCTCGAGTTCTTATGATATAGGTTATGATATTTCCACAGTCCAGAAGGGTCCTTCAGTAATTCGTGTTTTCACCAATACCTGGAACGTATACTTCATATTGCATGTACTAGATTTGCATCTTTTATCCTAGTCTATTATCCTTGTCTATAATTTTCATAACCGAAACCGAAAGTGATCTTATTAAACTCATGCCTTTATAATAAATAATAATAACCAGTAAACCAAAAAGCCAAAAGAAGTAGAACCGTAAACGATGAAATACAATAAATAGCATGTTACAAACCGTGTTCCTTAATAATGCCCGCCCAAGAGTCTACCAATGGTGATCAATGGAGCACAGATGCTCATGACGGCTGTTCTTACACTGTCGAGTAAGATGTGTAACTCATAGAGTAACCATGAGAACATAACAAGTTCACAGATAACTACGACATTCTGCATGCCTGGGAACTGTTTAGCAAGAGCATCAATGGGTGCAATTATTCCTCTCACATAGGGAATGGAAACTAGCAAATTATGAGCATGAGAGATAAGCTGTGATTCTTCTTCATGTTGTGGAGATTTTGCAGTTGCAGCTGCTGCCGATGGACGAGTGGACGCAGAAGGGGAAGCGCTTGTGAGAGTAGTGGTGGCAGGAGATGGAGTCTTGATCTGATTCTGGAAATTCCGTAAAACAGATGTAAGAGAAGTGGAAGCATCAACAATGCTGCTATTTCCATTTGCTCTAGGAGCTCCCACAGTTTCCACATCATTGGCTGCTGTGTGTTCTAGTTCTGTGATCTGTGGACTTTTATGACCTGTTACTCCAAACCATGACATTGGCCCCAGAGCCAACCTGGCACGAGAGTTCTCTTCATGGATCGTCATACCGCAGCCACTATTACCGTCTCCTCCAGAGTGACTCGTAATCGTGGTGTGGGCCGAGGGTGCCTCTTTGCCAAATATCTGCAAAAATGAAGCAGAAGAGCCAGGCATCGGATGAGTGGAGATTTCTGTAAAGATTTCCTTTGTAGTCACATGTCTCACCTTGTCTCCATGCTGTTCTTTTGATTCAATAACCCTTTCATACTTGCGCTCACTTTTCGGAGCATTACCGGTACTGTAACTGGGCTGAGTCATTGATGGCTTTCCCCATAACCATGGCAAAAGACCTGTCTCATTAACAGAGACAGAAGAGGCAGCGGAGGATGCAGTAGATGAATTTGCTGTTTTCATCGAACTTGAATTGCTGGCAATCGATTGCTTACTTGATGCGGAGGAAGTGTCCTCCAAGCTCATATCATCACTCTTCTTTACTGATCCTTTACCCATTTTCTTGAAGAGTCCTCTTGAACGAAGTTTGGAAGGTTCTTGCTCAGTGGGGGCTTGAGACCTTTCAGCTAATTCGGCACTACTTCTTCCTGATTTTCTTCTAAACAATCCTGGTTTTGTTCTGTTCTTGAGACTAATGCTGGAATTGGAAGTTTTGATCTCATCTAGTGCAGATGGAGGTACATTATCAGGGATGGCTGGTGATTCTCTTGAAGCATCTGCCTCTCCAGATAAAAGAGGGATATACGATGAAATCTGACCCATGTAACCCCATAACCCATCCATGAGGGTTGGACCTGGTTCCCCAAGAGGAGTTGTGGGTGAGTTTTGCAACAAAGTGTTGCTTGATTTGGATGGTATTGTTGCCTTTTCAGCGCGCACGTTGTACTTGGGGTTCTCTTCATATGGAGGAGGCGTCTGAGACAAATGGGGCACAGGAGAGCCGTTGTAGCGTTGATTTGCTCTGGATCTCCTCGTCTGCTGAAATTGAGGTGCCGGTAAGTATGAAATTTCCTTTGGCTGTCTGGGCCCGACCTTGGACCTCGATGGTTTGGCGCCAGGAGTTGAGACCCATTCACCATTCGAAAAGTGAGCCAACTTGGCGATGGATGGCATGGGTTCCATCATGTGTTCACTGTAGTACTCTCCTTCATCACCATCAGGAGTAATGGTGCCTGGCTGGAAAGCAGCGGCATTATTGTTGTTTTGATCTTTACCACGTAGCATCCTTTTCAAGAACTTATTTCTACTAGACCCCTTCCCATCGTCAAACAACGCATCAGCGGCTTCGATGGGAGAGCCATTTTTGTCATAAAAAAAAGATGTGGATTGGGTTGTGGGGCGTGCGGGGCTGGTAAAGGTATAGTATTCTTCTTCTTCAGGTTCTTGGGGTTCTGTAGCGTGACCGTGACGGTATCCCGCTCTGTCTCTGGGCATTGATGGCGGCTCCTGGCGAGGATATGAGTTATGTTGCGGTGAGCTTCGACTATAACCAAGAGGGAAACTAGACGGTACTTGTATTTGAGCAATATTCGAGTAGCTCATGATGATGAATGTAGCCTCTATTCAAAGAGATGTGGACAGTGCTGTGCAATGTGATATGCAGACCCTAGGCACTAACTTCAACAGCACGAAAACGTACAGAGAAGTAGAACAGAGATATTAATGATAAAAAAAGCTTCTTCCGTTTCCGCATCATTGCCACCAAGAATATTAAGAAAAGGCTATAAACCGGTTGGTTTAACCTGCTGGTCCTGGTCCCTTGGGCCCTGATTCATCCAGATCGCATGGAGCGAAGCTTCCTTCCTGCATGCAGTCTAATGCAGGAGGCTGGTTGACCTGTTTCCTATTTAGGCTACGCGAGATGAGCTAGTCTTACCCGGATGGACTACTCAGAAGCGTGGGGAACACAGAGAAGAACTGCCAGGCACTGGTTATTATGGTTGGCAGAGAGGCAGATAGGCATGTAGTTCTAGGCTCTACATTATATATATCAATTACAGGTAAAATATTCAGGTAATGAACAGAAAACGACAGCATGGAATGATTGATATAATCTATTTTTATGATATTATGGGATATTTAAGCCTATTGAGAAACCTACAAAAAAAAAAAGAAAGAAAAAAACCTAGAAGTTATAGACTGCTTACAGCAAAGATAAGAAAATGACAAAGAAAAAAAAGTGAAAAGGATATCCACCAGTAGATGTTGTTGAAGAGGGATTGCGCTCTAGGTAAAACCTGAAACCTCTTTAGCAGCAGATCCAATCACCCAAACTGATCTAAGAAAGGTTGTGGGAAAGCTCCTTAACCTCCTCAAGAAGAATCTCAACCTTCTTCTCGAGGTTGTCAATGTCAAAGGCATGGGCCACCTCACCGACAATTCTCTCCACTTCCTTAATGTCGCTCTGAGAGATAAAGTGCTCCTGCTCCTCAGAGACGCCAGTAACGCTGCTGCCTTCCCAGAAGGAGGTAAGGTTGTGACCAGCACCGTTGTAGATAAGAAGGTTAGGAGTCTCAGCTGGGATATCTCTAAGAATATCTGGGGTGGAGTATGCGATCACGTTCTTCTTGAGCTGAGCTGGGGTGATACCCTTGCCCTGGGCAGAGAAGAGAGATGACTCCTCTGGCAAGAGAGACAAGAAGTAGGTGAGAAGACCACACACGTGAGGAGAGGCCATAGAGGTACCGGAAAGTGTAGCGGTGGCGGTGTCTGAACCGGTGTAGGTAGACAGGATGTTGAGACCAGGGCCAAAGATGTCAACACACTTTCCGTAGTTGGAGAAATAAGCTCTGTAGTCGGAAAGAGTGGAGGCGCCAACGGTGATGGCATTCTCAGCAGATGCTGGAGAGTAGTTACAAGCATCAGCGTTATCGTTACCAGCGGCAACGGCAAAGTGAAGACCAGTCTTGACAGCAGCATTGACAGACAGGTCAAGGGCTGGGGACTTACCACCACCAAGGGACATGTTGGCAGTAGACCCCTTGAAACCCTGCTTGCCCTCCTTAACGGCGGCCAAGTGATACTGGGCGGCGTACTCTACACCCTTGACAACATCACTCATGGAGCCAGAACCGTTGCTTCTAAGAACCTTGATGGCAACGATGTCAGCCTTCTTGGCAACACCGTAGTGTTCAGAACCAATAGTACCGGCACAGTGGGTTCCGTGACCATTTCCATCCTCGTCCTCGTCTCCAGATGGGACTGTCTTACCCCAAAGAGCTCTGCCACCAAACTCCTCATGTGTGACATGGATACCAGTGTCAATGACATAAGCTGTAACACCTTCTCCGGCATCATCGTCAAAGAGGTACTTGTTGAAGCTGCCAAGACTGAGTGGCTGTCTGTGGGAGATTCTGGAAAGACCCCATGGAGCACCGTTCTGAGTGGCAAAGTCATTGGTGTACACTCTGGAGTCACGCTCAACAAAGGCGACAGCTGGGTGGGATCTGATCATGTCAATTGTGTTGTCCAAGAAGAAACCAGAGTAACCGTTCACAGCATCACCAATGTTGAAGGAGTCGACAAAGCCAGCACTCTTGCCCTCAGCAGCGGCAGAGGCAAAGAGAGAGTGGTCCTTGTCGGAAGCAATCTCCTCAAAGTGGTTGGAGTGGACCTCCTTTGCCCACTCTGTGTGGAAGGAAATCTCCTCTGAAGAGAGACCCTCCTTGAGGACAATAATGTACGAGTGTGGGATGACGTGCGCCTCGGCAGTTGGGGAGGTGAGGATCTTCGCAGCCTTAGAGATATCCAACAACTGCACGGTTGGAGCAACTGCGCCGGTGGAAGTCTTTGGAGACACAGCGTCAGGGATGAGCTTCACAACTTCGCTGTCTGGAGAGAAAGAGAAGATTGATGGGAGCTCAGCAATGGAGGGGATGACGAGACCCTGGGCAGTCATAGCCGACAGGATAGCCACGCAAACAGAGTGAGAAAGCTTCATTGTGAAAGAGAGATTGGTTGAACGTTAATCGTGTGTGATGGATGTATAAATATATATATATATATGTCTATATATATTTTATATTCTTTGGTTTTGGGGCAACTTTAGAATGCACGAGAGTTTATATATAAATAGTAATGACAAGTAGCCTCCCACAGATATTGCACCTCTTAAACGAGAATATCAATAAATACAAGAAAACAAGAGACACAACAAAATGTAGAGAAAACCCGAACAATATGTAAAGAACAGGTTCTTCCAGGATGTATAATATATATAAATATATATACCTCTTTGCCAAAGGGAAAGAAAGAAAGAAACAAGAAAGAAACAAGAAAGAAACAAGAAAGGAACCGAAGGAGGAAAGGAACGGGAGGACAGGAACGTAGGCACCCAGGTGAGATTGCGCACCTCTATCGGTTTCTCTCCTCACTGTGGAGGTGGCAACATCTCCTTAGAGGGCGATAGAGTGGATGGATTGGGGAGGGGAGGGGATGCGCAGTAAGCAGAGATGCCTGCTATCTCACTATCAGATACCTGCCTCCTTCCCTTTTTGTGTTAATGTGCGCTTGGAGGTTGCGCAGCATATTGCGTGGGGAGCACATTTATTGAGCACGTTAACGTGCGATGGCAGATGTCGTGCGGCCGAGGCAACCTGAGATTGGTCGCACGATATGGGAGGGAAAAAGAAATGTAAGGCCAATCGGGTGCATGTTGCTTTTTTGCTGATATTGGCGTCTGCAGCGATAGTATGGAGGAGGAGGAGGAGGGATGAGGAGGGGGAGGAGGCAAGGGAGGATAGTATTTCTTTTATCCGGGGCTCGTGTGCTATCGCATGACGTCTACGTAATGTGACTGATAGACGGGTTGGGGGACATAAGGCGCAAGGAAAGGGCAGGCCTTATCGGATACAGTGGTGGAGGGATGCTGCTTTGGAATGGGTAGCTCGGGAGAGAAGGAAACCAAAAAAGGCACGCAAATAGAAAAGGCAGAGCAGAGTTAGAAAATGGATATTAGCTGGAGCCTTGGAGTATTCATATAGAGGGTCATAGAGGAGCATAGAGCGGAATAGTTGCCCCCCATGTCTTGTAGCTGCTACAGGATAGGCTTGAGAGAGCCGCAGTAGAGAGAGAGTGATAGATGGCATCGGCGTAGTAGAGAAAGTTGCGGAGACCAAAGCAGAAGGCTACAGCAGCGATGGAACTAAAAACTATGCTCTTGCTATGCAAACGGTTGAGGTTTAGACTGGATTTCAGCTTCCTTTTCTTTCCATGGCATTGTCTACAGAGAGAATGCATGAAAAAAGAAATCCTTGAAGGGAAAGGAAACGCTCAAGGGTTGGGAGGGATGCAAAGGCATCGCGTAAGAAGGAGCAAGATATAGAGAGACACGAGCAGCAACCCGGGTGATTTAGAGTGTCTCGACTGTTTTGGTGTGAACTTAAAATGTGTACTGTGTTACACACCATAATTGAGTCCTGACTCAAAGGCAGCTAGCTAGCCATCCGAGAGGTATATCCGAGAGGTATGGCTAGCTAGCTGGCTGTATCTCTCTTAGTATCTCCTGTAATGAGAGGTGGATCTTGCTACCTATTAGTTGCCTGCTAGGATACTGCACGCTTGCTTTATAGTGGGGTAGCTATTGTCATCGTCACCATCAAGGGTGCGTCATTGTGCATACTAACAGTAGATAAGATTTGGTCGCAGATTACATTATCATCTACGCTTTTTTGTTGCGGGATTCCATTATTAACGATAATCTATGAATCATCATGTCTATGTTATTATTATATTTTATTAGCCTCCATGCTTCAGGATAGCCGAGGCGAAAGCCATTATAAGATCATATGCTTGTAGACCTGCCGCATATAGTCCTCACAACTCTAAATCCATCGTCTATTATTGATCTACTGTACACTATTTATCCAACCAAGCGTCCTTTGCGTCGAGTGGAAACCTCTGCTGGTAAATTCCAGATACCTGTGGGAACACCACACCATTCTTAGCTAGCACAATTTGTTTTGACCTAGCATTGATGACTATCTTAGCTCTCAGTAAGTTCTGGTCAATGATACTCACCAGCACATTCTCTACAAAGCCATCATCTATCGCCTCTCCTGGTGCACCATTCGTCACGTCAAAGAACAAATATCCATGATCAGCCCCAAAAGTATGTATACTCTGGGCAACATTCAATGAGTGTTGCAATGCAATCTTTATATCTTTGAACGACAAACTTGAGGATCTCTTAATCTTTGAGAGATTCAGAAGGAGGTTCCGTAATAATAATACCCTCATTCTCTGTAATAACCCTAGAAGTAATCTGGATTTCAAGAAATACTCCTCCCTTTCATATATGTACTTTGTAAAGTTGAAGATATCTCCACTTTTATAGTATGCCAAAAGCGGCTGATATAGCCGTACAAGCGTGTCATCACCGTGCAATATCTGCATCACAAGATTATGGAGCTGTTGGATTCTGAGGACTTTGCCAACCAAAAGTCCAGATGGAATCAGGTATTTCAGTACTGACTGCCATGCCTTTTTCGGAGCATCTAGATACATATTACTAAAACACCACTGAAAGTGGTGGAATGCATTCATATAGTCGTTCTGGACAAAGAAGAACTTTCCTAATAGGAAACGGTATCGTATGAGGTAGACCTTGGGTATACTTTTCGTGTCCAAATTCAAGTTGTTGATGTTTGCTATCACGTTATTACAACGCATTGGGTTGTCTATAGTGAAGTATATGCTGCATAGCTTAGCTGAGATCAAGAATAGAATCACCTGTTTTTCTGTGTTCCCTGAAGTTGTAAGATCCTTGTCATTACGGATATTGTTGAATAATTTCAGTAAAATACCCGAGGTGTGTAACAACCTCGGATAGTTGTTTGTTCGCTTCTCTGCAGCCATAAGCTTGATATCAACCAGCTTCACTAAAGGAACCACCAGGTTTGTAGATTCAACCAGGGTGCCAAACAAAAACCTATTGTACTGGTTATTTCCCATTGCAATAGACAAATCACCGTAATATTTGATCATGAGATCAATAGATCCTATAACAGACCATGGATCAAAGTCTCGTACATATGCAAGGTAACTCAGCAATAGCTGTTCAAACGCTGGCCAGTTGTTGTCCAGCAAACTCTGCTTCTCGATCTCTTTCGATAATATCTCATCTGTAACGTTCTGTAGCTGGCTTTGTAACCTGGGTAATTGTGGATTGGTTGGGTTGATCGACAACAGGCCCGATACCGTCTGGGTCTGTCCACCAAACCCAGACAGTGGTGTATTCTTCTGCCTGAAGGCAGTATGCAAAGCACTGAAAAACTGAGACAGTTCACTCATCCTAACAAGTGTTGGCCCCAAGGCTCTTTAGAACAAACACACCAAACAAGCAAAGCAATTAACCGTATACCAATTTCCCTCAGTAACTATCTCTATTTTTCCAATACATCAATATCAACCACAACGGCGCCAACAGCTTCCACAAGCTTAGCTTCACCTCATCCCCACCTACTACACGGCCCACTGAACTCATCTCATCGGCCCTCCAACCCACCGCGCGAGTTGGTTAGTCCCTTCCGTCTTCTGCCATTACACGTCAGGGCCCTCATCCCCACTCCCTCTCTCTCTCTCTCTCTCGCTTCTCGGACGTGTTTCTGCAGGTTGACGGTTATGCAACTTTCCACGACGAGGCAGGTGGTGTACAGGCCAGGCCGGCTGTTGTTGTGGTATCGTTTGTGAAAGGAGCCTCATGAATGTTGACACTTGAGCAACTCGAGGGTAACAAGAATATTGTTTGCTAGATAGTTGAAACCAGGGGCCATAGAACTGGAAACCCACCGGCGTGTGCGTGTGTAACTGAACACCAAAGACTAGAGGAGCTTCTGCGTCTTTTTCACATCAGGAATGGAGGTGGCTTCAAAGGTGGTAGTACCATCTACACAGGCCAGCAGTGGTGGTAAGGGGACAGGCCAAGCACCTCCACCACCCAGGGCCAAAAGAAAGAACCATACCAAGGGTAAGCCCAAATCCTCACAACAACAATCCAATCAGGGACATGGTGTCAAGTCCACCGCTTCTGATCGCCCTAAGAGGGCGAGGAAGCGATTGCGCAAACCTATCCAGACGGGAGTAAAGGGAGTTATACGGCTACTACCACCAGATCTTTCATGCTCGGATTATATGGCACAAGTTTCCCCTTTCATCAAAGAGGGCAGCCTCTTGAGCGAGTTCTATGTACAAGGTCATTACTCAAGGAAACAGTTCAAGCTCCCAACGTATTCCAGGAGCTATCTAGAGTTTACGGATTTACAATCATTGACAGAATTCGGAAACAATGTCTCCAAGTTGAGATTTCGAAACAGTAGAATCACCCCGGCTGGTGCTGATTCTACCAACAACACAAATAATATGCAACCACATCAGGAGGAAGAGTTCTCACCTGTCATAGAGAAGGCACTCGTACAAAAAACTTACGGAGTAAAGACAACTCATAAGAGGGCATCGGATAAAGATGTAGTACTGGAGGATCCCGACCCAGAAGGATCCACAAAGAGTACTAAAAGTAAACGCAGCAAGAAAACCACCAAAGATGACGACGAACCGGGGCTCTTTGCCAAGCTGCTAGAAACAGTTGAAAAACAGAATGAAGCACGTGATTTGAAGGCTGCTTCTGCCATGAAAAAGATGATTGAGAAGACCAAGAAAAGACAGACGCTCAAAACCTCAGAGAAAGAGACGGCTACTGGCAGCAAACAGCAGAGCAAGAAGGGCAAGAAGAAAACGAACGGAAAAGTTGATGAGGAATCGGCTAACAAGGCCACTGCGAAGGGAACCAAAAAGAAGACTGGTAGTCACTCCAAAGACAAAGACAATAGTGGAGACAGAGGGAAGAATCCAGAGTCTCCTGATAAACCCGAAAAAGATCAAACCGCCGACACAACTGCCAAATCTAAGAAGAAGAACAGAAAGTCAAAACAAGAAAAAGCTGCCGAAATAACTGGCCCCAACGGGATACCCACAAAGCGTGAGATGAAACCCAAGTCTGGTGATGTGGGGATAGTAAACAAGCAGCAATCTGATGAGAACAAAAATGGCAATCAGACGGAGATTGGGAGGGTGACCCAGACAGATGATAACATACCTGCAAAGCTGAATCCAAAGCCCAAGAAGAGGAGCAAGAAGCCATCAAAAGATACCACAGTCCCAGGGTCCACAACTGAAAGCCAGCAGCCACAACAATCCGAGAAGGATTCTGCCAGTAAGAGTAAGAGGAATCGGAACAAAAACAAAGACAGGAAACTGCATGATAGCTCATTTCCCCAACATGTGGATTCCTTTAATCAAGAGGGCAGCTCACGGCCTGCTGTTATCAGTTCAGCTAGTAATTCTAAGTTTCAGCCAAAGCTTCTTCTGAGGAAAAAGCCGGACGGAGCAGATACTCAGGAGGCATAGAGATATATTTCTCACTATATAATATAGAAGTGTTTAACTTTCTTGTGTATCGAGATTATTCAGGATGTAAATGCATGTGACAAGCATAGCACATTCATTCATACGCCTAGCTGATATCTTTGTGTTTCCGAGTCGTGGCCCTCATATGAGACACAGAAGTGTTGTTTGGCACTGTTCATACTTTTGATTACTGCTCACATATTACAATATTGTCGGTGGTGGGTGAAATATATATATATGTATATGAAGATTGATTAAGAATGAGAGATTCTGTCTCTCTCAGTGGAACTATCGAAACCATTCCACGAAGAATTGTCTCTCGACATGACCAGTTTAGATCTGGTTGCCGCTATTATTCGATGGGTAAGCGGCTTTTCTAACTGCCCATAAGATGAATTCTGGCTATACTGACCTCTTCTATTCATGTAGCTTGCTCTTTTCCCAAGTACGCCAATTGCCGACAACAGAGATGCGTTTATTACGGCACCTCATAAACTTGCAGATCCCTTTCTCTACAACCAGTTTCTGCGTCTTGTTATGGGTGATCATATGGAGATGATAATCTGCCACACGAACCGAAAGAGGTGTTCGATTAGACATAGTATCGGATTCCGAGGTGGATTTTCCAGTTCGGAGGGTTCTGGATGGCCCAGTAGAGGGAAGAAGGATAGCCTTTCTTCTCGTGATTCAGAAACGCTTCCCCTAAATATGTTTTCTAAGGGCAGTATCAGTGGTTCTCATAGCCTACGACATGATCACGACGACAGTCATAGCAACGTGTTCGAACGTCTATTTTCACTCATGGACTGCAACATTTCTGGGCAGTTGCCAGCCACATATGTAGATCGGATGGATTTGGATTACGTTGATAGCTTCTACAGACAACAGAATAGAATTCCATCGGCTTCCACACACTACAGAGAGGTAATTGCTGAGGATGATGCAAAGCTGATTCAACAAATTGATCTCATGTACTGTCTCCTGGTAGAGTTATCTATACATGGGGAGAAATCATCTATCGGAATAGCCCTCATATGCTTCTTGGACACTGAGGACCAAATGTTGTTTAATGATTTCATAGAGCTGGTAAGGTAACCCTGATTTCTGGTTGTTTACATTTCTCTCAAACTAACTATTTCTTCCGAAGAACCCGTTTCCATCAGTTGAGAGAGGTAGTCTAACTCCACGAAAGAAGAATAGTGGGAAGAGAAGTCCTTCAAAATCGAAAGCAACTAAAGATAACCTTGTGGAAGTCAGACCGACGAAAGAGAAAAAGCGGAGCATCTCTAAAAGATCATTTGTTGTTGGCAGAAGAACTTCAAGAAGTGGAGAGCCAATCAAGCCGCAGAAGTTGACTCGTCGATTAGATCATGATCTATTAAAGGTTCCGCATATCGCGGAGCAATCCACTCCCACGCAACTTGAGGAATCAGAAGATGAACTGAGAGTGCGAATGTCACCACTGACTTCGATCATGCCCAGTCTCAAAGCCCAGACGTTCAACGTCTCTTCCTCTATCCATATCCGAAGTATCGGTGATTTTGAAGAAAGAGTCAACGTGTTCCAAGAACGAAAAAATCTATTTAATAGCTCAGGCAAGCAGTCGACGGATATCAATCAGTATAATGACATCTTGAGTGAATACTCTCCTATTCGGAGAGCCAGAACAGAGAAGCTTCGTCCTACGAAGAAGAATTCAGAAGAGACCCATCGGATTACAGAGACTAGTAGTAGCATGGAAACCAAGGGTTGTGAAACTTCTTCATCTAGAATTGAGGCGCTCTTGTGGGAGAATAAGGTGTTAGGTTCATGGATCAAGCGGCTATATCAATGACTTAACCACAGGAAGTAGACGATAGGAAGCAGAGGATGGGAATATCCATTGGCAATTGTGTGTAATTTGTCTTTGTACTTAGCAATATTTGTGTATTTTTATTAAAGAAAACTTGCATATCTTTTAACAAAACCTGCAAAATACTAAAACCAAACAAACATGAAAAGAAAACCTCAAGAAAACACAATGGCTGGTTCATTGCATACCGATGCTTGAATTGGTCCATCGACAACTGTCACGACAAGAAAATTAAAACTAATACAAAGAGAGGGTTATACAGAAGGAACCCGAGCAGTTTCCTGTATGATAGATAGGCAACGCTATTGGCTGTTCTACAAGCCTCCCAACAACTGAACTATAAAGCACCCATGTACCCCATCATACACCTTAAAAGATAGCATCAAGTGTACAACAGATACACATTGCAGCCAGACATGCCATCAAACAATCTTCGTTGTTTCCCTGTTGTGGTCTCTGCTGTTGAACATACACCGGTTGTTGTGATTGGTAATACATGGGCTGTTGCTGCTGGTAGTAACCACCCTGTGGTGGAGGGGGTTGTTGGTAATAGCCCTGCTGACCATAGGGTTGTTGGGCATAGCCCTGGTTATAGCCTCCTACACCTCTGTCTTGAGCCTGGTAGTATTCTGCATTAGAACCTTGAGGTGGAGCTTGATACGACATTGGAGGAGGAGGTCCTTGTGGAGCCTAGACATAGTGTGTTAGAGGTTGCTGTTAAGGGGAGGAGGGCAGCTAATCGGGAGAGCCTCCGAGGAAAGCCAATGGGTAGAGCCACTGAGTAGAGCTAATGGGGATAGATAAAGAGTTGGGTAGATCTGCTATTGACCACCAACAGAACATAGATTGCCAAAGGATGTATGGCCAGTGGTTATTCATAAACCACTGCGTACCGTAATGACATGGGTAACATTCTTTAACACCTTCTCTTCAAAAGCCCATTGATCTCTGAGTAGCAGGGGCGACCTTATTATTATTACAGTGGGTGGGAGGGTATGGATGATCTCCGCTGGCCATAAAGTAGGTACATCCGGGGAATGCATGCCCCAGATGCTGTTCCCCACTCTCCACTGTTAGCTTTCGGAAGAATATACTTACTCTGTATTGATACTTGTTATCCATTATCGACTACTTGATCCAATTAAAAGCGCTTGAATGAACAATTTATATTTGCGGGCCAACATGCCAGTGCTTCTCCTTCTCATCCCCCTCCCCATTTTTATTGCGATCACAGGCATACTAACAATACTCATCGGAGAGGCTGGCTGGGAGCTCAGCCAATCTAATCCGGTAACGTGCTACTAGGCGGTGCTACTAGGCGGTGCTACTAGGCGGTGCTACTTACTAGGCGGTGCATGTTAGCCTCGTGCAGGACGGGGGATGGACAGACTTCGCCTCATCATGTGATCGATGCCCTCTACAGTATAGGACCAGAAAAGAAGAAGGCTCTCGAGCAGGGCAATGGCCATGAATGTGGTAGATGACGTTGACTCGCTAAGCATGCATGCACTCTGTGGCGATGGGCCGAGTCGGATTTAGCAGGACGGCGGTGTGTTCAGCAGGAGAGCGCTATCTGCACTGCACTGCCTTTAGGATTGAATGGTGGGCATGGTGAAGAGAAGCGCAGAAGCATCGATCTGGTTTGTATGAGGGGTGTAGGAGGGGGGGGGGGGGAGAGAAGGGGGGTCAGGAACCATGAGGCATAGAAGGGAAGAGAAAAAGAACTATACCAGGTAGTGTGTAGTGAGTAGTGTGTAGGATGTAGGATGTGGGATGTAGGGTGTATTATTTCTTATGTACTACTTTGGATACATTGTCCAGCGTAACATTTATGGTCGTTATTAGGAGAATGAATTGATCTGCATAGAAAGTACTGCATAGAAAAAAGTATCATCTACTACCCGCCGAGGCGCTGCCTGTCTCAACGCGGGTATGCCTCGCCAGTAGAGATGCCATGAGCCTGGTTCGCTTGGCTGTCTTACTATGGGGGCCCGGAAGAAGGTGTTCCGTGTATATGGCTGGCTGTGCACGGATCTATATATGGAAATACTATAGATGCGAATGATTTATGATTCTAGTATATAGAATTGGGGTTTCTTCCACCCGTAATAGACATTTGAAGGGTCTGTTACTGTTCGGTGATATCCTCCTCCTCCTCCTCCTCCTTCTTTTCTTCTTCATCCTCCTCCTCTTCCCCTTCCACCTCTTCGTCCTCGTTGTCTTCTTCTTCATTATCTTCTTCCTTTTTGCCCTCATCCTCACCATTTACTAGCTTCCTTGGAGGAAGAACCTTCTCAAATGCTTGCTTCCAATCATGACAGTCAAACCACATAAGGAGCAACTCCACAACATGCGAGGTCGCAAGGACTCTTCTACCACTGAGCTTGATAAACTCGTCAATGGGGAGTCTCTTTGTCGGAATGCCAAGACGCTCTGCTTTCTCCTTACACAAGTTTTTGTATCTTCCCTTATCCACAATACCACCAATGATGTATGTCTCTCCTTCCTTCAACTCTTCTAATACCTCACTAGTGTCTGCTGAGAGGTACACTATGTTGGTCGGGTTCTCAGCACCCGCCGCGACTGGTAGACCAAGGTGAGTCTCAAGGTCATCCTCAATAAACTTGATTCCTGAGGTCCAGTTCTTGCTCTGAGCAAGTGCATTATCAAACCTCCCTTTCAGCCTCTTTTCAAAAGATGTGATTTGAAGGTCAACAGAGTGCTGGAACCTTCTGTTGTCAGAATAGCTTCGCGTTATTTGGTTGGAGAGAGATACAACCTCCTTCTCCATCATCAGATCGTCAAAGGCACAGTCAATGATAACTTTACACCCTGTATCTGTCTGTTCTTCAGGCTTGTATATTTTAGGTCTCACACCAAACAATTCGTCGATATTCTCACCTCTCTCACGTGCTTCCGCTATCTTGCTTCTCTTCTCAGCCCTTTGCTTCTTTCTCTTTTCTCTCTTTACATCCTTCAGTTCTTCCCTCCTAACTGCCAACCTCTCTCTTCTCTGCTGTTTTTTCCACTGGGATTTGGTCATTCCCTCGGGTATATTGTCAACTCTCCGCTTCTTTACCTCGTTTGATCCATCTTCCTTTGGAGTACCCTCTTGAGCGGTACCCCCTGCGCTCTCTGGAGCGCCCTGTGGAGTCTCTTGAGTCTCTTCTAATGATCTCTTCTTATCTACGGAGGACAACGTCTCGTCTACCATGCTTTGCTGAGTGGCCACTTCAGGCTTTTGTATGTCTTGGGATGGCATTTTAATATAACTGTCACAGCCCATGATTTCTCTGCATTTCAATATTATACCAGGGATAATATGCTTATACTAGACTGTCAACAACAACCTCATCGCTCTGCTCCTCATCTCATCCCGCCTGAAAAATTTCCCGCACGACCTCATCGCATCTTTGCAGGACCCATGCAATACGTCCCATTAGAGGGAGAGGAGAGGTGCATAGCCATGGAGATGAGAGGTTCTTATTCATGGAGATGGGGGTATTTGTTCTGCCTTCGAGTTACAATAGCGTGTTCTTTTCGGGAGGAAGTTTAAATATGTACCAGCTTATATATATAGCAGATCAGCAAATATACAACTGATCTATGGAGAGCCAGCCCAGGTGATATCCTCAGTTGGCCGACTGGATCACAGTAGTTGGATGCTAGGTGCCTTCATCTCCAATACCGATCTGCCTGACTACTGCATTACGTGGTGTGTCTATTCCAGGAATGATTAGACCAGATAATCCATGAACGGAGATATCATTCTAAGAATCACCGTAAGGACATCCTAAGTTTTTATCCCTCTCTGAAACCAAAACCTTGATTCTTAACAGGAAGGAATCTTCTCAGTAATAAATATAGTTGACCTGCCTCCCCACATGATGCCCCAACTGATGCCCCAACTGATCCGCTCTTCGCTCTTCAGCCTATGCTCATCCCCCACCACCGCCTCCCTGTCCTCCCCATCCTCCTCCTCCTCCTTCTTTCCACCTTGCTTCCCCGGCCATCTCCTTGCTCTCCCCTTCTCGTCTGCTCATGCCCGGAAACGGAAATCATTGCAATTAGTGTGGGGATGCGCTCCCCTATTCCGGCAGGAACATAGACAGAAACGCACTGTCAAACAGCCGCCCAGCAACTTGAATTAGTACCTCACACGACTGTGTTGTCTTCCGCTGTCTTCCCTTGCATTTTCTTCTTCACAGAGAGAGTCATCTTTAGATGTCTCCAAGGTTAGAGAGTATAGGATAAAGTGAAAGCTTTTGAGGTGTATATCGGGTTTTTGGCTTTGTTCCACCATACTATCTGATTTCACCAACTATACAGTATATCTACATAAAATGGCACCACCACCTCCTATAGTGATAGACGCTCAGGCGGTCAGTGGTATAACAGGGTAAGCAATTAGAGGTGCATTTAGGCAGCATAGCATGTTCAGATGTTGAGTGAGCACCGGGCGAGTCCATCATATGAGCTTGGGGGCGTTGGCACTCTTCCAACAGAAGGAGGAAAACCGCACTTTTGCCGGCAGTCAAGGCATTCCCTCATGGGATCTCATATCTTATACCACAATACTAACACTTTTGCAGCTCAATATCTATTGCATGTTGGATTATTGTCTTTGCTCCACAGATATATGAGAACTTTGTGAGAAAGAGTAGTGACGGTCTCTCGTTGCTTTTTGTTGTGCTATGGTTGTTGGGTGATCTTTTCAATGTGTTAGGTGCCGTGTTACAAGGTGTGTTGCCCACTATGATCATCCTTGCCATTTATTACACTTTGGCAGACATAGTGTTGTTGGCCCAGTGTCTGGTGTATGGGTCTGGAAAGCAAGTTGATCCAATTCACTTGTCGCCGGCCAACCCTTTGAGTGAGCACGATAACTTGTTGGAGCAGGTATTGTCGAACGATGGTGAAAGCTATAGCGACGAAGACGACATCGAGTCTTTTATAAATACCAACGGTGTGGATGTCAATGTAGGTGGTTACACATCCTTCTTCTACAACTCACTCATGGTGTTACTCGTGCTGATATCAGGTGTTGGAGGATGGTACATTTCATATACTAGAAAATCACAGGACCCATCGCATGGTGATCCACCAAATGGTGGTGACGATCTCGTATTCAACCCACTTGGCCAGTTTTTCGGCTGGTTGTGTGCTGTGCTGTATCTTGGTTCTCGTATCCCTCAGATCCTTCTGAACTTTGAAAGGAAATCCTGCGAGGGTATCTCTTTTATGTTTTTCCTGTTTGCATGTCTTGGAAACATGACCTATGTTGTCTCCATTCTGTGCATCAGCACTGACTGGAATTACCTTGTGGTGAACTCGTCTTGGTTGGCTGGAAGCTTTGGAACTTTGTTCCTTGACTTTGTGATCTTCCTGCAGTTCTTTGCCTACCATGATAGTGGCAGTGATTCAGAGACTGAGAGTGAGGAGTTCATGGGTAGCAGTTACGGAGCTACTTCATAAATAGGGGAGATGTGATTGGCATACGATTAGTTTCACACATAAAGGATTCTTCCTCAGAACAAGGGAGTTTGCATAGGCATGTTGGCGGAAAAAGTATTCAGGGTGAAAAGTCTGGTTTTTGGGTAGATAACAATCCTCACTTGCTGATTGGTGTAGAAGGAGGATATGGTTACTAGGTATTGGTTACACAGCAGTTTATTATATCACCATTTAATGTTTCTAATGTTGAATTATGAAGTTTCTCTACATTTAGGAGGCTCTTCTGCGTAGCTTTCCATAGAGTGTCAGATCAAATACATTGAACGATATTTCTTAGTTCATGCAGAATCCAGTAAGATTATATCTGGTGGTATAGGCTGCAGAACAGGCCAGTTGAGTCCTTCAAGCCATTCGATTACTTCAAACTATTCGACTACTCTAAACCATTTTTCATAGTCATTCATCACAGATAAAGGCATGGCGTGTGACATAATCGAAAAATCTATCTAGAGAGTGAAGCATTCAATTACAGTATAGTGGTAATAACACCGGCGATACCTCACCACCCCGCTTTATTGCCTAACACTTTCTCGAGTCGTGCCCCATGCAGCTCCCATATGCTTAGTGACGCATACGCGTCTCCTGCCTCTCTGGAGCGCGTTGCATGCCCTTTCCTGCTCTGAATGCTAATGATAACACTACTGATGGAATCATAAAAGAGATTCTAGAAAAGGAGCGAGGAGAAAAGAACAAGGAGAACAGTAATTGGAGTTCAATCAGTATCTCTTGAACGATTTCGAGTTTTGTATTTCTGCAATGTCAAGTGTGCGCCCTGAACTCAAGTTTGCTGATAAGGCAGACGAATCATCCTTCTATAGGACGTATCTGCGTCTTTCTGCCAAGGGAGAAAAGACTTTGAGGATAGTTGACAGGGGGGACTATTACACAGTATTGGACGATGATGCTGAATATGTGGCGGAATCCATCTACAAGACGTCTTCAGTGATAAAGACAGCCACTGCCAGCTCTCGTACAATCAAGTATGTGACTGTATCACCATCTGTGTTTGCCAATCTTCTCAAGTCAGCCATTCTGACTTCAGGTTTCAAAGTGGAGATATACGACAAAAAGTGGTCGCTTGTGAAATCTGCCTCTCCCGGAAACCTCACCGAAATCGAGGATCTCATCAATTCTTCCGAACTGGACTCCAATCCCATCATTGCCGCCGTGAGATTCACTAACAGCAATGCAGAAGGAGGCAAGAAGGTTGGTCTGGCATTCCTGGAATGTTCAGGCAAGCTTATTGGACTCTCTGAGTTTGTGGACAATGAGCTGTTTAGCAATTTGGAGTCCATGCTTATTCAGCTAGGTGTCAAAGAGTGTCTAGTGCCCACTACAGGCTCTTCTTTTGGAGAGGAGAAGAAGACCCCAGATCCTGATGCGGCCAAGCTAGAACAAGTCATTGATAGGTGTGATATTGTGATCACATCCGCCAAGTCATCTGATTTCAACACAAAGAATATCGAGCAGGACTTGGTTAGGCTCACAGCTAACGAGTTGGTGCTGTCTACCAACGATATATCTTCTCTCACTATCGCACAGTCTTGCACCAACGCTTTGATCACCCACTTGAACCTTCTAAACAACGACTCCAATTTTGGAACTCATACTTTGGTGCAACATGATTTGTCACAGTACACAAAACTTGACTACGCTGCCGTGAGGGCTCTCAACTTATTCCCGTCTTCCACTACAAACAACACAATGAATAAGAATGCCTCTCTATTTGGCCTTCTGAACCACTGTAAGACTCCAGGTGGTGTCAGATTGTTATCTCAGTGGTTGAAACAGCCTCTGCTGGATGTGGATGAAATCACAAAGAGACATCTGATTGTTGAATTATTGGTCAATGACATTGAGTGCAGAACATCCCTTCAGGAGAGGTTCTTAAACAGCGTCCCCGATCTTTCTAGATTGGCTAGGAAACTGACAAACAACAAAGCTCGTCTCGATGATGTTATCAGAGTTTATCAACTCTGTACGAAGCTTCCTGATGTGATTGATATTCTGGAAACTGCTATTTCTGGTCTTTCAGACAGCATAGCAATGGATGAAAATGGGGAATTGGATGTGAAGGAGTTGGTCAAGGACTTGTGGGTGACTCCCATCTCCGAGAATGCAGATGCCCTGGTGAAGTTTCAGGAGATGGTGGAGACGACTATTGACCTGAAATCACTTGAAGAAGCCACTTCTGCTTCATCTTCGTCTATGATCTCTATCAATCCTGAATTTGACGAGAACCTCATGAAGATCAATAATGATCTAGACAGTGTCAGAGCCCAAATCAGCGAGTGTCATGAGGAGGCAGCCGATGATCTTGAGATGGAGGTTGACAAAAAGCTCAAATTGGAGAATCACCATATTCATGGCTCGTGTTTCCGTCTCACTAGAGGTGACGCCAATGTGCTCAGAGGCAATAAGAAGTACCAAGAACTCTCTACTGTTAAAGCCGGTGTCTATTTCACCACTTCCAAGCTCAACTCCCTCAGCCAAGAGGTGCTTTCCCTTCAGGAAGAATATGAAAAGTTCCAGAGCGGTGTTGTGAAGGAGGTCATTGGTATCGCTAGCACATATTCCCCCATCATAACCAAACTCCAAATGTCATTGTCAGCCCTTGATGTTCTGGTGTCGTTTGCTCATGTTTCATGTTACGCACCAATCCCCTATGTGAGACCTCTATTGCATGGCCTTCATGACCCAACTAGGCGTACTTTACTAAGGGAGTCACGTCATCCCTGTCTAGAGAGCCAAAATGATCTCACATTCATTGCCAACGATGTCGAACTGACAAAGGATGACAAAGAATTTTTGATCATCACAGGTCCTAACATGGGTGGTAAATCTACATATATCAGACAGGTTGGAGTGATCTCTCTCATGGCCCAGATTGGCTGTTTCGTGCCATGTAGTGGGTCTTATGATGGAGTCGACGGAGCACCTACTGAGGTGTGTGTCTTTGATTCCATTCTTGCACGTGTTGGTGCATCTGATTCTCAACTCAAAGGTGTTTCCACCTTCATGTCAGAGATGCTGGAGATTTCTTCTATCCTTAAGGCGGCCACACAGAACTCACTGATCATTGTGGATGAACTTGGTAGAGGAACATCTACCTATGATGGTTTTGGTTTGGCTTGGGCAATCAGTGAACACATATCCACCAACTTGAAGTGTTTCACCCTATTTGCTACTCATTTCCATGAGCTTACCTCTTTGGCTGACAAGGTACCCACGGTGGGTAATCTGCACGTTGTTGCCCATATTGAGGATAATAAGAATGAGACATCCACTGACAACGAGATCACCCTGCTGTATAAGGTTGAACCGGGTATTTCCGACCAGTCGTTTGGTATTCATGTCGCCGAGGTGGTTAAGTTTCCTCAAAAGATCATCACCATGGCCAAGCGTAAGGCTACTGAGTTGGATGACTATGGTAGTACGCATGAGATTGATGATCCATATATCAAGGATAAGCGTACCAAGTGCACAACAGAGGAGATCCTCAAGGGAGAGGAACTGCTGCGTACCATCTTGAAAAAATGGAAGAGCCAGGTAGAGGAGATCGGTGGTGTTGAGAAAGCTGGCAATCCTGGTGAGGTGGTTGAGATGCTCAAGAAGCTTGTCAATGATGAATTCGGTGAGCAGATCAAGGGGGACAAATTTATTCAGGAGGTGCTGAGTTTATAAGTGATCTTTATAATACAGATAGTAAATTTAGAACAGTACATGGGATATACATTTCGATTTCGATTTCGATTTCATCTATTAATTATCCTTAAGCATTCTATATAATATATCAAACCCAGGTGGGAGAGCCTTCTTCTACTTGGGGCTATTCTTATTGTTCTTCTTCTTGATTGCACTTTCGAATGACTCAAAAGCTTCTTTATTCTGAAGCAAAAGATCCAGAACAAACAAATGACCCCCGTTTAACCTTAGTGTGATCTTGAGATTACGGGCAAACTTGTCAAATTTAGCCTGGGCGGACCTTGAAGGGTCGGGGAGGGTGGATGCTGTGTAATTGCGGGGATTCTCTTCTGCCTCAAGCTCGGGTCTGAATTTATTCAAAGCCTTCAGAAGATCAATGGCAGTCTCAAAATCACCGAACTTCTTGCCTAACTTCCCTCTATAATACTTCAAGTCATGGTAGTGTTGCTCAATGAACTGTGAATCGTCCGGTAACTGCTTATAGTTATCCTCAGGGCTTTCAAGGAATGCAATTCCTCGATCTGTGATGAAAGATGGAGAAGGAACATCCACCTCTTCCCCCTCAATTCTCTGTAATGCCTCTGCTGATTGTGATCGCTGTAGGTCCTGTGACACCGATGTCAGTATATAGTGTATGCCCTCAGGGGAGGTGTTGATCTTGGCCCTGGCATGGCATGTAGTGACAAACAACCTGGAGGGGTGCATTATTGTACTGCATCTGGGAAGCAGGCCTAGCCGACTGGCTATTTGCAGGTTGTTAACGAGGGAATACTTCATATACATTAAATGACCTGTCTTTGGATCGAGTATGGTTTGAATCGAAGTATCCTCGCAGGAGATCCCCGTTTATTAGATTCCAACTCATAGACCAGATGATTGCTTATCGGCCACTGGAATAAACCACCCATCGCATGCCTTCTCCACACAGATAATGCAGGCAGCCGCAGACAGCACGCGGTTACAGCGATAGCTAGGCATTCAGGCCAAAGTTTAAGATACAATGAGATCATACTAATTAGCATTATATATTATCATCTAGACATATGTTCATAACTATATTACAGTTTAAAAGACCTGGTGGCTATATGTTCACTATCCTGTGACTATCTTGTGACTATCTTGTGACTAGGCAGGTGTGTCTTTTGCTCACCGTTTCCTCCTAGAGTACTTAGATGGCCCTTTGGCTGTACTTGGTGTAGTCCAATCATCATTCCATACAATGCCATGATCCTGGAAGGAAACAGACGAAAGTCTCACGTATGATGAAACCCCACTATCAATTATAGCCATAATCACATTGGAAGATCCTTCCTTTAATCTCCTAAACTTATTTCTCGGATTCGTTGCACTATCTGTGCTTTCCAGATGAGTGTCTGCCATCTTAAGCAGAATCTCTATGTCCTTTAACGTGGGGAATTTTTGCCTATTTATATTGACAACAACAACTTGGAAATCTGGCTTCGGGGGTGCTTTCTTTGAGAAGCTTGGCCTTGGCTTCCAAACGTCGTATGTAATGGTATATTTCGGTTGTTCTGAAATACTCTCCTCTTCTCCTGACACTGGTGGAGGACTGGTTTTTGTCTGCGTAGTCCCAGATATCATTTCCTTCAATGACACAAAAATAGAGGTGAAGCTATTATATACATGTGTTCTAAAATGCAATCGGTGTCCAAGAGGGTATGTTTGCCGCTTTGAACTTCTGATCGAAGCCAACAGTCTCTTTATATAGTTTGCGATTGTATGCACGGTTCGTACAGCCAGTTGAGGTAGATATGATCCAAACACAATCTCCCAATAACCTTTCATTAATTCATTCTCAGATTTGGGTACAGGACTCAAGGTGGACCCAATACCAATGGAATTGATCCCAATGGAGACACTATTATGTCTCATCACCGTGTAACCACATCTCTTGAGGTGGCTGTAGATGGTGAACTGGTCATACGAATCTTGTGGAGAGAACGCCAACCCAAATAATTCTTGGAGACTCAATGGTGGTGCAATCTTGCTTGTTTCAGTGGCTGCTCCATTTTCTCTCACAGCTATACAACTACCCCTCTCTACCAGGTACACCGCCTCCTCTGGAGTCAATCGCACTGTCATTCCATCTTTTTCCATTTTTCCCACAGTCTCGAGAAACTTTCCCTTTGGCTGTGTCATATAAAATGTCTTTGATGTGTCGTCATATTTGATAGTTGCTGAAGAGATGCTATCGTTTGTCGCTACTACACCACGTGGTTTGGCAAGAGCATCAAACATAAACATCCTGGCTCTACTCAATTGTTGGGCATCGTATCCTGAGCCAAACCCTTCGATATCCCCATTAGAATCTGTTCCTCCACTTACTATTGGTAGCACCGCTGGTACCTTCAACGGCTCGAAATCCTTGTTGCCTCTTTTCGGTATTGCTTGCTCGTTATCCTTGTTGTTGTTGTTGCTGTTGTTGTTCTTAGTTCCCCCTTTACCTTTCCCCTTACCTTCTAGTAGTCGCTGTATCTTACTCCAGTCCCTTACATCCTCATCCTCATCTTCCGCTCCTGCAGGGACATCAGTTCCGCTGTTGAGCTGCGACAACAGCTCATCCTCTTGATCTCGTTCATCCATAGTGAGAAGTGACTCTCTGCTACCTATTTATATATGTATAAATGCGACAACTCTTGAATTCACACCACCCTATATATATTCAACTCAGTATACACACCCACACAATCCACACACCCACACGCGCCTCTCTTATGCACAGAACACAGTGCAGTTTTCCACACTGTAACGTCTCTCGCGATGCCCCCGATGCCCCGATGCCCTGGGCGGGAATATGCGCACGGGACACCGGTTTTGACCAGACGTGACAGACGATGCGATGCAGATGGAGGGAGGGACACTAAGACGAGCAGTGGAGGGGTAAACGGGGATGGCTAGTTGATGGAGGAGGATTTGTAAGAAGGGGAAGGATATTTATAACAGCAGCGAAAAGTGAGTGGTGTCTGTTATATTTGTGTGAAACAGATATTGGAAAGAGAATACAGAGTGATTTTTTTGCAGTCGCGGGATCATACACTTAGTGTTTGATGGTGCATTGGTGGTATTCATTCAACTGGTGAAATATCGCCTGACCCAAGCTTAAAGGGTCCATTCCATTGGCACGATAGAGGCTTGAGGCTTTTGATCCCACTACACACAGCATATAAACATCACTGGCAAAGCATCATTAGTTGGTGTTTTTCGTTTTTTTTTTTTTGCAAGATGCCGAGAGGAAACGAGGATGCTCTCACGTACAAGTCGGTGGCAGCTGGGATTCTGGAGAATCTCATTGCTCCTATGATCCATGATATTATAACAGAGTGCATTCTCGACGAACAAATACTGAGGTCCAAGTATGGCACGATAGAGAATCCCAAATATATAGATACAGCAAACCCATTGAAAACAGCAGCCGACTTATTGCCAGTGTTACCCAAGAAAAATAAAGGTTTGAACAGTGGTCTCAATAGCTCAAACTCCACACCTCCACCAGGAGCGGGAGCTGGAGCAGGAGCAGGGGCAGGCCCAGTACAGATAGATCAAGGAAGGATAGAATTTGTGCGAAATGGTAAAGACGCTTTCAGGAATGACTTGAGATCTAATGGTAATGGTAATGGGAGTAACATAAACAGCGGGAACGGAACACCCATGTCCATTTCATCTACAGCTAACAGCTCGGCAGACGAGTACTTCAGCTGCTTGAACTGCGATAGAAGGATAGCAGGCAGTCGGTTTGCAAGTCATATTGACCGGTGTCTTGGAGGAAGGACCAGAAAGTGAATACTCTGAAAGCAGACTGTCAAAAACAGCACATAAGAGGAATAAGGGGACTAACTGAAGGTTATATTATAGTGTCACTTGGAGTTATGTTATCTGCTCTCGGTTGGAGTGCGGTTACCTAGCATAATCATAGGGCACCTAGCGTTGTAGTGTACTATAGTGATAGAAATACCTGCATCTTCTCATCTCGCATGCATTTTTCTATATATATATATATATATATGTACATAATATAGATTCATCAATTCAACATATTACAAGCTTCAGGAAAGTGTGGCTTTGAGATCGGTAATTGTCATCCGCAAATGTCAAAGCCACACACCCTCTCTGTCATCTATCTAGTAAGGCTTGCGCATACTGCGCATACAGAAATACATAACATAGACAGACAGTCTCATTTGGTGTTGCAGGAAAGCGAAATCACTCCTCTGGCTTGTGTCCCAACCAGTCGCATCGAGACAGACTGAAACACTTGGAGTTCGAACATTGTTCTTTGTTTCAATGTCAGTCTCCTTGCCTTATAGGTCTCATCTCCGCGAATCTCCGCAAAATTGCAGTAATCATTGTGTGCAAAGACATTTACCTGCCACATTTAAGTAATCATTATAGTATGACTGGTGGTGATGCCCCACCAGGTCTACTAAGTCCACCTATCTCCTTAACCTACAAGCCGGCCTGCCTCCCTGTCTGCCTGTCTGCTTGTCTGCCTTGCCGTCTCTTCTTATCAGATTCGCCGCATCCGGCAGCTTTGTACTTTGCTGCAAGTTGTACAGTAAAGTACAAAGATGCGTGGGGTGTAGGAGGGGGAGGGAGGAGAAGAGGCCTCTGCCTTACGCAGATTAGCTGCCATGTGGCAGGGAAGCTCCGCCTTGATTCACATCCTCCTTGCTTGTTTCAGAACTGTGTGGAAGTAGTTTCAAGTATTGGCAGTGTAATTTCCTGGGTGACTTGCTGGAAGATCTCTTTATAACAGGGGATCCACCAGCAAAACCAGATTATACTCGCCCCACAGTTGTATACTGCCCGCTGTCGAGCTTGGTGTCTATCTGCCTATCTACGTGTCTATCTGCGTGTCTATCGTTCTGCATAAGGGCATCACGCATAGCTAGCTAGCTATACTTGCAGATACTTAAGTGCTTGAAGTGCTTGAAAAGCTCATTGATTTCTTAGAAAGGGGATCCACTTATAAAACAATACAACACCCAATGACAGACTCTATAGTGCAGATAGTTGATGTTCTGCGTGATGGGGTGAGGGCATTATTTATCTCTCAGGATTATTGCCCGGCTCCTCCCGTTGACCATGGGTACTGGGGCCCTGTGACAGCCACGATCGATTGGTGCGAGGAGAACTACGTGATCTCCAGTTATTTTGCAGAGTTTGTCAACGCAACCACCAACCTCTCATTTTTCTTCCTTGCTCTCTACCATCTTTACTCCGCTATTAGAAACGAACATGGTTCATTGTTTGTCATCATCGCCATCGGAATGTCGGTGGTTGGATTGGGATCATGGCTCTTCCATATGACACTGTGGTACGAGTTCCAGCTGATGGATGAGCTACCCATGATCTACTTCACTGCGATCCCATTCGCATACATTTTTGGTGTGAATAGAACGCCAACTGTCAAGTATGCGGTGTATATTGCGACGGCCCTCCTCACCACGTTTCTCACTGTGATCTACTGTTCGGTTTACAAGAACCCCATCCTGCATCAGGCGTCATATGCGATTCTCAACTTTGCCATTATCTTCAAGTCGTTATCATTTGTGAGGAGGTATATCACCGATACAGAGACACGTCATGACATGTACAAGCTGATGGGGTTTTCTCTAGGTGTGTTTCTGTTTGGGTTTCTGATCTGGGACTTGGATACCATTTATTGCAACAATCTCATTTGGGCAAGAAGAGAGGTGTTGGGACTTCCCTTTGGAGTCCTTCTCGAGGGCCATGGCTGGTGGCATATCTTTACCAGTTTGGGCATATATCACTTTATTCTCTACAACGAAGTACTGAATGCCTGGGTCCATGGTAGACAAGATGAGTACCTGCTTGTCTGGAGAGGAGGTGTCCTAGGTGAGGTTAGCCTGCGCAGCAAGGACAACTTGAGCGTATTCAAGGGGGGTGCATCAGAGTCTGTTTCTGATCAAAAGAACAAATAAGTCATTTCTCTCCATATACAGCTGTTCTATATATATTGCATATGAGCACAACAAAAAATAGAATGATCCACCTATTGGTTTTTTGGTTTTTTTCTCCTTTATTCTTTATCCATTTCTCTTATTACTTTCTTACTTTTTATTATACATATTTTGTTACTGAACAGCATCAACATTTAAGGTGCCAATAAAACTGTGCAACCCAAGGATGACTCTATTGATAACTATATTGATAACTCCATTGGGTAACTCTTGTGGATACCTCTGGTGGATACCTCTATTGGGTAACTCTGGTGGATGTAATGGTATAGACAATTATAAATCTTTACATGAGAGGATATTCCCGCTCCTGCTCCTCGCAACAGACGCGACTCTTAGGCATGGTAATCGAGTAGTGCTAGCAAGGATGCCACTCCAAACATAACCTCCGGTAGCTCTCTGCTCTCTTCTGCTCTGCTCTGCAATTCCTACCGCTTCTCCTTCCGATACGCACCACAGCGTCATAGTGAAGGACGCCAATAGGACGCCAATAGGACGCCAATGGGACGCCAATAGGACGCTTGGATGCCAAGATATGCATGGCGTCTTCTTTCCCCGTGCCGATTCCTCACGCACCGCACCCACATATAGTTTGTAAGCACATCTGCAGCAGCATGGATAAGTTGCTCTCTGTTTGGTCTCCCCATGCATCACGCCAACCGGCGACTTTCCAACCGAGGCGAGACATCAGATGCTTCTTCTCTGCCAGTGAGTTATTTGTGTGAGTGTCACTGGAGTGGTGGGGCAGGGCTTGAGGCAATGAGATGGGGAGTGAAATAAGTTAGGGGTTTGACAGAAAAGACACAAGTTGATGAAGTGGGTGAAGTGGAGGAAAACTGGGATGAAAGTGGGTAGATCTTTTCCTACATTCTTTTAGTTTTTGCTTACTATATCATTTTCCGTTGTTCCATTCCCCATACTTGGTTAGTTGTCATCTCTTCCCTCTCGGTGTTGATTTCACAGAAGCCAATACGGATTGTCCGGGAGCACTTTGAGTCTCTATCACTTTATGACAAATTAAAACACAACCGCACAGACAACCACAAAAGAGCCAAACAGCTGTAACCACTGCATCGCGGGGTTTCTTGTTCATCCTTCCTTCATCATCATCAACATTGCATACACTACTCATATAGACCTCCAATTCTGCTAATATACACGATTCATCATGGTATCGTTTTCTTATCCTGAACCCCACCCTAACACCCATGTTGGGTTCTGGGGTCCTGTTACTGCCACCATTGATTGGTGTGAAGAGAACTATGTGGTTTCAGATTACTTTGCTGAATTCGTCAATTCAACCACAAACCTGTCCTTCTTCATGTTGGCAGGATACCACTTTTACTCTTCCATAAAGAACAAACATGGCCCTTTGTATATTTTCATCTCCATTGGAATGGCATTCGTGGGTTTCGGCTCATGGTTGTTCCATATGACCCTCCGTTATGAATTCCAGCTCATGGATGAGTTACCAATGATCTATGTGACGGCGATCCCCTTTGCCTACCTCTTCAGTTGGAGGAAACCCACATTTCAAAAACATCTCATAAGAATATCCACAGCTGTATTTACGGTAGCATTGACTATAATTTATATCTTTATTTATAAGAATCCTGCCTTGCACCAAATATCATACGCGGCTCTCAACTTCTCCATCATCTTCAAGTCCTTGAAGACAATCAAACAGGTTGTTCCTGAAAAGTCGATGCGTCACTTCCTGTACAAATTGCTGATATTTTCCTTTTCTATGTTTGGATTCGGCTTCCTCATCTGGAACCTTGATAACGTGTTCTGTCATCATCTCATACACATCAGGCGTAACTATCTAGGGTTCCCCCTTGGTATCTTCATTGAAGGTCATGGGTGGTGGCATATTTTCACCAGTTTTGGTATCTATTATTTTATCTTGTATAACGAGATCCTCTCAACGTGGATGGAGGGAAAGCAGGATCAGTACAAGATTGTTTGGCATGGTGGTTTTTTTGGAGAAGTTGTTCTTAAGGACAGCCTGGATGTGAAGAAGAGCAAGTAACTCCTATTATGTACTCTCATGGTGAGATCATTTTATAGATGTATTTCTGCAGACAAAAACAGGTCGTTTATAAGAAAACTCCTTTGCATCTCATATATTTATATATACATATTTATACATACATATTTATAAATTTACTCTATTGGTGTTTTCCATGTAGATGGGCTGCGTAAGAAATCTGTACACGTCTTCACCAAAACGGCAAGCCCAATGTCTTCTGAGATGGCCTCATTTGGATTCTCACTTCTGCCAAAATTTTGAGCAGTTTGAATGACTCTTGCACAAATGAATTGTAAGTTATTTGTCAGAGCTTTAATTGAGCTCTGCATGCCTGTGATGGTCGAGTCATTGGGTGATTGACCCGGGTTGGAAGCATCCTGTGACGTTGAGGTAATCACCTCGTTGATGAGATCTACAAGATGCAACTGTATTGTGGGATCATTGATAAGCTTGCTTTGGTAATCTAAGACAAATGAATCCCACGTTAGAGTGGACACTTTGCTGTTAGACTCTCCAAAGATCAATCCAATAGCCTTTACCTTTTGAAAAATGTAGTCAAAGGGCACATCTGCTGATTTTGGAGTGGCAGAACCACCCAGAGATTCTGTTACAGTCACTGTGAAGATCTTCAAAACTACGTGCTGAGCATCTGTTGTCAGTTCAGGCTTCGTGACAATCACAGCTATCGCCAGTTTGAACAGAGCATTCTGTATGTTGTAATTAAGTTTTGGATCTATATCCTTCATTGTGGACAGGTACTCCAGAAGTGATGAATAGATTGACAATCCATCGGGGCTGGTCAGGAGATGCTCCAAGTTTTCCCTCCCATCTTCCGATGTCGTAAATGTACCAGAGAGTCTACTCAGAAATTCACCTGGCATTAAGCAGAGATCCTTATAGTATGTCAAAAGTTGGATATCATTGAGCCAAACATTGAGCAGGTCGCTGAATAGTTTGGGGCTACTTTCACTTCTGCAAAACTGCCTGATAACTTCGGACTGAGTAGACAGTTTGACTAGAAGAAAGATTCCTTGAAAAGAGACATAAGAAGGCATGCCCGTGATCACACGATATTCAGAGACTGCCAACACCAACTGCAGCAATGAAGGCACAATTTGTGTGTTAGGAAACGATACCGTGACCATCTTTACTAATATCTCTTGATTTTCCTTGTTGGTCACAGAGTTGCCCATGATAACAGAGCAGGCGCATATAACAAGAGGGTTTATATCATCTTTCTTTGATAATAGACCATACTGTCTAGAGAGTTCAGCTGAGCAGAATGGTAATTCTGCTTCGTTAGGGTTATTGATGTTCATCGAAAGTACACATATTGAGTGTAATATTGCGTTTGACACAGAGGAGAGAGTGTTAGCTGCTACTCCATCCTTGGAAGCAGACGACGCAGATATTTGAGCCTTGGAGAATGACGACGCCAACTTTTCACCAGACTTCAAGCAACCAATGAGCGTTACAGATGCTGTTTTAGTACTGAGACTATGAAATTCATACGAATTCAATTCACTTAGATTCTTGATGACTGTTGACAGTTCTTCTATAGATGAGCAAACATCCTCCAAATCCTCCTCTTCTATATCGGAAACTTCAGATTTGAGAATATGATGCAATATCCCTGCCAGCTCGTGTAGCTGTTCATATGCAGGCTGGATCGCATTTGAGGACTGTTCATACACTTTGTTGATATCTAATGTAATCGTAGCCAAAACCGTTAAGAGGGAATCATATTTATAGAGTGTATTGCTGTCGATTGCACTATTTTGGTTGCACGCTAACAGTAGAGAGACCAATGAATGTATATAGTTGCTTTTGCCATCTAAAAATGTGCGAATGAATGCTACTCCTTCTTCATTATCAAGTAGGAAATTCTTGAGAAAGAAAGAGATTGTAGTAACAAACGTATTCTCTGGCCATTTGAAAGTATCGTTGTCAAGCCAGTGTAGTATATCTCTGAATAGCTGTGAGTTCTGTGTTTCCTTCACAGCCTCTCGCGTTATCTGTGTGTCTGCTACCAAGTTGACAAAAAACCTCACAATCTTCGTGGCAGTCTCCAAACATGGGGAAATGGAAGGTGATCGTGGTGCAACCCCAGGAGTTGGGAAAGAGGATGTGACAACATGGAATATCTCCACACTTGGTTTCACCAGCTCAATTATGGATTGATTTGTTCGATTTTCAGGGTCTCTCAATATATCCCCAAGTGTTGTATATGCATCTGTCAACTCACTATATTGTTGTAGGGTTACAGTGACATCACCGTAGTCTACTATACCTGGCGTGGCAGCAGGATGAAGCTCTAGAAGCTCTGAATGTATGTGCTTCACTTGGCTACTACAGCAGCTGATCTCTTGTGTAGAGGACATGATGATGAAACGGGATGGAGAAAACCGTTCAGTATATTACAAGAAACAAAACTCAACAAGCTATGAACGCTATAGAAATCCTCCCCTTCCGATTTTTCACTCAATTACGTATATACCTATTAACAATTCATCACACTCTCTCTAAATTTCAGACAACCCCGAGGACCCCAGTACGCGGCGCGCGATGAGGCGATGAGGTGACCAAAAGGGGATGGACTACTTGAACGGCAGACGGGAGAGTCTGCTTACGGCTTTGCCCTTTATGGAGATGATAATATCAAGTTTATATCTTGTTGGCAATTCAGCTACTTTTGTATAAATGGTGGGTATATTTCTTGAAAGGTTCATTGATCGTCCGATTAGTTAATATATAAATACTCTGAATCGGATGATATATATGCTGTCCTACCACACAGAACTCTCTCTCTCTCTCTCTCTCTCTCTCTGTCTTTCCAACACTTTTACACGAATGTGATCATCTGCTCGTAGAAGAAATGCAGAATTAAATATAAAAAAATTAACACAACACATCAGCTATCCAAAGTCTCCCTGTATATATATAAACCTGAATGCTAAGTCCAAGTCTTTTTCCACAAAGCCGAACAAAAAGAAAGACAAAACAAAATGTTACAGATTATAGCAGAGTACCATCAACTCTGCAATACGGTGAGTGAAGTACAAATATGTCATACAAAAAAGATTTGGTAGTAATACAGAAAAAGAAAGAGAACCATAACACCAATTGGGACCGAAGATGTAGTGAAGAATCAGAGAGGAGGGATGTAGATGGGATCAAAATAAAGAATGTAATAGAATGATTGTATATGAGATACGACAGGCATATGGTGAATATTGTTGATATGTGCTTTTTGTAATTTGTGAAAGAGAGCAAATGGACTTCTAAAGAATTCCTTTTAGGCAGATGGAGTATGATTATGAGTATGCTGATGTCTACGAACCTCTTTGTACCACCCTTGTATATCTTCTCCACGTGTGCCGTACTCCCTATCAATATGGCCCGTTATATTAGAATCACTTAGCCAATAATGGTTGGACAGTCCAGCGGCGTCCATTCTCTGGTGGGAATCTGTTACAAGCATTCCAAGAAGGAAGTCTGTGATTTCATGGCTGTCAACTTCGCTGAACTTGTACTTCTCCATTAACACCCTGTCCAAGGGCCATGGTCTGAGGTTGGGAATCCTCCTGAGATGAGCATTATCAGAATGGAAATACTTCTTTCCAGAATAACCAGAACTGACTAATGATGGAGGTATAGCACCCACTAACTCAATTATCTGGGCAAGATGATCGTCGTTCTTGCCGAATGTTGCACCTTCTGTGGGGTTGAAGAGGTAGTCGCCAGTGAGGAGCTCAAAGATGAGACATCCAATGCTCCAGATGTCACTGGAGCAGCCCCATGGAGCACCCAGGATAACCTCAGGAGACCTGTATTGCCTTGTCTGAACATCATCGGTGAAGTGTTTGTATACCCAACAGGCATTTCCCAGGTCGGCCAATTTGACCTTGATGATGTCATCGTCTTGAAGTTCATCGTTTGTGGGAGGCTCGGCTGTATCACCAGATAGAGACATTGAAGATATGGCATTTACCACAGTCGAGTTGTTTCTGGCCATTTCTGGAATGGTGGTTGTTGAAGCATTAGCGGCTGCAAGTGTGGAATCACCGGCATTTGCAGTGGCCGCAACAGAAGGCAGATAGAAAGTGGAGCTACGAGACCTCAGTGGAGAAGGCAATGGCTGTGATCCAGTGATAAGAGACTGGCGACGAGACAGACGGCCCTTGCGAACAGCCACAGGCATTGAACCCGGGTTACTGTGACTGGACGAATTTGGGTCGATCAATGAAAGGACAGCTGCAGCAGCACCGTTCCCATTAGTCTCGGCGGCTGTATAGAGCGATGTGGCGGAGTTTTTGGTAGAGTTGCTCCGCTTCAACTGCAGTTTGCGCTCACGCTCAGATTGCTCCAAGAACTCAACAATCTTCTCAACATCCTCCACCTCCAACAAGACGTTCTCTGGTTTCAAATCGGTATGTATAATACCACACTGTCTGTGCAAGAAATCCATTGAAAGAAGGATCTGCTTTGCAATCTGCTTCACAAATTTGATAGGCAGTCCTTTATGCTTATATCTCCGGATCACAGAGAGAAGGTTCTCGCCCAAGACCTCAAACACCATTACAATATGGGTTCCATTTGGCCCCTTATGGTCAAAGTAGTCCAATAACTTGATAATATGTTGATGTCCCGGATGGTCGGGGTCTGTTTGATTGATTTTACTGAGTAGTTTTATCTCGTCTATAGCGGTCTCACGGTAGTTACGAGAACTCCGCACAATCTTCATTGCCACATGTCTGTTTTCCTGTATATCTTTGGCCAACCAAACAGTTGAGAAATGGCCCCATCCTAGTTTCCGCACCAGCCTGTATCTTTTTTCTTTGTAGTATTCGCCAATGTAGGCTGGGTGGTAGCCCCCGGGAATATAATCTTCACGGTCCTCTTCATTATGCAGCTCCACGGGAGGACCTTCATCCTCGTCATCGCCATCGGAGTGATCTGAGTCCGAGTCATCCCCATTGGCATATTTATCGGATCGCGTCCCCTTGGTGAGATCTGATTCTTCAATATTGTGCAGCTTGGCATCAACCTCCTTGATGATCGAGGTATCTGGACTGTCTGTTATATCTGTTGTTTTTGCCTCTTTAAGAGCCAGTGATAGTTTTGATGTGTTGTGGGCAAAAGAAGTGTCGATATGTAGTGGCTCCTTCTTGCCGAATCGGTTTGGTGACATCATCTATGGAAAGTAAAATAATGCAAGAGGAGGTATCCATAAACGGTGTGTAGTATAGGCGATTATCTGCAAGCCTTCTCTGTTTTATGTATATATGTAGAGTGTGTGAATGCTTGGTTACTGCTGTTGTCAGATACACCTAATGCAAATTGAGTGTGGCTCCAACAGAGTGAAAGATGTTGTGTCGTATCAAGCACCCTGCTATATTCTCTTCTCTGCTTTATTCTCTGCTTTATTCTCTGCTTTATTCTCTGCTATCTTATCTTCTATATTCTCTGCTATGTACAGAATACAGAATACAACAATTTGAAACCGGCAGCGAGAGCGATAGGACCGAAAGAGTAAGAGAGAAAAAAAACTGTGGATGCTCTTTGACCAAGATGCAACTGTTATGATTGGGCCCTCCAGGCAAATGGATTATATGATTATATTAAGAATGCACACTAATAAAAAACAAGGGCCCTTAAAATTATACACGGATCTTGACACGGCCTGGAATAGTCTTATCTCCGGGATCTATTTTTCATGTTTTGATGATATCAACAAGTTGTAATTCTCACACCAAACTGGGACGGTCGTGGGGAGAACATAGGCACACGGACATACAGAAACTCACAGGGCGAAGGACAAAGGATAAAGTGCAAAGGGCAAAGTACAAAGCAGGTAGGCAGGCAGGTACCCACCAGGTAGGTAGGCAAGCCGGTAGGACGGCGGGTGGGGTGCAAGTCGGCAGGTGGGTGATGGATGGCAGATTGGTAGATAGAGTTTGTGTTCGCCTTTCTGCACTTGATTATCGTTGTATTGCCAGAGCCCCGTGTGCATGCAGATGAGGTGAGGCCATATGACATAACCTTGCAGATTTGCATCAGGGGATTTAGGAGCGGGAGGGTGCCTCGAGGGAGGGTACCCCAAGGGAGAAGAGGGGTAAAGGGCATACAGGTCGGTGAGGTGGGAGGATGGTGAGGTGGGAGGGTGGTTAGGAGATCATAGAAAGACTTAACGACAAATATCATGGGTTGTAGAATCTACTGCACTAGGATCAAGTATGATAGAAAGAGGTCTTAATACAGGGCAGTAGCGCTCAGAGGGTAGTGCCATGGTATGTCCGGTGTGGTGACCTCCTGGACTGACTGTGCAAGACAGGAAGGACTCAGTAAGACAGGAAGGACTCTGTCACATTTAGGAGTACTGCTGGTGATGCCTGCCACAGGCTACCCACGTTGTTAGTCTACATGCGTCTACTGTGTAGGGAAAGTTAGTTGGTAGGCGTGGGGTTGAGCGTTAGCGTGAGCGTGGGGGTCAGGGTTGGGTCGGGGTGGGTGTGTATTTAGTTCAACTCCTTCAAGCGGCCAATACAATATAGAAAATATAAGATAGAAAATATAATCTAGAAAATACAATATATATAATTTAAGATATTTATATAATCTGTGTTTTCCGCAACCAATCTTTCCTCAATCATATATTCTACTAAATAATCTCCACATTATAAACAGAACAAAAATATATTCATATGTAACAACTAAAAATGCTGGTAAACCCTCACAGAAGGGGCTGTACAGCAACGCGGAATTTTCAAACTATCCCTTGTTATAAACTTGGTCATTCTTCTATTGATTACTAATTCCCAAAACAAAACGTACACTATCAACAATTATCTCCCCTCGCTCCCACATTTAATCAAGTTCATCAACCATGTCAACGTCAGCATCCTCCTTCTTCTCCTCCTCCTTCTTTGGCTCCGTCTGCTTGACTCTCTCAGCAGCCATCTTCTCAGCCATAGCAGCCATCTGCTTGGCCTCCTGCTTGGCTCTCAAAGCCTGCTTCTTCTCCTCCTCCTTGGCAAGGTATCTACCTCTGATCACGTTACCAATGGAAGCCAACTCCTCGTATTTAGCAATGTACTTGGCCTTGCTGGAGTCGTAACCATCGTCGTAGAGCCAGTCCTCGGCCTTGAGGAGCATGGCAGAGAGCTTCTCCTTCTCCTCTGGAGAGGCAAACTCAGCATATTGCTCCTCAAGCTTACCACGGAGCTCGTAGATGTACTCCTCAAGAGCGTTCTTACGGTCCTCAGTGTCGGCAACGAGCTTGTCCTCCATGACAAGGGAATTCTCCTTCTCAATGTACTCAGCGAGCACCTTCTCTGGGAGAGAGAAGGTGGAGGCCTCAATGACGAGGTCATCCTTCTTGACGAGCTTCTTGACGGTCTTGTACTCTGGCTCATCACCCTCCTTGGCATCCTCCTTCTCAACGAGCTCCTCAAGCTCCTTCTCAACAACGGTGTGGGCACTCTCAATGGTGTAGAAACCAGATGGATCGTTTCTCAACTTGAGCTTACAAGCAATAGACTCCTCACCTTCCTCAAGGGAAACACCCTTGATGGTCCACTTGGCGATCTTGTCAGAAATACCGGCTGGGAGCTCAGATGGGTTAGTGTACTTAGCCTCAACCTCAAAGTCCTTGGAACGGTACAAGGTGATGATCTTGGTAGATGGGAACTGGCCGCCTTTGGGGAAAACCTCCAAGTGGTCGGTGTCCTCAGCATCCTTGTCCCAGAAGTAGGAGACGGAGTATGGGTTGACATCCTCAAACTTGAATGGTCTAACTCTGAGGGTTGGGGAGTGCATAGCACAGATGAAAGCGGCACCACGGGCAATGGCCTCGTCCTGGTTAAGGGTGAAGGACAATGGCTTACCAAACACCTCAGCAAGACGGGTCTTGACAGATGGAACTCTGGTACAACCACCAATAACTTCAACAGAGTCAAGATCCTCAGCAGACACACCAGCAGCAGCAAGAGCCTGCTCGATTGGAACGTGCACTCTCTCAAGAAGGGGTTTCACAAACTCCTCGAGGTCCTCTCTGGAAAGCTGTGCGGAAACATCGACATCGTTCATGACGGACTCAACGTTGAATGGGGCGTTGGAGTTGGCAGACAGAACCTTCTTGAGCTTCTCAGCGCCGGCAAGGACTCTGGAGTATGCCTTGGCGTTCTCTCTGATGTCAATCTTGTACTTACTCTTGAACTCATCGGCAAAGTGCTCTGTGATGGCACGGTCAAAGTCACGGCCACCAAAGTGCTTGTCAGCGGCTGAACCCAAGACCTTGAGCTCACCCTTCTTGATGGAAACGATGGAAACGGAGAAGGTGGAGTGTCCGATATCCACAAAGGCAATGGTCTTGCTCTCGTCGACTGGGAGGTCGGTCTTGAAGACACCGTAACCAACAGCGGCGGCGGTGAGCTCGTTAACGATTCTGACTGGGTTCAAGCCAGCGATCAAACAAGCATCGGCGGCGGCACGTCTCTGCTGCTCGGTGTACCAGACTGGGACAGCCAAACATATATCGGTGAAGATACCCTTGGTCTCCTTTATGGCAGTCTCCTTGAGCTTTCCAAGGTACATACCGGCCACCTGTGCGGCGGTGAACTCCTGCTGGGAACCTTGGAAGCGCACCTTGTGGACGAGCTCACCATCCTTCTCGGCAAGGGTAGATGTGAAGTACTTCTGCTCCAACTCAACATCTGGAGAAGAGGCAGGGAGACCGAGCACACGCTTCAAGTTCTCAACGGTGTTCTTGAGGTTGCTGATCTGCTGGTTCTTACCGGACTCACCAATGCTTCTGTTCTTGATGCCAAAACCAACAACAGATGGGGTGCCTCTGTTCGACACCTCGTTGACGACAACGTCGATACCTCTGTTACGGGCAACAGCCACAACGGTGCTGCTGTTACCGAGATCTACACCAAATGGGACAGACATTATGTATATATAAGTATTATTTATCTCTTTATGATTATCTTCCTGTTGTTGATCGGAATTTAGATATCTCGAAGAAGCATAACAATGTAGCTCCCGAATGTCTCTATGAATATATATATATATAAAACACCAACTCACTCCCACCGGATCCACCCACACACATAGGTTAGCCAGGCCTCTCTCTCAGCCAAGTGTATGTGCCTCTCTCACACAATATTTCATTGCGCATCGATGCCAAGGGCGAAAAATTCGTTGCCGGACACAGAGAGATTTCAGGGAGGGTAATATCAAAATTTCCAGAAAGTTCGAGAAGGCAGGCTGCAACCCATGCATGCCTGCATGTAATTATGTAGTGGGCGAAGCGATCACTATGGGTGATTAGTACGGGTGATTAGTATGGGTGATTAGTATGGGTGATTAGTGTGGGTGATTACCGGAGGCGATGATGAGTGTGGGCATAACGGTGTGGTCAATTACTATGGAGGATTGCTATGGATGATTACCATGGAAGATTACTATGGAGGATTACTATGGAGGGTTACCATGGAAGATTACTTTGAAGGGTTAGTTACTATGAAGGGTTAGTACGAAGGATCACTATGAAGGATCACTATGAAGGATCACACTATAGGCGACCAGGGGCGAAAAAGGCGATTATGGACGATCACTATGGGCATTGGGCATCGTCTGCGTTCTACACTTGAGCTCTAGTCCAGGCTCTATATGAGCTCTCTAATCCAGACTCTGTACCATTGAACTGTTAATGCATTACTCTCCTCGAAGCAAGCCATGATTAAAATAATACCGGTAATTACAACGGAACATAAATATCCAAATCCGTTACACATGAAATATATTGTAGACACATCTAATAACCTTCCACAATGATCGTTGTTAGAGTCTGCCACCCTGGACTCTCAAGTAACTTGTAAAAACTGCTATCGCTATCATCTCCACCACGCACCGTCTTCAGCACCAGTTCCCGTTCCGCCGTTCCCAATATACCCATGTCAAGAATATAGCACAAAAAGTGGAAATCTGACAACTGTTTCTTGAGCAATTGTAAATCAGTCACATTGGATGTCAGGTTCAAGTGCTTGCCAATCGCCTGTAGATCCTGAGACTCACCAAGAAAGGCCCTGTGCTCAATTGGGAACCTCTTGCCAGCTTTGAAGAAAGCATCTGTAGAAGATTGTCTGAACCCGTGGGTCAATGAAACAATAAGATACTCAACGGGGAAACATGGCTTGGCATTATTTTTCACAGGAATACCATACTCATTAACCATCTTGTAAAAGATCTCTGGCACGTACCTCTCACCGGTCTGCTCGTTGATGAAAGCACTCGAAGGATGAGTGGATGCGGAAATCAAATCCGCAGAAACAAGAGCCTCTCCTGCCTGTGATACCTGGTATGCCGAAACGTCAATCTCACCCTTCACATTGCCACTAATAACACACGTGACAAACTTGGACGAGAACTTGCCAGAATCTGACCATTTACACACATTGGCATGCTTCTGCTGCAACTTGGCTGCAAACAAAACCTCTAATGACGAAAGAAAAAATGCATCCTTGTGTCTTTTGCACACTGCGGTTCCGTCACCATTACCTGCATCCGTGAGATCTGTAAAGATAACACCCAACGGCAAGAGCCCCAGAGAATTAGCCATCTCCACCACCATAGCTTCATCATCCCATGTCTGTAAGGAAATTCCATCCTCATCATCCTCCTGTGGTACCTCATAGATTGCCTCCACGGTCGCTTTAATGCCAAGAGGTACATCTTCATACGAATCGTATGTACCAAACATCAACCCTAGACGTTGGCGGCCAGACAATCTCCAACTATTGATGAAGCCGTTAATTATCTCACTATCGGTGAATTCCACATGATCCACCATTCTGAAAGGTTGCTGCTGTAGTGTGATGGCAGAGGGCTGGCACTTGCTACAGATCCCCTTTGGCCACGGAGCATGTCCACTAGGACACTTTTTGTTTATGACAAAGCTGTCCTCCTCCAGGGGAGCGATATACGAAGACCCTGACTCCTTTCTATTTTTTCCCTCTTTAAGCTCATTCAAATATGCATGGAAAGATATATGTTTGATGCTGTGTTCTTCTTGATATCCTTTGTCCCATGGAGGCAATGGTGAACAGTACTCGCACATTCCCTTCTCGGTATGCCTACAGAGGTTGGTACGTTTTCTTGGGATGAGTCCATCTAAGGAGTCCAATTTGTCATCAACAGGCAATTGTTTAACTGTCAACGGGCCCGAGGTGGTTGTGTTGATAGGGATAGTTGGGATTGCAATGCTGCCGCCACTTGGTAGTTGTACACCGCCAGCACTGCCAGCTGCTGCATTGTATGACACATACAACATATCACCATTTTTCAAATTCAACTGGCCAAGAGTTTTCTGTGCTAGTTCAGAGGCTGCTTGTCCTTTAGAGGATGGAGCATTTGAGATGAACAATGATGCTGGATCAAATGATGAGAGTTTAGGTGCCAACTGAGCTAAGAGGGAGTCGAGGTTTTGATCAGCCTCACCAACGAGACGGAACACTCCATCTTTTGAGCGGAATCGAATGATCTGTGAAAAAGATGGTTAGTATAACTGGGAGATGAAGTGGGAAGTGGTGGCTGAGCGAGTTAATACATAGCTAGTTAATAATACTCACCATATTGTGTGATACTATGTCTCTAGTTTCTCCATATATGCAGTTTCTTAGAGGACCCTCTGATATATAACGTCTCCACCAACAAGCACAGCCAATGATTTGATTGTCTGAATAAATATCTTGTGCGATTGTAATTCAATTGAAATTCAATTGGGATACCCTAAAAAATATGTTGTGTGAATGAAATACAATTGGGATACAGTTGGGATACAGTTGGGATACAGTTGGGATACCCTAAATAAATGTATGTATAACTATAAATATACCAATGTATAAATTTTCAGATATATACTTTGACATACAGTTCAAGATCCAGCTCAATCCCCACTAAACCGTCTACACCCTCCACCTGTCTGCACCCTCTACACCGTCTGCAACGTTCCCGACTATAAAGGCGCGCGCCACTGTGTACTCTCATCATCTAATCCCATCTTAGTCTGCAATAACACAAAGGCCATCATAGTAACTGGAGATGGCCAAGGAGCCAGCTGTCAGCGGGAGTGTCTGCTAGTAAGTGTGCCATACAAATTGTGCTACTGCCTACTTACTACCCTGTCCTTCTACCCTGTCCTTCTACCCTGTCCTTCTACCCTGTCCTTGCTCTCCTCTCCACTGCTGCCTTAATAATCCCAACGAAGCCGCTCGAGGTCTCGACCGATGCCTGGTCACTCGGTGCCGATGAGCTTACATAGTAAAGCCCGCTGTCAAGCAGATCCGATCCGGGATTGTATGACAGAGCAAGATAAGGAAGAGTTCGAGAAGGGCAAGGAACATCAAGATGGAGAGGAGACAGACAGAGAGAGAGATGGGTTTCTTTTGCTATTGTACATTGGGGAATGATTGATTGTATCCACAGACAGAGAAATATGGATATATATATATATATATATAAATATACATGTACATATACATGTATCTTCATATAGGGTTGCTAGATTATTATTATATTCCGCATTCATTATATTGAATACTATAATCATCATCTCTTCATTGCATCACTTGTGACATTGTTCATTGCATCAACTGTGATGCTGTTGTTGTGGAGATCATCCTAATAGAGACTATCACAGACTTAGAGGTGAGGTGTGGTGACATCCACACTGTTATATACTTATATGGTGTTGACATCCGTATAACCATACCACCTCATTCATGACACATTCAGAGTCACATATATAAATACACCTATATACATTTATACATTTATACACATATAGACAAGTATCAAAACGTCTAAGCTGCAAGCTCCAAGCTCCAAGCTCCAAGCTCCAAGCTCTTTATCACAATATGAAACCATCTATGAGAGTGTTACTTTCAAAACCATACAGGCGGCCAACTACCAAGACAAGCATCCTCCCTTCGCCCACTCTCCCCTCAGTGAGGCTGCTCTCTGAAGCCCGTAACGCTTCACAATATGCATTTTATGACGGTGAGTAGGCTTTTATATAGTTTGAGTCTCACGCGAGACACTTCTTAACGAGGCACTTCGTAACGAAACACTTCGTAACGGACACACTTCATAACGCTTTACTAACACATTTTATAGTTGCTTCACAGACCCATCCACATGCCAAGTCTGATGATGAAATAATTAGGACAACATCCTACACCTTCGACACACGCCCCAAGGAAGGAGCCAAGAAGTTGGAGTTCACAGAGATTTTCGGAGCTCCTGATCCTGAATTCCGTAACAGGTCCTCAAAGAGTAGTAGGAGAGATGTCAGCAATCGTGACATTGTGCAAACCATTGCCGGTGTAAAGGTGCCCTCAAGGCCCATAGAACCTGACAATTGTTGCATGAGTGGGTGCATTAACTGTGTTTGGGAGCTATTCCAAGAAGATGTGAAGGAATGGAAGGAATTGACGAAAAAGGCAGCCAATGGACTAATGGCGCAGAAGAGTGACATAAAGGAACTATGGCCCTTGGGGTTTGATCCTCCTCCGGCATATCTGCCTGCTAAGTATATACCTGAGCAACTGAGGGGTAAACTGGAAAGCACAGAAGCAAAGCTGAAACCTTCTAGAAGAGAAGAAGAGGATGACGTTGAAATACCAATTGCATTTAGGGTATTGGCAGACATGGAGAAGAGATTACGTCAAAAGAGGTCAAACACTCCTCAGCAGGAGCATGAGCAGCTACTCAAGCAAAGGGAGCAGGCCAATCTGTGAGGGGGATGATCGCACCCACTGCATTGCTTTTATATAAGTAGAACGAATTAATGACTAGAATAGAACACATATATACTTCCAACCAGTTTTATTCTTGATATACATAATAGAAGAATCGATCCTCGCATTTAATCCACAGAAACACCGTTCTTTGCCAGGAATGTTTTGGCCTCGCTGATTTCCTGAAACAATTGTGTTAGAATGAACGATAAGGGGATGGCATTGAAATACAATGGCTGTGAAGGACCTGGAAAGAATAAATCATTGGGAGAATGTTCAACTCCCACTAGTCCTACTACTCCTAGCGACACAGAATGTTCTCCTTTTTCAAGTGAAAGTGGGGATATGTTTATATACTTACCACTAATAGCTCCTTGTACTTGTGCTCCTTATCCTTGAATGTAAGCACTCCCCAACCCAGAGTTCCCAAAGCGTATGCTCCAAATGTAACCAATCCCCACCATGGTAACACTGGTAGAATTTCATCGTGAACCACAGCAGGTGTGGGGATCACCTCCACCAGTAGCGCCAGGTAGATGGCTGCTACCGTGAAGAGAGTGAGAACAGCCTCGGTGAATCTGGTCATTGTGATCGTATTTGTATGTATATGTATGATGTAGGTAGCTGATGGATAAACAATATCAGCAAATAAAATGTTATTTCAGCTTTGGTTAACTCTCGGTATCGCTGTCTCACTGGTTAAAGCTCTCTCGATCTCTCGCTCTCTCGCTCTCTCTCTCCCCAGTTGCGCCTGTTGCTGTTTACTGCGTGCAACACGTACGTGTTCCAATGAGGTGAGAAAGAAGTGCAAAACACAATCCGCCATAGAAAGGCAGGCCAGAACACGGCTGACGGGGAGGATCGAACACGGGGAGACTTAATTGTACGGTAAATCCATCAATAAGACCGATTTAAGACTATATTATGATTGACAACTACTGGAAAAAAATACCTAGTATTGCGTAATCAGGTGGATTATAGTATGCTGTTTGAGATTACAAAAAAAATGGTAAATCTCTTTGTAAAGCGTGTCATCCTTATGCAGGGGCCATGCTAATCTTCTCTGTATTGTTTCAATTTGACCAAATGTCCCGAAGGACACAGCTTACAAGGTTTAGCTCTACTTATGCACGCAGGGTGGACGGATCGTTCGCAACGGCAGACACAGAGGTGAACTCTGTGTAAACCATATTTATTCAAATGTTTCACTCTCTTATATTCAAATGATGATATGTTGACGGGGTATCTAAACAATTAAAGAAATAAAAAATAATAGCAAAAGTGCACAGAGAATGTACAAAGAGGAAGTCAAAGCTAGATCTAAGAAAATAATGCCGTATGCCCTCACTGGGAAGTGTAACGGTACATGTAGAAAGGTAAAACGAGTGTTCATACACAGTGCAGGAAAAATTCTGGAAATTCCTGCAAAGTGTGAAAATGTACACAGACAAAAAAGATACTCCGATTGGATCCGATTGGAAATGGATAGCAAGGCGCGAGGTGGTATCTCAGCCGATCTACAGAAGTGAAGATAGAAGAATAGCCAAAACACCAAACACACCAGTGGATGGGATTTCAAAAGGCATGGCACCAGCACCATGAGAAGAACTGGAAGATTGGGTGGTAGTTCCTGTGGAAGATGAGGCCGCAGAGCTGCTCGTGAAAGGCAGATCAGTCTGGACATTGTAGAGAGCCGTACCGGAGAAAGTGGCAGTTGCAGAGGTAACGACATCACCATCAACATCATAGATGGAGTAGTTAGAGCCTTGCTCAGAGACGCTAACCAGCTGGCCGATATTAGTCGCGTTGACACCGTTCAGGATGAGATCCTCCACATCGGATGGAGTGTCTGGAAGGGTGAAGTTGGCGTTGAAACCGGAAAAGGCGTCCTGCACAGCAGTCGAGTTACATGTAGCAACACTGGCATTTTGAATCTGCGAAGAAGAAAGCAAAGTAATGTTGGAGATGCTGTACTGGTGGATGAGGTTGTCGAAGTCAGCTCTGTAGGTCAATGATCCGTTACTGCTGACATCAACAAGACCATAATTATCAGCCTCTTCGGAGTACTCATACACCAAGCCACCACTCAGGGTGTTGATAAGACCACCATAGATACCCTCACTCACCTCTGTGAAAGTACGGGGAGTTACAGTAATACATCCGAATTCTGAAAAGAAAACAGGAATAGAAGAGTCGGCAAAGGTGGAATTCACCTGTCCATATCCGGATGACTGCCAATCGTTGATACCACTGCACCACTCATAAGAGTTCAGGCCAAGGAAGTCACTCTTGGAGTCGTCAAAGTCACCATCAATATTGCACTGGAGGTACTCCCAAGTGGCTTCACGGAGATCAACGACATCTGCGGCAGAGTAACCCACAGGGATGGTACGGTTGGCATGGGCGGCAATGTACTCCTTCATGTCTCTCTGAACAGCTCTAAGGTATGGAGGGGACAAAGAAGCAGAAGTGCCATCATTGATAACCTCGTTACCAGAAAAAAAACCAAGAACATTGGGGAAGTTCTTGAAAGCATCAATCATCTGGAACACACGGGTCATATAGTAGGAGTTGTAAGTAGAGGCTGGATCGTATCTGTCGAGAGATTCGCCGTCAAGTGGGGAGTTGACGTCAAGGATGACGTAAATGCCTGCAGCGTTGAAGATCGACATGCATTCATCGTGGTTGATGTCTGGGTTAACGGTGTACACTCTGATGGTGTTGGCACCCAGCTGCTGAAGGACAAATGCGTCTCTGTAACAGACATCAGCATCAGAAAGGGCATCAGAGGTAGAAGAGGCAGTATAGGCGGAGGAACCACCAATCTGATAGTCAACACCCTTGATCAAGAATTCAACACCTGGCTGCTTATAGTCAACGTTTGGCTGGATGAAACGCTTACCGTCGATAGTGATTGGGATCAAGGCATTTGCAACCCCTGAGAGAGCCAGCATGCATGCAGCGTAGGCACCTTTATTGAACAGCATGGTTTTGTAGTAGGTGCAAGTGATTGATAAGAGAAAGCGGGAAAGTTTGTATAATTCGTGTTGTATAAGCTCCGATGCACTCTAGCGGTAAACGGGACAAGAGTATACAGAAGGGGGAAGGGGGAATGGGATGTGGGTTGAAGGGCAGCAGCTGAAGCTTAATCAAAAGATCAAGAACACCAAGAGGCTAGCCGTTAATGAACGTATACAGTTGGTTTGGATAAAAGAGTGAATGACTTCTTCGCCAGGTCTCTAGATAGAGGAAGAAAGCAAGAAAAAAGAGTTTATAAAAAGGTTCACCAACTCTTTGGCATAAACAAAGCAGATCGAAATATTTTGTTTGGTCTGCTCCGCGGGGAGTGAGCCGTGAAACGCGCTCGAGGAAAAAGTAGGCAGGCAGCCCACGTATAAACGGCCTTGGGCTGCATTGCAACCACGGTGAACATGCAGGAGGGGCATCCCTGTGCGTATACAAGACTTTCAGGATCTGCCTTTCCCCTCAAAAGCTTACTGTAAACGAGAGCATCGGGTAATGTCCCTTCCCCAATAGAGTGGTGCCATGAATGGATAGATAGAGAGAGGGAAAGAGGGAGAAAAAGATGGAGAGAGAGGGAGAGAGAGGGGCAGAGAGGTTCGCTGACGTGATGTTCTCTCCGCTGAAGGATCTGCTGAGGTGCGCAGAACAACAGTACGTCATGCAGTTAGACTCAGACTCATAGAAGCTTGGGGTGCACACGGTGAGAGGAGCACTAAGAGGCAGAGGCAGAGATAGAGATAGAGATAGAGACGGTCGGAAGAGAGAATTCGGAGAAGTTGACGAGTGGAGTCTGGAGAATTCTTTGTTGGCATTACTAATTAGTGCAATCAGTTATTGGTTCTGTTTGCGAAATTTGTTTATTTTTTCAGTGTTATTTGAGTTTCACTGTTATTTGAGTTTCACTGTTAATTGACTTTCAGTGTTATACGTATTATACGATGCAAATATGAGGAATATTACATGTTGGTCTACATGCTGCCAGTGTTGTTACTCCTTCAGAACATGTCGCGGACCGAGGCTCATCACATAGTAAGACTGTGGTGGAGGCACCTAGTGGAGGCACCCGGTGGGGGCAGGTAGACACATAGTTAAGGCAGAGTCGCGTGATGAGAGCACGCCGTAGTGAGTGGGAGTAGCAAGATATAACCTTACTATCCCGTAGGGTAATGTAGTTAACTAACTAGTCGCGCACTACAGGGTGGGCATAGTGAGTGGGAGAACGAGAGGATTAAGAGCACCAAGCGTAGTAGGAAGAGCGAGAGGATTAAGAGCACCAGGCGTGGTCGGACAAACAAGAACAGTGAGATGCAGTAATATTCATGGTTAAAATTGACTGCTCATTCTGGTGCTCGTTATACAGTGTCCACCAGGCGGGGGCCATACGGTCTGAGCGGTACTTGTCAGCAGGGCAGAGACGCCCTACAGTAGTATCAGATCCTCGTAGTAAGTTGCATCTGTGCTTCTGCACCAGCGCTTCTGCACCAGCGCTTTGCACCGGCGCTTAGCACCCTCTTTTGTCGTGCACCCTACACATAACATCCTCCTTTGTCGTGCACTATCCAACCGTTCCCAAGTTGAGATTTGTTAGTGACATTTATTCTATGTGAAATATACAAGCGCATTGGAAAGATATTTGGTGTCACCCTTAGACGGAAAAGAAACAAGATATCAGTATTTGGAAGCCACAAGCCATATATTTACCTGTCTATACTGTATAATATCATAGACAGTAGTATCCCAGGCACTTATTCCATATCCACAACATCTCCAAAACAGTTTACAATGAAGCTAGTGAGGTTTTTGATGAAACTCACGTCTGAGCAGGTTCAGGTTGAGCTCAAGAATGGCACCGTTGTGTCTGGTACTATAATGGGAGTTTCCCCCGCGATGAATATCAATTTGAGGAATGTGAAGATGACAGTCAAAGATAGAAACCCTGTGGCGTTGGATTTTATAAACATACGTGGTAACAATGTGAGGGTGGTGATATTACCAGATAGTTTGAACCTCGACAGTCTACTGAGTGATGCATTGGCCAAGCCCAAGAAGCTGTCGTTGAAACCAAGTGGGGCTGTTAAGGAGAGAAACGAAGATACAGGCCGTGGTGGTATGCGTGGGGGCCGTGGTGGAATGCGTGGCAGAGGCAGAGGAAGAGGCAGGGCGAGGGCGTTTTAAGGATGGATTGAGATTGATTGAGATAGCTGATTGCTTGGTATAACGGACGATAACGGTCCCCTGAAGATATCTGATATCGCCAGAGGGTTAAATGGACTTCCTGAGATGGCTGAGATATCTGAGATACTTGACATCGCCAGAGGTTTAAGAGGGTCAAATGGACTTCCTGAGATATCTGAGATAGCTGAAATGGCGGAGACAGCTGACATACGCAGTCACACTAGAGAAATGCTCTCTAACTTGATAGTTGATCACTATGTACATTAGATGTGTAATGATTATATAACATGTTTCAACATGATGTTGATGGTAATATACACTAAATGCAGATAATATACAGGTTGACCCGAGGCTTGTTAGCGACGATTACGCTTTTAGTGGACATTCTAACTCTCTGGGTTACCGTCATTCTCCTCTTCCTCCTCCTCCTCTAGGTCCTCATCATCCAACTCACTTAATAACTCACTCTCTCTTGGCTCTATCACCTCCTGGTCCTCCAGTTGATATCTATTGGCCAACCTGGGCAACATCAAGTCCCCAAACTTCTCTTCATTGAGCAACGAATCCACATACTCATCCATATACGTCAACCTCACCATCTGCATTAGACTGTCTCTGAGCCTCAGCTTACGGTAGTCATTGAGCAGTGGCTCCAATAGGGTGTATACATCCACCGAGGGGAAAGTGATACGGATATACAGAGCGGCCAGTGCCGTCATATACTTAAAATGTGGCTGTGTTAAATAGTAAAGAACAATTTCCCTCGGTGGCTGGATCTGCAGGAGTTTCAATAGCAGGGCTATGAAATGGGTGGGCTTGGTATTATTGCTGTTGGCATATGTGCCTATCACCTTGAGCTCAGCGATCTTGTCCAAAATGGTGAGGGCGTTTAATCGGAAACAGTGCACTTTCCAATATATACTATCCAAGATTCTCTCTCTAATGATCTTCTCCACTAGAAACACAGGGTTAACACCATGGATCTTTTCAGAGGATTGCGACAGTCCTCTATCGATTATTATATCCATGGAAAGGTGAGAGGGGGAGAGTAGAGGAGAGGAGAGAGTAGAGTAGATATTATGCAGAGAGGTCAACGAGACTAATAATGACTACCAAGCAGTGACCAACACAGCAGCAGATCCCCAATGTAATAGATAGTGACTAATATGACAAATATGACAAATATGAATATATACACGCACACACATATTTATATATATATATTTATATAATTGTATATATAATCATCTCTAATTATCTCTGGTTATCTCAGCCATCCCACTACTTTGCGGGGTCTTGGTGGTCTTTGTGCAACCCTTACCCGGCCTCATTCCTCTCTGTGGATTCTCACTGCCCTCTTCGCCTTGGGGCATCGGAAAGAAAAAAGGTGAAAATTGAGCCATAGTAAACGAGGGTTCTCTCTGTTAACTGGAGATAAAAGAGGTGAGAAAGACCAAAGAGGAGTTTTGATTGAAAATCATACACAACTAGTTGATTTAAGGATTATTAAGGTATGTAAATGAGTGTTGGGATAATAAGGAAAAGGGAAGCAGTCAGATGATACGGTGTTGGTTATATCACCACCACCTGCAATACAGAGAGAAAGGACTCCTGTTAAGTACTATGTGGTGGGCCTCGTCCTCTGCCTGTACTTCCGTCTGGCTGGCCAGTACGTAAACGGTGGTCCATGGCTTCGAGGTGGAGGAGTGGGAACACGAGGTGGGGAAGAGGAATACTATGGCAGGAGGGTCTCTATCGCTATAATAGTGGGGTACCTTGAATATATATATATATTCATATGCATATATATATCATGGGAATGGGGGATTGTGAATGGGGAATGGGGAATGGGGGACGAATGGGTGGTGGCGCTAATACTCCACCAGTTCATATCGTTCCCATGACACCTCCATGGTCTCTTAATGGCCCCTCCATGGTCCCTCCATGACGTTTCCGTGGTTTGTCCCTGGTGTCATGTGTCACCTTTATTCTACACGTCATTCTGTTGCCGTTTGATGATGTTTCAATGGCATCAACATAGTGTTGCCATGGTGTTGCCATAGTCCTGCCATACTCCTCCCATAGTCTTCCCATAGTCTCATCTTCTTGTGCATTCATGCCATTTCCACCCCGTGGTGTTCCTTTCATTATGTTACCCCCTTTGACGACGACATAACACTCATTATCTCTACTAACACAATTTCAGATGTCTGAGGAACTCGCCCAAAGCACTAAGGAACTCTCTCTTGAAGAGAAGCCAGTCACAACAGTGGAGGTCACCGAGGGAGACGAAGAAGAAAAGACCGTCTTCACCTCTCCAGAGGAGTTCAACGTTAAGCACCCACTCAACTCCCAGTGGACTCTTTGGTACACAAAGCCCCCAGTGGACAAGAACGAGAGTTGGGCCGACCTCCTCAAGCCCGTCATCACCTTTGGCACCGTCGAAGAGTTCTGGGGCATTTTCAACAGCATTCCAAAGGCAACCGACCTGCCAATCAAGTCTGATTACCACCTCTTCAGAAAGGGTATCCGTCCCGAGTGGGAAGACTCCACTAACTCCAAGGGTGGTAAGTGGTCGTTCCAGTTCAAGGAGAGAAGAGTCACAGATATCAACGACTTGTGGGCCAGAAGTTTGCTCTCTGTCATTGGTGAGACCATTGAGGAGGACGAGAACGAGGTGAATGGTATTGTTCTCAACGTTAGAAAGAATCTCATCAGAATTGGTTTGTGGACCAAGAGCTGCAACCCAGCCAACTTAACCCCAATTGGCGAGAAGCTCAAGAAGGTGTTGAAGCTTGGTGACAATGACAGAATTGAGTTCCAGAGCCATGAGAGCTCCACCATTAGAGGTGCCAAGCCACAAATTGTGTTATAAGTAGGGTAGGGGGTCTAAGGATGACGATGAATAACTTCGTGCGGATAAGAAGAATGGGGTGGGTGGGGAGAATTAGATAATGAGGGGGTGGGATGGATATGCTAATTCCATACCCTTGGCCGTTGTGTATAAGTAGCTTTTTTTGTAGCTAATGGCTCCTTGAGTCGTTGCTTGAATATAGGAAAACAATATGAGTATTTATATTTCGTAGGTTTGTAGAATGATATAGATAGAGATATCTATAAACTCAGCACAGAATGGCCCACATTGTATTCTCTATAAACTCGACATAGAATGATCTACAGTGTATTCTCTATTTAGAACAATCTACAGTGAACAATCTATAGTGAACAATCTACAGTGAATAGTCTACTGGGTCCTATATATATCCTAGCTAGAATGGTCTATGGACAGATATATACAGCATTATCTATATAGTGTAGTCTTTACAGTACTCTTTGCAGTACTCTCTGTAAGTAACAGTCTACAATACTCTATATGGGACAATCCATATATGGTTCTATACTTTCTTTAGATATTAAACGAGTAAACCCCTCGTATACGATGAAATGTGGCATTTTATATAAACGAAAATGGTTAAAACTAATACACAAATGAAATGTCTAATCAGTAAGGATATTGGATGCCGTATGATGAACTAGAGGTTATCAAACGGTTTATGACAAACCACAGGTTATCCAATGTGGGTAATTGGAATTACTCAGCAATTATTCAAAAGGATGGCAGGTAACCAATAAACGTTCATGTGGAGGAAGATGATAAAAAGGGGACACAACAATAGGGACCTAACCACGGGAAAGCAATAATAGGATCCCGATAATGGGGCCCGGATAATGGGGACAGGGGGGACAAACATAAAGCAAAAGCAAACACCAAGAATGAAACAAAAGACACAGAGGACTAACAGTGGAGCCGGAGTGAAGAGAGCAACAGGCACACTTTTTTTATCTATATTTTACAACAGTGCTCCGGCGAGCACCAACAGTGCTCCGGCAACACCAGCAACCACCGTATCACCGTTGGCAGCTACTCCACGCGCAGCAGCGCCCTCGGATGAGACCGTTTTCAACTGGTAGACACGTATTGTGCCCACGGTTCCCGAGATGGTTCCCAATCCAACGGAGCCAGTGGAAGGAGTGGCCACGGTGGAGTACATGGAAGAGAATGTCTGGGTATATAGGGAGGGGCTCACCACTGTCTTGCCGGCAATAGTGGCTGTGGCCCATACCATTGTGGGGGAGATGGAAGAGGTATCGGTGACTGTTGAACTAGTTCCATCGTCTGTGTCAGTGTTTGATGTCAATGGTGTTGTAGTGGCGGTGGTGGTGGTGGCAACAGCGGCGGCAGCAGCAGCACCGGGAGTTGTCGTTGTGGCGGCGGTGGTAGCTGCTCCAGCAGCGGCTGCCGCTACACCTGGGGTTGTTGTAGTTGTTGCGGCACCAGCAGCTGGGGTGGTTGTAGTTGTTGCGGCACCAGCAGCTGGGGTGGTTGTAGTTGTTGCGGCACCAGCAGCTGGGGTGGTTGTAGTTGTTGCGGCACCAGCAGCTGGGGTGGCTGTAGTTGTTGCGGCGCCAGCAGCTGGGGTGGTTGTAGTTGTTGCGGCGCCAGCAGCTGGGGTGGTTGTAGTTGTTGCGGCGCCGGCAGCAATAGCAGCAGCGGCAACACCAGGAGTTGTTGTGGTCGTAGCTGGAACAGCAGCCAAAATGGTGTTGCACACAAGTGCCAACAAAAGGCCTAGCCGTATATGAGCGTGCATTATGTAGGGGAGGTAGTAGTGTTGACTATGTATGTGTGAAGTGGTCACGATATGAAGCAGTATAACTGGTTATCTGATCGTGTGACTGTCTTGTTTGTATGTTGAACAAGAGCTGTGATGTGTAGAACCCTATATGAGTTGCTATATGCTACGCTTGTTGGTGAACTGCACGTGAATGAACTGATAAGTTATCACTTGTGAGTCATGAAATGAACTTATAAGATAAACCTATGAACTATGACTTGGTGAAATGATATGATGGTGATCCTCAACCGATAGAGAACTAATGATCAACAGATAGTCAAGAGATAGTGAAACGATTGTGTATTATCTTTTATTCCCATCAACGAATGTGTTCAAAAAAGGGGAAAGTGAAACCAATGAAAGGATCCAATATCGCTATGTCGCTGTGTCGCTGTGTCGCTGTGTCACTGTGTCGTTGTGTCGTTGTGTATCAGTCACTTTGTCACTTTGTATATTTCCTGATAATATATAGCTCAATAAAATATTGCTTGATAAATTGGCATGGATAACCAATCGTTGGCTAGTAGATGTGTATAAATAGAATCTAAATGCACCAATAGATGTTATACCAAAAGATATTATACCAATAGATGTTATGCCAACACCAAACAAATACACATATAATAAATATAGTGTGGATAAATATAACTATATCACCTTATATGTATATATGATGTATAAATACATATATGTGTATTGTGTCTTTCTATGTGTAAATACAACAATATATTAATCTCTATATTGACAATGTATTATTTCCCGTTGTCTATTACGTTCCCTCCTGTGTCTTCCCAGGTTATTCTCCCACCTAATTGTCCCACGTTATTTTGTTTCTTTTCCCTTGGGCTGTACACGATCTGTTTGTTTAATGAGGCCGAGCCGCAGCGCGAGCAGCGCCAACAGTGCCAACAGCGTCAACAGCGTCAACAGCGTCGACTGCCCTGCCCTGCCGACTGCCCTACCCTGCTGAGAGTTCTGCTCTGCCGCCAAGGGTGCTGGCAGCCCTTTTGGTCTCTATGCTTGAACTGTCCTGGAATTGCTAAGGAAATGGGGGCAGGTCTTAGGCCAGCTGTGGGCTTGTCGTGGTTTTGCTGTGATTTTGCCGCGGTCCGCTGCAGTTTGGCTCCCGTTTTTGCTGCCTGTCCTAGCAGAGGCTTTCTGTAGAATTCCATTGTGAATCCAGCAGATTTCTCCTTAATTTGGCTGTCTACGAGTCCTGCGAGACCTGCGAGCTTGCTATTTGCTTAGCCTGAAGACCGTGTTGCGCATACGGTGCATACGGTGTGATGCATACGGTGGCAGCAAAGGCGTAGTCGATGCCTATGCATAGCGGATGGGAGGAGGTGGGTGGAGGTGGGAGCATTGGCGTGGAAACGACATGGCAAGCCATAGAAACCACACGGGGCACGCCATGGGACACGCCATGGAGTTGTGCATGAAAAACTCTAACGAAAAAGAAAAGAGAGGAGAGAAGAATGTATTGTTGCGAAAAAGGGTCTCGAGCCCTGGTGTGGATGAGAGAAGTGGGCAAAGCACGTTGTGGATCCTACGAAGCAGGGTGATGGTATATACTGTGGAAGAATTGAGTATGAGAGCTGACTATGAGAGTTTACTTAAGAGCTGACTGTGAGAGTTTACGATGGTAGTGTACACTATGAGGAGGCGCCTAGACACCATTGCTAGACACTATCACTAGACACCATGGCTAGACACTATGGCTAGACGTCATTATGGCCTAGACATTAGGCTAGACATTTAGACATTTTAAGTACACACAGGCATTATGACTAGATACCGTGAGTAGGCACGGTAGCCAACCTTGTAGCACAGATGGTGATGGCCACACGCAGATGGGTATTGACCTTATAAAGTCCTGCAGCATAGTGATGAACATATGTTGTGATGGATATCTGTTGTGATGGACATCTGCTGCGTTGAGTCTGAGCAATAATAGGATAAAAGAGTATGCTCCGCCCTTATTCCAGAGCGATTGGGTTAAATACTTTGGAATGCAGATGGCACTCTATCTCAATTATGTCAATCATTCCCAGATAAACACATGTTTTGATATCCAGTTCCAAAAATAGCTCATGTGCTCACCCCACGCACAACCGTTAGGCGGTTTCGTGTATTGATCATATTTCCCTCATTCTTTTGCAGGAAGATTGCGCTCGATTACGTTCCATCGCCCTCCTATCGTTAATAGCCGCAATGTAGTAGTGTGAAGGTCAAATACTCCGTGTCGTTCGCGTGGTGCTTATGGCCCGTGTGGTTCTTGTCGTTCGCGTGGTGTTTGTAGTTCGCGTAGTGTTTGTAGTTCGCGTGGTTCGCGTGCGTCGAGGTGCGCAGATAAGATAGAAGAAACAGAAGAACCCGTCGTGTTTTTAGTAAGGAGATAAAGGTGTGCGGGAGGGGAGGCAAGGAGAGATAGGACGGACCGTGGGGATAAGCAGGGAGGGGAAGCCACGAGGAGGGGACGGTGAGGAGGAGTAGTGCCGTGCCGCTGTAGTGCCGCAGAAGTGCCATCTTTTTGGCCTTATATTATATTGACTACATTGATTATATTGTCAGTCAATGTTATTCGCAGGGTTTGGTCATATCTATTTGATTGGTGCTTATATTGTATGACTGTCCTAGAGGGTAGCCTCTGTGTAGCGGTATAGGTCTCCTGTTCGACTGGTTGTCTGACCTGACTCCTCCAAGCCCGGCCCTGCCCTGCTGTGCCATTCCTGCCGTGCCATTCCTCCCGCTTCTCCTACTCTTCTCCCGCTCTGCCCTTCCTGCCCTTCCTGCCCTTCCTGCGACTCCTGCGACGCCTGCGACGCCTGCGAGTTTATGCTGCAGCTGTTGAGACTCCTGCGTATAATTTAACTGCTGCTTATTTTCTAATGAGGTGCATTCATTAGCCCAATTGGTTCCATAATTAACTACCGTAAGGAAGACTATAAGGTGTCTATAACGAGTGTATAAGGAGTCTGTCTATTCTCATTAGAGAGCGGCGTTCTTTACTATACAATTGTTTATCGTTTGGTACTTACTGTTTGGTGTGGACTGTTTGGTGTTTATTTCAAGGAGTATTCTCACCAGAATTATATTAGGAATACACTGGGAATATACTGGGAACAGTTGTATCCTATCACCTAACCAGTTAGTGTACCGTATCGCCTAACCAGTCGGTGTATCATATCACCCACTATAAGTGCCCACTATCACCCCACGCATTCTCTCCTTTGCCATTGCATTTCCTCCATCATACCATTGCATGTCATGACATTACTCAATTAATTCAATTCAAAAACATAGCACTACAATAGCATCATCCTCATAATATGTCAGAGCAATCTAATACCCCACAGCCATCTAGTGGCCCAACACCAGCGTCACATCCTCAGCATAGCGAGCCAACAGGGTTTATCACTTCTCCTGCCATTACCAATACAGGTGAGGGTAATTTACCCACCACTACTCTGCCCACAACAGCGACGGACCCACCACATGAAACCACCTCCAATACCCCATCATTGCCACCTTCAACACCCACCACCACCACTGCCGCCACCACTCATGCTGGCAAATCTCACAATATCGCCCCTATAACAACTACTGCATCGGTGCGCTCCAAACGGGCCGCCCTCAACCCACAATCTCCTCTCCTTCACCCTGCAGCGTCTTCGTCTCATCATAAACAGTATGTGATGCTGCCTAGTCCCGGAAATAGTGGCATCCCCCATGATATCTCCAAACGGTCTCGTCCTCAATTGCGTCATACCGTTTCGTCAAAGTACATTTTCAGTGTGGATGACGATGAGGATGAAATAGAGGCTGATATTAATAGAGAGTACTTGGAGGGTTATAACGATGCATTACGTCATAGGTTTAAGAAATCATTAGCGGGAAAGGCTCACTTATCGGGGGCAAGTATTTCAATTGGTGGTGCCCCTGGCGGTGCTCCTGGCGGTCCCTCTGGTGCTGCTGTTCTTGGTGGTACTGGTGACTCTGACTCCTCTTCGTTAAAAAAGAAATCCGCCACAACCGTGGTTCCTCCTGGTAGTTCAACCAGTGCTAATGCACAAACCACTTCTGCTACAAACCAACAGACAATTGAGCAGTTGGAGAACCAAATAGCAAATAACCTCGCCTCCGCCTCAAAAGACTTGTCGTTGTTGAAGGCCAAGGAGTCTGATGTACTACATAAACAATCTCCTCGGTCTCCTCGGTCTCCTAGGTTACATTCGCATGTCAATGAGGATGTTTCAAGTAATAAGGGGAGTGTTAAGGGGAGTACTAAGGGGATTGAAGAAACATCAAACGATACCCATGGAGAGAGTGGATTAGATGATGTTTTAATGGGGCCAGCCGCAGCAGTCACCACATCTGGTGATAATGATAATGACGAGCCAAAGAATGTGAGTGATCGTCATAATGAAACCATCGGAAGACGTATGGCTGATGTCGTACTTGATGAGGCTGAAGAATATGATCCCGGTGATGAAGATGGTGGGGTTGATGACAATGAGGAGGAGGAAGGGGCGGAGGAGCAGGAAGAGGACGACGACGATGATGATGATGATGATGATGATGATGATGATGATAACGAAGATGAGGACATTGACGGCGATGACGCATCCATTTCGTCCCTTGAAAGTTTTACCCTTAGAGAAAGACAGGATGCCATTAATGAGACACACCCCTTTGGTATCCGTATTTGGAAACCGGCTGTGTATAAAAAGAAACGTTCTGTTGAACGGGAGGCGGATTTCGATATCCATTCTACTCCACAGACTGCGCGTAATGTCTCTTTTGGTGTTAGTTTCTTTAATTATGTATGGACAGCCACTTTTGGGCTGTTGTTGTTGGGTGTGTGCTGTGTGAGTGGAATTGTCATTTTGGCGTTGTTCGGATGGATAGCAACCAGTAGGAATGATGCTGTCAAGTATAGCAAGTTGTTGTTCGGGCTCGGGTTTTATCTGTTGTCTCCATTTGGCAAGATCCTATTACTTCATAGGGATCAAAATTACATGTACGAAGATGCTGGCGAAGGTAGTAGTTTAATAGAATATCGTAGGTGGAGAACCCAGGAAGAGGGCAGGCTTTTCTATGCTCCAGAGAGGACATCACGTGTTTCCACCTCTAATGGTGAAAGGAGACCTCTTTTGCACACTTCATCTACCAAGGATAATAATGGATATTTAGGCGTAGGCAACTCTGGTAATGGGGGTCCTTCTGGTTCTAGTACCAATCCCGATAGCTCTGATGATCCCCACCAGTTCGATGCACTTGTTTTTGATGATGAAGACAATGCCTTCTATAAGAAACGACTCTTTGGACGTGGTGATTGGAATATTGGACGTGTGGGTTTCTATATCCTCTTTTATGTCCTTATCCAACCAGTCCTCTTCTTTGTAGGCATAATCTGTTGGCTGGGTGTGTTCAGCATTCCAATGGCCAAGGTTACGTTCATTGTGGCATCCCATTTGAGAAGGCATCCATTGGTGTTATCATTTGATGTGGAGACTCGCTACCATCAGAAACGACTTGGGTTCGAGCATTCCAACGAGTCCATTCTTGTGTGTACGTACCGTAGTTTGGGGCTTCATTACTACAAGTTCACAGTAGATGGTACCAACATTTTCTTCATCAACCTATTATTCCTGGTACTATTTGTCATTTTTGACTTTTACTTCTTCAGGGAGTACCTGGGATGGGACAATTGGCTCACCAATGACTCCTTGATCTTTGCATTTTGCCTTATTTCTGTGATCCCCTTGGCGTACTTCATTGGCCAGGCCGTTGCTTCGATCTCGGCTCAGACTTCTATGGGGCTGGGTGCCGTGATCAATGCCTTTTTCTCAACCATCGTTGAGGTTTTCTTGTATTGTGTGGCTCTTAATCAAGCAAAGGGAAGACTTGTAGAAGGGTCAATGATCGGCTCCATCTTGGCTGCCGTGCTGTTGTTGCCTGGCCTTTCTATGTGTGGAGGTGCTCTCAAGCGTAAGACACAGCGGTATAACCCTAATTCGGCCGGTGTTTCCTCCACCATGCTGTTGTATGCAATTGTAGTGATGCTTGCACCTACGGTATTGTACCAGATATACGGTCAATACGAAGTGAGATGTCAGCCTTGCGATGTTGGAGGTGGAGGTAATCTCTCCTTCTTGGGCGGTGTGGTGCCTGAAGTTGTATCTGCCCAAAACGGCGAAACTCTCTTCCCCGGTGAGACCACATGTAGAAGGTGTCATTTCTTCCAGCCTCCTTTAACTGTGGATCGTTTGTACAACCATTTCTTGAAACCCTTTTCGTTGGTTTGTGCATTCACACTGTTTACTGCGTATGTTATTGGCCTATGGTTCACCCTCAGAACCCATGCCGCTCTTATTTGGACAACTCCAACAACCTCTGAGAAACCCAAAGTTGATCCGCCCATTGTGGATTCTGTCGCGCCGCCCCACGTAGTTGTAACCAATGCTGGTGCTGCTGGTGGGGCTACTGCAATTGCGACTGGCGTCTCACAGTCCCCGTCTTTGAGATCCTTTCGGCTAGACAATAGTGGTATTCCTCCTTTAAAGACATCCATCAGTCTTAGAAAAGTTCCGAGTCATAACCTGGTCGCTTCTCAGCAGCAACAGCAGCAGCAGCATCATTCCCTCTCTCATCAACCTTCTCATCAGCTTTCTCAACAGGTAATGAAGCAGGGTACAACGGTACCCTCTGCTCCAGCTGGCAGTGCCGCCGCTCCAGCTGTTGCCCACCAAGAACCTAATGAAGGTGGGCATGATGCTCCTAATTGGTCAAGATCCAAATCCACCTACATCCTTCTTTCTGCGACTTTGGCATATGCCATCATTGCCGAGATCCTGGTGGACACTGTGGATGTTGTGCTTGCACAGTTCCCTATTAATAGTAAATTCCTTGGTCTCACTATTTTTGCCCTTGTACCAAACACCACTGAGTTTGTCAATGCCATTTCGTTTGCCATGAACGGTAATGTGGCTCTCAGTATGGAAATTGGTTCTGCCTATGCCTTGCAGGTGTGTTTGTTGCAGATCCCCACGTTGGTGATCTATTCTATAGTGCAAACCATGAGGTTGGGAATTGAGGATGTCAATAGTATGTTCACCCTCATTTTCCCCAGGTGGGACTTTGTGGCGTGTATTATTTCTGTGTGTTTGTTTACGTATATCTATGCTGAGGGTAAGAGTAATTACTTCAAGGGGAGTATATTGATATTACTGTACTTGGCAATGATGTTTGGGTTTTACTTCTCAATTGAGATCGATTCCCAGCCGTTGTAGGCCATATCAGATCAATTTGTGAGTTTATCGATATTATAATTTCACTCGTTTGCATTTTGGTGATAGGAGACGTTCTTTGCATTAATTATATTATATTTATGTTGCTGTTTATTTGTCAAGGCGAAGAAGATATATCAATAAGAAGAAGATATATCAATAAATCATTCGATTATCAAACCACTAATCTATAACTTCATTTTGCCTATACAATTCATCAAAACTACTCATACACATCCTCGATGGCTTCTTCGAATATTTGAAGACCTTCAATAATAACTTCATCTTCAATGTTAAGCGCAGGAACAAATCTCACAACATTACCTCCGGCAGTCAATACAATCAAACCTCTCTCTCTGGCTGCTGTTACTATGGGTGTTGGGTCCTCGATAAACTCAACACCAAGCAATAAACCATCGCCTCTAACGTCAACTATTTGTTCAGGGAACTTCTCCTTCAACTCGTTGAGTTTCACCTTGAAGATCTCGCTCTTCTGTTCCACAAGAGACAGAAAGTTGGGGTCAGACACCTGTGATAGCACATACGTTCCTATGCGTGCACCCAGTGGGTTTCCACCATAGGTTGTTCCATGATCACCAACGTTGAGCTTCTGTTCAACAGCCTCTGTGACCATGGTGGCAGAAATGGGGAACCCGTTACCCAAAGCCTTGGCCATGGTCAAAATATCAGGGTGAGCCTCCTTGGGTAGCTTGCCGTGGGCCCAGAGGGAACCCGATCTACCTAAACCACACTGGATCTCGTCGTATATTAAAAGGGCATCGTGTTTGTTACAAAGTTCGCGAAGTTTGAGCAAGAATTCACTCTTCATTGGCCGAATACCTCCTTCTCCCTGAATGGGTTCGATGATCACACCACAAGTTTTATCGGAGATAACTGCTTCAACACTCTCGATGTTATTGGGCTTGGCAACCTTAACTCCGGGCACCAATGGAGCAAAGGGAGCCTGGTATTTGGGGTTCGGCGTGACACTTAAAGCACCCATTGATCTTCCATGGAAAGAGGTTTCAAAGGTGATAAACTCAATCTTTTCAGGATCAATAGACTTGCCGTATTTCCTGGCAAATTTCAAAGCTGCCTCATTGGCTTCTGTTCCCGAATTGGCCAAAAACACACGGCTGGCATTCTGCATCCCCCCGCTGGCCTTGGTTGCTTCCACCAATTGCTTGCAAAGCTCACCAGTCCATGGGTTATGGAACAGGTTAGAGGCATGCACCAAAGTCTTGGCCTGATCAAACATGATCTTTGCAACCTCTGGGTTGGCATGACCCAAAGCGGTAACAGCAATTCCGGCAGTGAGGTCTATATATTTCCTTCCCTCTGTATCGTAGAGAAAACATCCTTCACCTTTTTCAAACACAACATTTGGTCTGGCATATGTGGTTACGGTGAATGCATCTCTTTCCTTGATGAATTTGGCCGGCTGTGAGTCCGGAGAAGGGTCCAAGTGCGTGGCCGTAGAACTAGAGGTGGTGGCAGCGTTGCTGGTGGTTGAGAATGCAGCTGCTGCCTTTGTAGCACTTGACGTCAAACAATAGACTGCTCTATTTATTCTGATGGCCCTGGAAAATTGGTAGAGGGAGGTTCTACCTCCCCCTCTCTTCATGCAATTGGCCAACATGGTCTTGGTGACTTATGCTGATGGGCGCTCGATATGATTGGCTCTCGGTATGATGGGCGCTCGATATGATGGGCGCTCGATATGATGGGCTCTCTATTTTTCAGCCAAGGTTCTAATGATATGTAGATAAGTCAAATGGGTGACAAGAAGCTGATAACCGAATGGTCTATAATTCTACAGTGGAAAATGCTCTCCCAGATACACATAAATGTATCCATGATTGCATGAATATTTTCCTGTATATAATTTTTCACTTGAATCATCTCCCTCTCTCTCTCTTTCTCTGTCTCTGTCTCATCTCTCACTATCTACGAGTCAGTGTCATAGTGACTCAGAGACCGCGGTGCAGTCATTACCCGTATAGGAAGGAATGCAGGCCTAATGTATGCGCGGTGCCGTTGGTGCCATTTATGCGTTAACTATGTGGGCTCTTAAGAAACTGGAGATGAATGGATTACGATGTTCATGGTGATCAGCTGGCCAAGTTCCTGCGGCTCCATTCCAGGCATCTTGTTATTGATCTTTTCGGAATGTAGTTAATGTTTGAATTGGCGAAATTGGATGTACCAGCTTGCCGGTGTGAATATCCTGGAGTGGTTACCAAGAGATGGTGCCGCTAGTATGGGAATGCTTAACTAAGGATTCCTTAACTATGGGGTTCCTTAACTATGACACCTTAACTATGCCATCCTGTACGACACTGCACTTGATTAATACACGCCATACCTTTAACTATGATATCTCCTTAAAGATTACCCGGCCTTCCTTACCTCGGTCACTCAAAAGTATGTAAATAACACAAATATGGGAATATTTTCATTTCATCATGTTTTAATTGATCTATAATATTGTTGAGCAAAATTTCTGAAAATTCCATCCACCCACTCCCAAGGCCCACCGCCTCCCTGCCTTCTGGATGTTCTCATACTATAACCATCTGGCTAATCTCCCAAGTGCTTTCTTAACTATGGTAGTGCGTGCCTCGAAAAGTGAAAAATGTCACCCACACCACTCTGCGAGCCGTTTACAGTGAACTTTTCAACTAATTGACATCTTCACCAAAGCGTTAATATGTATGGATATGTTGGGTTCATCGGTATATCGGTATATAGTATATTGTATATCATCACCTGGGGATTCAGCTAGAGTGTATCGGTTTTGTGGGGACTCACTTTAATCCCTCTGTTAGACAACAGCCTACCTTTACTGTTGATTGCGATACCCATAGAACCAGCATATTGTTATCATCCTAAGCACAATGAGCTTATCAGCAGAACAGGCATTGAAGAAATTGCCACAGAAGCTTCACGCTTTCTTTACAAGGTACCCACCAGTTCCTATCAAGCAGTATGCCACCAAACCAACAGTCACAACAGCAGAGGATGCAAACCCCTTCTTGCCCAACAGACACCCAATCACCGATAAGGTTCATGATCCCATATACTCCATGAGAAGACAGTCAGATCTGTACAAACTGGCATACAAGTTTGGCATTTCTGATCTTTTGCCAACCCTCAGCAACGACAAGAAGTTCTTCCAGGAGAAGTACGACACCAAGCCTGAGCTTAGGGGTGTGGTGAGGCCCAAGGGGCACAAGTGGGAGAGAACATACGACGCTAGAAAGCAGAAGATCGCCGATGCTTTGGATAACGCGGATGATAAGCTGGTGGAGGCCAGAGGTAAGAGGTATAGAAAGAGGCTTGAGATGAGGGAGCAAGAAAAGAGGACGTGGTATTGAAAACGTGTGGTGTGGTATGCATTTAGTGTGAATGACAACCTGTATATAATAGCATAAGTATTTGACTCTCAGAATGTTCAAGAAAATACGATAGTATCCAGTTTCCATGGTGGTTTATTGACGATGTGGTAAAAGGAATTTATATACATGGTAATCCTCGTCTCTGTCTCTCTCTCCTCTCTCCTCTCTCGCTATCGAAGGCCTGCAGCTTCGCAGCTTCGCCTCCTTCTACCGCCCCAATTGAGGTGCACTCGCTTCCCCTTATGCACCTCAATTGGGGCGGTAATGAGATGCCTGCTTCAACTGCCTCACTCTCCCTTTAAGCCAAGGATGAATTCCACCAAAACTGGACTATAAAATATAATGAGCCTCTACTAGCTTAGCCAGAAATTGCTTTATCTAAAAGGGAGAAAGTGTTTAATTTAAATATCTGAACTCTCATAGCCGCCCGTTGTGTTCCCAGTTGCGTTCCCCCCACTATAGCACCTCACTGTATACCCCACATCCCACCATATTCCGCTATCTACCTCAGGTTTCCCAACAGCAGTCTGTTGTTTCCCCACAATTATAGAAGTCCTATACCATCCCTACATACTGAGAGGAACTTCTACAAATTTTCACACACAGTACCCCTTCTCTCTGACCATGACAACTGATTCTGCTCCCACAGTAGCCGCAGCAGTTATCTCCACCAAAGCCATTTCTCCAACATACCTCAGCTACCTGTACAAATTCTTCAAAACGTCGTTTATTATTGGAGCCTCTGTGTCCGTGGCGTGTCTCTTGGGCATCTACCACTTCCAATCGCATATCATCTACCCCGCCAGCCTTAACGGTGGCCATGGAGAGGTTGATACCCCTGACAAGTATGGGATGCCCTATGAGGGCGTGGATATAAAAACTGTTGACGGTGAGATTCTGAAGGCATACGTGTTGAAACAGAATGAGAAGGACCCTTATTATACCAACAAGACGGTGTTGATCCTGTGCCCGAATGCCGGTAACATGGGCCACTTCTTGCCTGTGGTGCAGCTGCTATTCAATGGAATGAAGTATAATGTTATGATATACAGTTACCGTGGCTATGGTAAGAGTACCGGTAAGCCGTCTGAATCGGGGTTGAAAAAAGACGCGGATGCCGTTATGGCGTATATAGAATCCGATGATCAATTGCGTAGTTCTTCTCTCGTACTCTATGGGCGCTCCCTGGGTGGAGCCGTAGCCGTGTATATGGTGTCACATTATCCGGATGCCGTTGCTGGTGTGATCTTGGAGAATACCTTCTTGGGGATCCGTAAAGTCATCCCACATGTTTTCCCCTTTCTGTCGCCCTTTAAAGTTCTCTGCCATCAGATATGGGACTCTGAATCCGATATGGCAACGGTTCCGAGCCATATCCCGTTCTGTTTTATGAGTGCCCTGAAGGATGAAATTGTACCTCCCGTTCATATGAAGCGGTTATTCGAGATATGCCCTTCAAACTCTAAGGAATGGCATGAATACCCGGACTCTACCCATAATGATACCGTGGTGCAGGAAGGGTATTGGCAGTTTGTACAGGAGTTTATGAGTAAGAAGGTGAATCCAATTGGATATTAGTTAAGTAGAGATGGATGGAATGGATGTATTCAGTATTTGATATATAGCCAACTATTGTGTTTTCCTGATATTGTGGTTGGGTATCGTAGCCATGATGGTGCTGATAGCACAGTGAGCTGTCTCCAGCACCAACAGTCGGCTGCCCAATATCCTCATCTTCAGAATAAATTCTTCTATATACTTGAAGTTTGGAGATAAACTGATATGAACCCCAGTGTTCTCCTCATATAATGTGTCTCTTGCGCTGGAAACCATTGGGAGAATACTCCCATTATGATTGGTTAAGACAACCGTTGCAATGAGGAGCCCCAAAATAACCATATGAAATACCCTGTGTGCTACTGGATGGAAAGGGGAATAGTGAAACCCCGGTCTTGAAGCATTGATGGTTACCAAGCAGTAGAGGAAGGAGGATGAAGCCAGAAGTAGAGCTAACGTAAGCAGTACCAAGTATACTTTGAGGATCTGTTGAGAGGCGGTTGTCCATTGCTTGAGAGAATGGAGCATGGACGCAGCACTCATCGCAGGATCGACACCTTTCAGTGGTGGAAGTGACTCTTCACCAAGTAGAATGCTGGTAAACTGTTGGAGCATTCTGATCTGGTCATCGTTATCCTCGTCATCCTCGTCACGTTCATGGCTTCGGGTTGAAGGTTGCAGATCGAGAGGCTGTCCATTGTTTTTGGTGCTAGGAAATCTGGGATCTATTCCAAGGTACTTTAATGACTCCAACACATATGTAAAGGAAGAGTCGTCGTCGATATCCAGAGAAACCCGAACCCCAGCAACGAAATCCTGTGGGTTCTCCAACATCTCTTGGTAGGTGAATGCTCCTTCTTTTGAAAAGCTATGTACCATTTCATCAAGGCTAGTGCGATCCTCACTGGAGTCATAAATGCTCTGCAATGTGTTGTGGTCTAGCATGAAAGTTATCCAGATGTAACTGGTGCTGAGGTCAATGTCTGACGTGTGATATCTGTGGTATCTCCAGACACCTTGGTAAGCCAGAAGGGATAGTGTGACTGTAATGAGAAGGCAAAGCTCCAGAATTATGTTCAGGGTATTTGTGTTCCAGCCGAGAACACCACCCAAAAGCTTTTTTCTGTTGGCAGTTGCTGGTGACAATGAACAGTCACCAGAATTTTTATTGCCGTGAGGTTGCTGCTCTAGTGACTCGTCAGCCTGGGTTTGAGAAGTCGAAGCACATGCTGAGTTGGTGGTGTGATTGGCTGTCTGGTAAGACTGCTGGTCCCATTCTGGGCATTCAGGCACCATGACGACCGCTTCTGTCGTTGAATCTTTCTTTTGGCTGGGTCTGGAGATTCCACAGGTTTGAGTGGGTGAAGTCCAGGTCTTTGGCTCTTGAATGGTTGACCATTGACCGGGAAAAGTGGGCTCGGAATCTGAGATTGACATAATGGTTTCTGTGCTGTGGGTGTTTATTCTAGGAGTTATCTAGAGATAGTGGAAGACAGTGAACATTTATATGTATTATCAAATGATGCGGGGGAAAGATCCAATAGCACTTCTTTTTCAGTTGTACTTAAGGAACTTTAGTGGTTAAGCTTCACCATCTACAGAGCAAGGAATATGAGGGCAACCGGTGGGATCTATGGAATTTCTAGAATTCACCGATAATATATTGAGTGGGGGGGTCTATGAGAAAAGTCACAGTCTTATCCACCAATGGGCTGGTTAAGGGCCGGGCCCTCACAGGATAATGCAGAACAGAATATTCCACCAGAACACTCTACCAGATTAAACTTTTCAATCTACAACCCAACAACACACCTGGAACTGAAATACCCCATTCGTAAAATCAAATAATGATAATCAGTGAAATCTTAAGTAGGCTCAATTATATAATATGCAAAACAAAAATCTTAATCTAAGATACCATATGTAGCAGAAGCGCTGTACTGTAACATGACATCCTTCATTATAAATATAACATTATACGTAAAAACGACTGATAACTAATAATTAACAACCACCTGGACACTCTGTTTTATGGTGGTCTACAAACCATGACTTTAAACATCCAAAGTGTCCCATATGACCACATTGAAGTAGAGTCACTGCTGTGCCTTTAATGGGCTCATTACAGTAGACACACCCACCAAGAGTACGGCTACATTTATCACAGTACCAAAACCCGAAATCAACATCGTCATCGTGCTGTTTCTTTTGCTTTGATTGTTCGTTCAAGATTAAAGAGCTACAATTATTACAATAAGTACGGATGGAGGTGTCTGTTTGTCCCTTTTGCTTCATTACCTCGTAGTGCGTTGAGGAGATCTTCAGCACATTGGCAGCGATCGAAAAGAGCATTTTCCTACAAAGAATTTCATGATATGTGTAGATCCATTCTGTCGCTTCATGGAGAGAGGCACACTTGTAGTGATTTCCAAAAAGTAGGGTCAAGGTTGCACACATCACAATGTCTCCCTGTTGAGCACTGTACCTACATGCCTCTTTCAATAGGTGTTTGGGGAACCAAGAGCCAATCAAGTCGTTGGAGTAGGAAGTAACTTCCAGTCCATTTGAAGAAGAGGAGTGTGGATTTTCTAGTTTCTGTGCATCACCTTCAAGCTTCAGTGTATCATTAGCCCCATTTGCACCACTACCATCACCACTCTTTTCACTCTCGCTGCTTCTGAGGATCTTGGTGAGCTCACTCTTACCACTCTTACTGGACAGCTTTGAGCCTGATCTAGAGGTTTTTGGGAATATACTTATAGGATGCTGCGTACTGTTGAAGGACTTGGATGCTCTACTTTTCAGCGTGCCTGTGTTTCTCACAGATGAAGATAGACTGGAAAGGAGAGAGAGGGGGGAATGTGAGGTTACCGAAGAGCTCTTCTCATCATCAAAATCAGGCTGGACCCTTCCACTGAAGGTGAACTGGCTGGTTGAAGGGATGATTCTCGCGGCATCTTCACTGTAGATGGGCACAGGTTCAGAAGCATTACGGGAACTACTAGAGGTGGGCTCATTTGAAGGGATAGGGGAAGAGTCAGTTGGCCTGATAGTGGTGTCTCCATCGCCAGACGGGGTGGTGTTTCCAGGCGCTGTGACAGCTGCCTCTTCGTTTTCTCCTCCCTCTTTCTCTTCCTCGTCATCATCTGCAATTGCATTTTCTTCTACATGATCAGTGAAATGGCGATGACGTTCTTGTTCGATCTCCTCTTTCTTATCCAATTTACTCATCTCTAGCAACTTCAGATTTCCAGAGCTGCCTATATTACCGCTATTGCTTCTTGATTTCAACGACTCAAACGCACTTCCCGGTGATCCAAACCTCTCTGAAGGGACTGATCCCAGTGCTAAGTCAAAAGACGAGTGAGTATCGTTGGTTAACATAGAATTGTGCTTAGCCCTTTCTGTAGGGTGGCGGTTACTAGAGAAGATATTATAGTTATCCAAACTGCTGGGAACCGAGACATCACCGTCACCGTCAGCGTTATTGGTCGCACTGTTAAGCGCAGCACCAATACCACTGAGGGGTTGTTTATTATTACTATCTGTAACTTTCTTGGCTACCCCTCCTTCTCCTCCTCCTCCTCCTCCTCCTCCTCCTCCTCCTCCTCCTCCTCTTTCATCCAAAGCACTCGCTGTATCACCGTTTTCTTTATTCCCGTTTCCTATATAGATACTAGGCTTGTCGTCGCCTCCTATATCATCATATTCACCCAACATAGACAACCTGATTGCTCTCCAAGTCTGACAATCGCGAATCTTACCAGCAGAATATGCTATTCCAGCGTTATACTGACACACAGACACCAAATCCATGCCATCAGGAACCTCTACAAGGTAATGTTTAGCGAGGAACTCAAATACCGCGGAGTCAAAGTCTCTAAGAGGAAGCGAAATAGGGCATACAAAGGGGGTATTGTAGGTTGGCGTTTCTACTTCTCTGGGAGCATGGGATACATTACGGATTAATGAAGGTCTTACAGGGCGCGAAGAAGTAGAAGCAGAGTTAGCACCAACACCACCTTGGACATCCACACCACTGGTATTCACAGTACCAGGAATACTTCCTGCCGTGGAAGCGGAAGGGCTCATGATGTTGTTACTAATAGGGTTCAAGTTATTATAACTCACATTGCTACTGTTAGCGTTGCTCGTGTTCAGACTGCTATTGACGCTGTTGAAGGTACTGCTGAGATTACTGCTAGTCAGAGCCGTGAGGGCTCCTCCCATCAGGGGTAGATTTGCACCTGAGTGTAACGAAACAGGTGAACTATGTTGGGTAGAGGGAAAAGTGCTGGTACTCTTTGGGATGTTATATGAAGAGGAGGTGATGCTTGTAGTAGCACCACTGCCAGAAGGAGGGATCCCAGAAGGCTGCCTGTGGAGATTCTCATTAGACCCATTGGCAGAGTTATAGGCAATGGAAGTTGCCTCAAATTCGTATTTATCTTGGTGGATCAGAGTAATCTCATCAGAAGTCGCATTCCAGGCACAAGAAATGATAGGCAAATTATCCAGAGGTTTCAAGGCTTTTTGCACATTGTGCTGTATCAGGCTTCTATCCTTTGAGCAACTCCATAGATCATCTGAAGAAGTCCAAAGAAGGCCAGTGACATGGTTGGAATGGCCCTCGATTACGTATTTGGGGATATATTTCCTACTGAGGTTCCAGACCTGGATCAAGGGGTCGTCGTTATAGTAGCATGAGGCGATATCGGTAGTGAGAATCGAATCGGTACGGCTACTGCCGCGGCTCCAGGCCACTTTGTTAACAGCACCCGAAGTGTTGATGACATAGTCGGGTTGTCTATTCTCACCGGCACTAGGCGACATGTTCCATACTTGGATCTGTTTGTCTCTACCACCACTTACGATATAATCATGGTTAGGATGCCAATCAAGGGATAAACCGGGCCCAGTATGAGCATTCAGCTTGCGCTCATACTGGTTAGGCTGTCTCAAGTCCCATTTCTTGATCACACCAGAGTCAAATATGGCTGCCAAACGGCCTCCGGAATGAGGAGAAAACTGAACACACCTTACGGGGTCGTTATTTCCTTGGATTGTAGAGGCGGCCCTTGAAGATTTGACCCTCAAATCCCACACTTTGATATGACCGTCTTGAGAGCCGGAAATCAAAGTGTATGGGTTGTGCTGGCTGAAATCGAGGGAGTTGACGGCTCGCGAGTGCTCCGTCAGGGTTATTTGAACGCGGTTGTTTTTGAATAGATTATATATATATATAGAACCTGAAACAGATGAAGCTGCAAGTGTACGGCCATATGAATAGTAGCCAAATTTTGTATCTGATATTGAGGCCCCCAATTTGTTACGTCCAGAACCACCAATGTTACCTGTAAACAGATCAGCATCCACAACTACGCTGCTGTTTGTTCCAGCAACGCTGCCTTGTGACTCCACGACTTTAAGAAGTTGAAGCAGTTTGGTGCCTCCAATCACAATATGGTTGGGGTTCTCGTGAGAATGGGCCACGTTGAGTATTTCAGCTGGCGCGGTGTACCGAGCCTTTTGAGACTCAGGAACAGAAGGGATACTCGAAGAGCTGTGGTTGTAATTGTAGGAGTTGTGGTTATAAGGCTGCTGAGAATTATATGATTGTGTATTATATGAGGAATTAGAGTGGTGATTGGAGTGAGGATTGGAGTGGGGATTGGAGAGGGAATACGGAGTAGAGTGAGAGTGGGATTGAGAGTGGGGATGAGAATTGGTGGTTGGCGAAAGCGGCCCACCCATACCGCCACTAGTGTAATTAGAGTTGTGCGGTGGAGCTACTCCTCCCCCTGGTGTTCCCCCTCCTCCAATTGGAGGGGATACAATATTTGAGTGACCTCCACTTTGTGATGGTAAACTTTGTTGTGGAATCTGCTGCACGCCCTGCTGTTGTTGTGTATTTGGTTGTGAAATCCCACTACCACTTCCATAAATATTGAATGGGAATCTCGTGAAAGTACCACTTCCTCTTCGTAGGTTGGTTGTCCCATGCATATAATCACCCATGGGGGAAGCATTTGGAGAGGATGAGATGTTTAAAGGGGATGTCCCCCGTTTAGAGGGTGGGCCAGGCGGTGAGATCGGCACTCCTCTTTGTTTGTCCGACATTGTGTATAGGGGGGATCAGGTGGTGGTCAGTACAGTTGGGTATATTATGGAGGGACTATGATAGATAGTGAGGGTGATAGGGGACTAAGAGACAGAGGGTTTGAGAGACTCAGTGCTGGTCTCCTATCTTTCCAAGTGGAGACGAAGTAAACGTGAAAATGTGATGCCAATCACTAATAAGAGCCTCGGGTGAATCCAATTGTAGTGAGTCCAATTGTGGAATTGTTGTATTTTATGGTATTCAATTGTGGACGGTATGTTTTACATGTACCGTACAGGAGAGAGGGGGAGTGATATTTTGGTCCACTATGAGTTATGCCCTCATGGTATTTTTTTTGAACACAATGTTATTATAATATTGTCATCACGGGTATTTTGTTGTAAATATCCCCATATACACACACACACAGAGAGAGAGAGACAAAGACGGTTGTGTGGTTCTCTTTTGAATAAATGTGGTGATGGGTACCCCATAAATTATTCACCTGCAATGCCAGGACTTTACTATGGGGTTCTTAACTATTGTGCTCTTAACTATGGGGCTCTTCACTATGGGGCTCTTCACTATGGCAGCCTTAACTATGGGGCTCTTGACTAAGGACATCAACTATGACCACTACAATCATGACGTGAGGAAACTCCATAAAAAATTTGAAAGTATATATATATATTAGTAGCCAGTATAATGCAACTTATACAAGCCTTGGTATGCCTTGGTATGCCTCGGTATGTCTTGGTAGACCTAGAAGTGGAGTCCTGCGTGAGTCCTCCATGAGTCTTCCCTACTATCCAGCTATACACTGTAGACTACTCACAATCACCATACACCACTACGTTCAAACTATATAGTACAATATACCGTACACCCCACCCTACAACACCACCACATCTTTTGTCTTTATATAATCCCTCACCGTACTATACCTCATCACATATATTCCCCCCTTGGTCAAATCAACCTCTTCCCCACCAACACTAACAGTAACCTCAATGTCCTCAACAACCTTGACAAACACGGGCAAATCCAAGTTGGGCTCTTCAACCATGGACATTCCTCCACTATCATCGTCCAACGCTTGAAGTCCCTCGGGCAACTTGCTGAGAAACTGTCCATTGTACAGTTCTGCTAGCAATTCAAGGTGCTTCTCCATGTATCCCAACTCCGAGGGTGATAACAGCTTGATCGTTTCCTCTTTGTTCCTTATGTATAGGGTATACTTGTCGATTTTCGATAGTCTGGACCGCAAATACCCTCGGATGAGGAAATTAACCCTCTCCAACTCACTCTCGACTATCATCAACAGTAGCTTGATGTCTCTCTCATGCTTCTGCAACTCTATGCTGTTCAGCTCGATGAACTCCACTTGGTGTCGTACTCTTTCAAGGACTCTTTCAAGGAGATCTGTTTCGTATGGTAAAAGTTCAGGCACCATCCGTTCATTGACCCATACCTGGTTTAGTTTAGAGAAATCTTTGGCCCGCTCTTCGCTGTCTATTGCCTGGGGCCTACGGGACTGTCTGTCAAAGTCTTTGAGAATATCGTCAATGTCCATGATAAAGGGGAGGTGTGAGATAGTGTATGAATAGGTGCGCTCCTCTCTGTGTTATTGTTGTTGTTATTGTGGGTTTCCTCTATGGTCTATGCCCAACCCTATTATGATCGGGTGTAACTTTTCACTATCTCGTTCTGCACGGACTCTGTCTCTGGGAGTGTCTGTCTCTGGGAGTGAAGCTTGTGTATCCCGAATATCACTGAACAATACACTCTCTACTAATCCTATAAATTATATAACCAACTAAAATGGTTCAACTATTGTCCTTTTATAAATATTTCACACTCCACCTTCGTTCCAGCCTTGCCCACTTCCATTTCTCCTCCTCTTATCTGTCCCCGTCCTCCACCACTACGCGCATTAACGCGTTATGCCCGATGAGATGGTGATGTATTTTTCACGTGACAGCCATAGTTAAGACGTGGGGTCGGGTGGGGGTGCGCGTCGTCAATGTCGAACGGTGAGGGAACGCTATTGACCGTATGGGTTTGGGTTTGGGGCAAAGATTTAGATGTGGTCTCTTTATTATTATAATCTGTATATGTTTGTATATCTGAATATACACATTTGAATATACTACCTCTTCTCTTTCTGCACTGGACCTGCACCCCTTCCCCCCCCCCCCCTCATCATGTCATCTGGTGACTTGCGCTCTACGCTGGAAGCTAAAAGAGCCAAGCTGGAAGAACTGCGAAGACAGCAACAGGAGAAGAGAAGACTCAGGGAGAGTATTACACCCAATGAAACGACTAGGGAATCCTATAGCGGTGGTTTATCACAGCAACAACAACAACAACAGCAACCTCAATCAAACATACAGAACGCATACTCCACTTCTAAAGAGCAGCTCCACCCACGGAGTGAGGCCACCACGGTCACCACGGTCACCACGGGAACTGTCCCTATTACGCTCAATGAGACTTCTCCTATAATTTCACCAGCCATAAGTTCACACACAACAAGTTCACCAAACAATGTTGAATCGGAAGTCATTTCATCGGGACCCCGAAACAATGCCAGGCCAATGGTGGAGACATATGATAAGGCAGTACAGGTAGACCTCGGAGAGTCCGAAGAAGGAGACGAAGAGCTTCGAATGAAGGAATTGGAGAACGCTATACGAAGGAAAGTGGAGGCTGAAGTGAGGGAGAAGGTGTTGAAAGAAATCAGAGAACAGAACGAGAGAGAGAGGGATACCAACAGTAATGTAGTGGGTGTGGGTGGTCAGCCAGGTGGAGGGCTGAGTGAGTGGGCATCCTCTAAAAATGAGGCTATCATCTCACTTGAGGAAAAAAGATTGGCTAGGTTTTTTGCCCAGACGGTTGGGAAAACGGCTGAACATGGTGATGGTGATGGTGATGGTGTACGTATCAATTATGGTAGACATCCTCGGGTGGCTGACATTGCTAACCCCAAAAATGGAAATTTCCTTGGCCCGCGGGAAGGGTCATCCTTACATGTGGAAACTTTACTCGCGGACACAAAGTTCTCATCCAAACGGTCTGTTTTATCTTTGGATTGGTCACCTCACTATCCTGAACTGGTTGCTGTAGCTTACTCCGGTAATGTTTCGTCATCTTCCAACTCAGGCTTGGATTATCCTGGATTGGTGGTTGTATGGGACATCACGGCGCCCAGGATACCTGCGTTTGTATTTGTAGCGCATTCTGAAGTTCGTCACCTCCAGTTTGCTCGTCATTCTCCCTCCCTCCTTTATGGTGGTACAAATGACGGCAAGCTGGTGATATGGGATATGTCATCTAAAAGGGGTTTCCCCGTCTCTTATACCTCCTTTGACCCTAAAGTAAAAGCACACACACATCCGATTTCTTCTTTCATTCAAATCGACAGTGCTATTTCAAGTGGGGTGTTTGGAAAGGTGAATGGCACCGATGCTGTTGCTGGTGGTGGTACTGTTGTAAGTGTATCTGTAGATGGATCTTTATGCCAATGGTCAAACTCAGTAGTTAGCGAACCTTCTGCTCCTCTTTTGAAGCTCATAGTTCCTAATGACAGAAAGGATACCGAGTCCGGTATCTATTCCTCTATCTATGAAGATGATATTTCTCCCACTTGCATGACTGTAGTGAATGCTGATCTGGGATCGGTCATAGTGGGTGGTGAGGACGGGAAGATATACAGCGTTAGAAGGTATGATTCTGCTGATGGTAAAGCTGGTGTTGATAGTAGGATTTTGTATCGGGGCCATTCAAATGGATTCGTTACTGGCCTCCATGGTAATAATAATAACAATAATTCCAGGAATTCTGTAGATGGTGCCGGAGTCACCGCTGCCCTTTCAGGCTCCTCTTTGCCTGTGATGTTAAGAAAGCACTTCTCCTCCAGTGGGCTTTCACCCCGGCAATATTGTGATAGCCTTTTCATTTCGTGTGGTCTGGACTTTACGATTCAACTGTACTCTTCTCTTTCTCCTGATCCATTGGCTGTGATCCATACCTCTAGTGCCATTATGGATGTTCGTTGGAGACCTGGCCAGTTCTTACAATTTGCATCTGTTGATGCAAATGGTGTTGTAGAGATGTGGGATTTGGAGAAAAGTGCAGTGAACCATATGGACTCTTTAAATTTGGTGAGATCTGCTGGTGATGGAAAGGCCACTTCTACCGTGGGGGCCAATAGAATTTCTTGGAGTAATGGAGGGGGCCGTCTTGCAATTGGTGGGTTAGAGGGCGTGGTGTATATAGTTAAGGTGGAGAGTACTAGTAAACTTACTACATAGAAAATTAATGAAATGTTGGCTCATTTGGGTAGTAATAACAGATTTATACCTTTTCTATCGTTCAGTTTATATATTGTTGGTATCCATTTTTGTGAAAACCCTACTATACAGTTCCATGGACAATATTGTTCATCCAGCTAGTATACAAAAAAATGTCGTCTCCCTACAGAAACTGAGAGAGCCCTCCCCTCTGTCCAACTTCAATCTCCCCAAATAACCTATCCTGTTTAAGACTAATTCCATCACCAGTGGCCAGCACTAATAACTCAAAGAACACACGTGTTACCTCCTGCTTTGGAATCTTCGAAAGCGGCTGGTCAGATCCGGCGTCCGCATTCACAATATCTGAAAAGGAAACTTTGTCTTTCTCTTCGAATGCTTCAGTTAACTGTTTAGCCACCTTCACTGTAGAACGAGAAATGGTTCCAGTAGAGGACTGGTTGCCAAGTTCCTGACTTCCCACATCGGTCTCTGCTGCTTCATCAGCAGAGCTGGAATGAGTTAACGAGGGAACAGCAAAGTCTTCTTGCTCCATCTCATTTCCAAAGTCAATATTAAGGTCAAAGTCATTGTTGTCATTGGTGGTAAAATCATCACCGACGTTTGCATCATCATGTGGCAAGTTCAACGAGAAGTCAAACTCATCCTGTGGTTCCTGTGACGCCTCTTTCTCTGCTGAAGTGGTATTATCGATGACAGGGGTGACTCCTTCCAGCTTCCACAGATTGCTATCCAGAGCACCTTTAAGTAATGCTCCACCTGGTTGAGCCATGATCATCAACTGGCTCAGCGTATTGTTGCTGGAGTCTGATAAATAAGGAGGCGTCAATAGTCCAGATGATATACCATTTCTTGACCTGTCAAGAGATATCTCGGTCACTGGGTCTACCATGATTTTCCTTCTGGATGTCCTCACCACGTCCAAGTTTTCGTAGGTGAGAGCAGCTCTCTTCTTGGTCTTCTTAGCCGCTTCTCCCTCAGCATCTCTCTCCGCATCAGGAGATCTTGGAGAGTCCATTCCCAAACTGAAATCCTGGCCAAAATCACCCAGATCCTGGTTGTCAAATGAGAGATCAGGCAGCAGAGCAGACACATCACCGCCTTCAGTAACACCTCCGATTGCACCACGAGCAGGCAAGTCACGCCCCACCTCGATTGAATCATCCAAATTTAGCGACATATCGTTTATATTATAGCTTCTGTCATTATTAGCATCTTCTAGATCAAAATCGAGTTCCAAGTCGAGATCGTTTCCTCCCTCTATGTTGTCCATTTCATCCCTTCTCCTTGCTACTTCTATTGACATATCGTAAAATGATGTTCCTTCCTGGAGAGTGGTAATAGCATTGTTCTGTGCTTGTGACTGTGATTGAGAGAAGAGGTTGTTATTGGTGGTTGTTACATCGTCAAAGCTAAGAGGTGCCTGGTACAGAAGATCAGTCTCTGTAACGGTATCCGGAAGGGTAAGGGCTCTCACAGAAGGAAGCACTGTAGCCGTTACCGGCAGAGTCACCGAGTGCGTGGAACGAAACGTATTCTTGAGCTTGAGGAGTGCCTCATGAACATCATCCAAAAGATATTTGGCCTTACGGGAGTATATCCTCACCACACCGTATAGGAGCTGGCCGGTGACTCTGAGAGCCAGTGGCTCAATTGTAGTAGTGGTGGCTACAGTCGAATTGTTGCCTATGCTATGAGATGTATTATTAGAAGCACTGGAGTTGGCAATTGCCTCAGTGCTCTGTGTGATAGAAGCCTTGAGCAATTGGTTCTTGGTGAGTCTCCTCTCTAAGTTGGCAGCTAACCAGACGTGTGCGAGAGGGCCCTCTCTGGTTAGAAGATCCTCTGAGAAGAACATTCTTTTGTATGCAGCAAATGGATCAGCAATCTATGATCAGTGTGATTAATCTATGCTGGTTGTTGGATTGTAAAATTAAGTCAATTGAGAGCTTGCCGACCAACAGGTGTATACTCAACACGAAAACTGGAAATGAGCGAAAGCAAAAGCAACACGCGTAGACTGGTCGCAAGAAATGAAAATCTAGCAAAGATGATACAGATGGAAATGATCTATTTCACTACTCCCATATCTTGAACACTGAATACCACATGAAGATATTAAATCAATGACTATCTAAAAAATGTTGCTCTATAGATTGTGACCTCCTATAATGTGTACACCTTGCTCCTGCGCGCCCTATCACCTCCTCACACTGAAATAATTCATGCCGTACCGCGTCGCGCGTCTCCCCCGCTACCCTTTTAGTGCGCACCTTGAATTTTAGCTCACGCCTTATATTTTAGTGCCGGTCGTGGGACCGTATGGCGTACGGTGCGGCTCGCGTGCGCAGCTACACCAAGTAACCGTGACTGGAGGGTAAGCGCAAGGCAGCGGCACCTATTAGTACACGTTACAATTAGCTTCAGAGTCTCAAACAGTGCCAAGCAAGGACGTGCAGCATGCTATATACCCTCTTGGGAAGCTGATTCCGTCTAATCCTGCAAACTGCAGGAGAGGGCCACATAATGTAAGGAAGACTGCAAGGACAAGTTTGTCTAGGGGAAGTGGGGCAGGCTGAGGAAGCCTATGGAGAGCAAGAGAGAACATAGGAATTGTAGATTAACTTTTTTGCGGTCTTGTAAAGTGAAGAGTAGGAATGCATACACGGGATATCGTTTTCGTGGATAGGTATATTCAAGCATCTCCTATGGCTATGATGTTTTGAGCGGTGATTCCATTGCTTAGACCCTCTGCTTAGATGGGGCTCTCGTGCCGCTCTAGTGCGTTTTGGTGATCCAAGATATACCTATGAATGATACTGGGGTTTCCGTAAGATATAGGATGTGGACGGACAGTTGAGTAGACAAGAGTTCACACGAGGCTTTTGAAGAGCCCAGGGAAATGCAATAGACATTACCGCACGGTTGTGCCTCACCGTAATGTATACTAATGTATATTGTTTTGAGGCTGGTTGCCTCATTTCGGCATCAAAGCGTAATTACACACACGGTTATACGCTCACATACACTGCCGGCGCCAATATGTCTCTTGTTCTATTTTGAGTTGTGACTCCTCAGCCATTCGGGGTTCAATGTGTGCATATAGACGATAGCTAGAAACATAACTTTAATTGCCAACCGTTGAACATACCCCATAGATATCAAATCATGGAGCGATGTTCAAAGATCTACAGTACTATGTAAGGAGTCTCGTTTGAATGGTGTGCATCCACTCTAACCTATAAAGTATCAGCTCCTATCATACAGCGTGATGGGGGCTGATGAGGGTTAAAGCTCCTGATTATCTGTGATGAGCAACTGAATCTCCAAAACCCTGTCCAGTGCTACTTCGTGTACTTCTGACTCACTTGTGACTGACTCCTCCCCAGAGAAAACTAGAGGAAAATCCGTAAAGCAATACCACATATGGGGCCTGAAAATGCGAATCGTCGAGTTTAGGAACCGTTCTAATCGTCTGCCGTCGAGGCATTTCCCTTTGAGCGCTCCGCTCTAACCTTCTGGCTTCGAATCATGTATTGCTTCGGCATTTGTGTCCAGTTTTTTTTCTACGTTCCAACCCGGCTGTTTGAAGTCGGCACCTTTTTTGATACTGATGGCACGTTATAGTCCGATATACCGCACGTGCAAGAAGTATTGTACAACACCAGGTATATCAGCCCATATCTTTTCACCTACAGATAAGTCGTTCGGCCACGTTTTCTTGACATATCACGTTGCATGAGCATGAACATCACCTTGCCGTTATGCACCTTGAGGTATCGCCCTGGCAACATGTACTGGTGCTGGTTAGCGAAGACGTTTTTCGCCTGGCTCAGTCCCGTCGGTCCCGTGAGCACATTTAGGTTTCCGTATGATCTTCACCCCCATTTGCTTTATCAAGTTAGTCAAGCTGATCGAGAATCTCGGGCCGTAACCCAACTTCTATCCTTCATGAAGGGGAGAATCTAAAGAGACACACAGAGGCTTGAGGTACCGTCGTCTTGCGGCTAGGATCTCGTGTAGATAGGCAAAAGAGAGTGGATATGGTCCGGTCCCTCTGCCCCCTTGAATTCCGGCGCGCTTCTGGATCTTTGTTATATCACAATACCAGAAGCATTTCAAAGCAAGAGAAAATATAAATCAGACGTGACAATCAGCCCTCAGCATTTTTGTGTGTACACACAAAAATGTGCATGGGACGGATATGCGATGCGAAAGGTGCCTCTGCGTGCAGATGGCTGTGCATTTCAAGGCTTTGAAGGACCAGGCTAAAGATGATTTCTCATCATGAAAGCACCTAGGCGATTCATGAAACTTAATGGTCCCCTTTAAATTAATACATTCCGTATTACAAGTCGGTTATTTGTCTATATACCTTCATATGGTAATAATTTTGTACTTTAGCGAAAAAAGAAATATTCGAAACCCAATAAAAAGCCCCCAGTAACGCTCCCCTGTAATATCCTGATTTGGTGATGTGCCTGACGCTTGATGTAGGTCCTAAATGGCGTGCAGCATAAGCTCTTATTCTTGTAGCTCATGGTCCATACACGTGGGGTACCTCTTGTTAACATTTCAATGCGTGGGTGCTGCATTTCCATTGTACTAAGCTAGAGTCTATAATTTTTCTTGGAGCCGTTATCAATTAATGAAAGATAAAAATTAATTATCGCCCGATTGAAAAAAAAATTCAATATGGATTGTAGGCACGCGCCTCATTGTATGCTTAATTTTAGACTCCGTTAGGGGAGCATGGGCGGCTACCTCATTCCTAACCGCCAAATTGCAACTAAAGCGCCTGTCAATGTCAAGCAATCTAACTAATCGGGTCGACCCGATGCATCCAGCGTAGTAGGTTGGGGGAGGAGGTTGCATGGGGCGGGGGGAGTGAGCATGCGTAGCAAGAGCATACCCAGCAATAGCTCAAGAGGGCGAGTCAAACGGAGGACAATCTTAGCTTCAAATTGACCACGAATTCTTTTTATGCCCTTGCTCCCTCTCGTTCCCCCACCTCTATTGCTTGCTAGGGTTGATGCATCTCGTAGAAACTCCTCGGAACCATACTGCCGAAACCTAATTAACTCTAATCGGGCTTGACCAAAGAAAAGGAACCACATATAAGGCGGGGAAGTACCAGCTATGAATTTTGTCAGTGATGGCAGGTGCTTCCGTTTGTCCTGCTTCGATACCTCCGGGGACAGAAGTTCCCTGCGTAGTGCTGAGATCTGTCCAGTAGGGCTTAGATGTCGACTGGAATCGAATCGAGTTGGGTCAAGCCCTAGGTAAATTAGGAACAGCCGCTACCCCTGGAACCTCGTTGCAGCTCTATCTATAGGCTGAGGTCGTACTCGCGTAAAGTGGGGCGGTAGGTTCTAGTTGCACGGCTCCCGCAGTGTTGGTAAACATCCACCTCTCTGAACGAGCTACTCTACGCTATGCACGGGTGTTTCACTGCGCCCTCCCGCCATTCTGACCTTGAGTTTCCTTCACCTTGTTACTGCATGTGCATGGCATCATGCAGAGGTGCATTGCATCGCCGATTTGGGTAAAATTGGGTAGTAGTTATCAGCGTGACACAGATTGAAGACCAACCCGTGAAAGAGTTGGGATCGCATCTTCTCCTCCACAATAGGACCCTCCAGCTACAATCGAATCATCTGCTTCTAGTCCGGGCTATACGAAGCAAGCCCATGTGCACGTTTCCCACCCGCGTGAGCTCTGCATTATTAGGTCAATCTCTGATCCCGAGATATAGAAAGGTTGTATGTACTCTTTTTCTTTTGGTTTCTTCAGGGGGTGAGAAAGAGGGGTAAGTATAAATACATTGCTTCATCCCCATCTTTCAGACTTTCACATTTCGGCTTTTGACAAATTCCACAAGACATCACTATTCAAACATACACACAATGTCTGATTCTAAGTTCGACGAGAAGAATATCGTCAACGAGGAGACCTACCAGACCGATGACGAGGTTTACAAGTACGATGAGTCCAGAGCCAACAGATACACCGGCACCAAGTCATGGTCCGATATCTTCACTATCATCTGTGCTGGTGCCGCTTTGATGAGTGATGGTTACCAGAACAACATCATGACCATGATGAACTCCATCTTCACCAAGCAGTACCCAAAGATCTATGATGCTACTCTCAAGACCAGAGTGTCTAACTCTCTTCTTGTCGGTGAGGTGCTTGGACAAGTTACTATTGGTCTCACCTGTGACTACATGGGTAGAAAGTGGGCTATTGTCTCCACCACCGCTTTGATCGTCATTGGTGCTATTCTTTGTACTGCTGCTCATGGTTCTACCCCACTCGGTATGTTCTGGATGCTTATCGTCTGTAGAGGTATCACCGGTTTTGGTGTGGGTGGTGAGTACCCTGCTTCTTCCACTGCTGCATCTGAGGCTGCTAATGAAACTACCAAGAGAAGAGGTGGTGTGTTCTGTCTCGTTACCAACCTTCCTCTTTCCCTCGGTGGTCCACTCGCCCTTATTGTTTTCTTGATTGTCTACAAGGCTGCTGGATCCGGTGAGCATCTTTCCACAACCTGGAGAGTATGTTTCGGTATTGGTGTCATCTGGCCATTGTCTGTCTTCTACTTCCGTTTCAAGATGGCTACTTCTGTTCTCTACAAGGAGGGTGCTATCAAGAGAAACGTCCCGTACTTGCTTGTTGGAAAGTTTTACTGGAGAAGAATCATTGGTACCTGTGGTTGTTGGTTCATCTACGATTTCGTTACCTTCCCCAACGGTATCTTCTCTTCCACCATTATTTCCTCGGTTATTTCTGACGAAAGCAACCTTACCAAGGTGGGTGAGTGGAACCTTTTGCTCTCTTTCCTTTCTATTCCAGGTGTGCTCATTGGAGCTTACCTCGTTGACAAGATTGGCAGAAAGTGGACTATGATCACTGGTTTTGCCGGTTACCTCGTTATTGGTCTCATCATTGGATGTGCCTATGACAAGCTGAAGAAAATTGTTCCTCTCTTCATTGTTCTCTACGGTGTCTTCAACTCTATGGGTAATCTTGGTCCAGGTGACACCATGGGTCTTACCTCCTCTGAGTGTTATGCTACTCCTGTCAGAGGTACCCTTTATGGTCTCTCTGCCGCTGTTGGAAAGACAGGTGCCGCCATTGGCACCCAGTGTTTCACCCCAATCCAGAACAACCTGGGTAAGCAGTGGACTTTCATCATTGCTGCCATTCTTGGTCTCATTGGTGTCATCATTGCATACTTCTGTATCCCACACTTGACTGATGATGATCTTATGATGGAGGACATCAGATTCGAAAACTACCTCAGAAAGAGCGGCTGGACTGGTAACTTTGGTGAGAAGAACACCACTGACGAGGAGGTTGTCAACTCATCTTCTTCTCTTGAGGAGATCAAGAACTAGACAGATATGAGCCTTTGACAGCAGCCTCGCTTTATCTACCTGCGGGTTGTTTTTCTAGTGTGTCTTTAGTTTGATTTTACGTGTTTAAAGCTTTATATGAAAAGTTGTGCATCGTGTACAAGTTGCAAATCGTCATATTTAATTATAATTTTTCTGGGTTTTCTATCCCCTAATACATATAACGGTCATATTACCTTATTTTCTACAAAGACTGTTACTGTAATTCCCTCTGAACCATGGAACGAAGCAATCTAATGTAGAGATCATAAATCCAGTTTTAGTTCAGTTCATTGAATTCACGAGGCCCCCAAACACCACAACGCCGTTATATGCATAAAAACCAAACTAGCCCGGTTTTTCTGTTAACTCCTGCATTAGTCCGCGTCGGCCATCGGGCCCTACATGTCATATGCAGCTCAGCTCTATTTGGCTCTATTTTGACTAGGTTGGCTGGATCTGATATATTCAAGCATGGACATGAGTTATATATACCTTCAAGACTACGTGGAACACCTGGGGTATCAATTCTTGGACAGGCACCAATTCTTGGACAGGCACCAATTCTACCAATGTTTGTACCAAGGTCAAATACTCTCTGTCTATAAATAAATCGTGAGTATCTCATCACTGGGATGTTATACTTCCACCAATCTCATATAGTTGCGTTTGGTGCAATGCTAAGCTCGGGTTCACTCCTTCTCAACAGGAGATTAACGGCCAACGGCCCCCGCAGATCAGAGACCTAGATGCCAGCATTGGCAACGGCCGTGCGTTCGTGACGAACTCCAATGACAGGCTGGCCCGTGAGGAACCCCCGTTATCGGAGTAACCCCCTTCGTCTCTGAGTTGGAACTAATCTATTCCTAGAACCTTATTTCGGTCTTGGTTTCCGCAGTCCCACAAGGGTCCTATGAGGGTCCCCCCGTCAGGGACGCCCTCCCCATAAGGGTGTGTAAATTGCGGGATTTCTTGAAGGGTATTCTAGGCATGTCTTCAGAACGGAGGGGGCCGTTTAGTCTATGGGGTATGGCAGAATCGCACGCCGGGATGACGTCGTGCACTATAATACCTCCCCGCGCGATACGTGAGGTTATGCACGATGGGCTCTCAACGGGCTACGGCAAAGTGTGGTGGGGGGGGAGGAAATCGTTGACGGTGTCCCAGAAAGGAATACGCCTAAGTGTGGTTGTAATGACGGAGTTCTGGGGGCTGATGGTTTTGGTGGCTGAGGGCTTTTGGAATGATCTTCGTCACACTGACATATATATATATATATATATGGGTGATGCTCCTGGGCTCAATTGGTGTTACTCAGTTGATATTCCCCCCCCCCCCCCAATTAGAGTTGTTTCGGAAGAATTGAATTACTCACAATGACTGCACCAGTGTCTGAACCAGTTGTCACACCTACATTTCATACGAAATCAGGCGCTCCTATCACAATCGGGGCCGGATCAGGATCCAAATGGAGACGTTTCAGGGGTGAACATCCTGAGTTGTTTGCCAATGGAGAGGTTAGCGAAGAGTTGATCACTTCAATTGTTGGTGCCCTGGATGCTGGCTTCAACCATATCGATACCGCCGAAGCCTATGGGTCATATCAAGAGGTTGGTCTTGCCATCAAAAAGTCGGGCAAGAAAAGAGAGGATGTCTGGGTAACAGACAAATACCTCAGGGGTAGGAATGAGATTGGTCCCTACGATCTCATAAAGGAGACTCTTGAAACTATTGACACATCCTACTTGGACCTTTATCTGATCCATACCCCAAGACTCAACAAAGAAGATAATGGAATCTCGATTGCTGAGGCTTGGAAGGAATTGGAAAGGGCTAAGGCCGATGGTTTAGTGAGGTATATTGGTGTTTCAAACTTCCCTGTAGAAGCTATCGAAGCAATTCGTGAACTTGGAGGTGAAGTTCCAGTGGTGAATCAGATCGAATTCCACGTTTATCTGCAGAACCAGCACCCAGGCATCACTGATTATGCTAAGAAGAATGGCATTCTAATCGAGGCTTATGGTGTTTTGGCCCCTCTTTTCAGGGTCAGCAGTGAAGGTGCAAACAACCTAGATGGTCTTTTGGATACTTTGACCGAGAAGTACGGTAAATCTGGTTCTCAGATCCTTTTGAGATGGGCTCTCCAAACCGGTGTTCTCCCTGTGACAACCTCCGAGAAGGTGTCGAGACTCAAAGAGTACTTAGGGATCTACGAGTTTGTTCTTTCGGAAGAGGATGTAGAGTTGATCTCCGAAACAGGTAGAAGGTTGGTGAAGAGGGGTGTATTTGAGAAGGAGTGGAATGCCAAATACGGTAAGAAATGAGATGTGACTTGCTTATTTCAGCACCATTAAGCTGGTATTTGGACGCCTTGAATATTTTTTTAAAAGAAGAACATTTAACGTCATTTCGTTGTTAGAATCAATATATTCATTTAATATTTTAACGGACATCTTCAATTGGCTTCATAGATTTTATAACAAGATTCTGACTTCCTTACAATCATACATTATTACATTCTTATATTCCTATATTCCTATATTCTAATTAAGGATGCTGCTGAAATCCACATCATGAAAAACCGTTGATCCGTTGATGCATCCATGTACAAGAGTATCCTTCATGCATCATCTTGCGTTTGTTGTGTATAATTATTGAATCAGCCGCACATTAAAGTTTGATCTAACTTACTTTCCTTTCAACATTATATGGTTACGACCATCACGTCTCAACTCCGCCTGCCTAAAATTCTGCCAGCTCATCGCCCGCGGATACGTGAGGCGGCTGCGAGGAGAAGGTGCAAGAGAACGCGGATCTGGGGAAAAGGTGATGAGGTGGAATATTGGTTGGAGAATGTAGAAGAGTGATTGTTTATATATGGAGTTGCGAAGAATCCACATTGTCCGACTTGTTGGAGGGCAATTTCATCCTGAAAAAACTCTAGGGTCTCTTTTCGAGATTTCAATGTGTTATTGCTGTTTCTTGAGACAACTCAACTAAAACATACAGAAAATGTCACTGCGTCAGCGAGGAACCGCTGCTACCGGTGGGAAGAAGACAGATGCAGTATCGCAGGAAAAGACCACGAAGGTTCAAGAAATACACGAGACACAGTCCAAGCCTTTGGTCAATGGCAATGCAAAAACCACAACCAGCGTCAAGAAGCTCAGTGAAAGAACGAGTTCAGGATGTTCAAACAGTGTTCTTTGCAAATATGGTGATGTAGCCATTGCGGTGATTTCCTTCGTGATCTCGCTCTCTTTAAGAATATACCGTATAGACAGTGCCAACCGAGTGGTATGGGACGAAGCTCATTTTGGAAAGTTTGGATCACAATATTTAAAACATGAATTCTACTTTGATGTTCACCCTCCTCTGGGCAAACTGATGGTTGGTCTATCAGGTTACTTGGCTGGCTACGATGGTTCTTTTGATTTTGGCAGTGGAGCTGCTTATCCAGACGAGTTCAATTTCAAATTTATGAGAACCTTCAATGCCGTGTTCGATGCCATGTGTGCTCCGGTATCCTATTATACTGCCAGGTCTCTCAACTTTGGCCTGCTGGGATCTCTGTTTGTCGTCATCATGATCACATTCGAAAATATGTTTGTGACACTGGGAAAATTCATCTTGCTAGACTCGTTCCTCCTATTTTTCACTTCCACAAGTTTCCTTGGTCTCGCAAAGATACATCAGCAGAAACTTTCCGGGAAGGAAAACACTTTGAGCTGGTTTGGCTGGATGCTGTTCACAGGTATATCCATTGGATGTGCCTCCAGTGTTAAACTTGTGGGTCTCTTCGTAACGGGACTGGTTGGGATCTATACTATTGGTGACTTATTGGTCAAGCATTTTGACAAATCATTGTCTCGTCCCCAATACTACAAGGCCTGGGGCATCCGAATCCTCACTTTGATAATCGTGCCCTTTGGTATCTTTGCTGCTTCCTTCTACGTTCACTTTGCTGTCCTCTACAAAAACGGCGAAGGGGCATCTTCTATGCCCTCCCTCTTCCAGGCTAACTTGGAGGACAGCCCTATATATAACTCTCCAAGGAATGTGGCCTTTGGTTCCAAGGTGAGCATTCGTTCCCAAGGTGCATCTCCAAACCTTCTTCATTCACATGCCTCAAACTACCCTGGCGGTTCTAACCAGCAACAAGTCACGACTTATGGCTACAGAGACAACAATAATGACTGGATAGTTCATTATCCATGGGGGAGCAGCACAGAAATAAACCCCGATGACAACTCGACTGTATATACCAACGTTTTAAGGGATGGTGATATAATTCGTTTGCGTCATGATTTCACCAGTCTTAATCTTCATACACATAATGTCCCTGCTCATGTATCAAAGGGTTCATTTGAAGTCTCAGGATATGGGAATTTCCAGGATGGTAAAGATCACTGGAAAATAGAAGTGGTTGAGCAGTTGTATTCATCAAATGAGGATTACTCTTCTACCCATGAGACTAACGATGCACTGTTTAAGAGCAGTATACACCCACTTTCTACCTCATTCCGCTTGAAACATGTGGAGCTAGGCTGTTATCTTGCAACCACCGGATTGGCATACCCAGCCTGGGGTTTCAAACAGGGAGAAGTGGTTTGTAAGCATCCAGTGGTGAGTTTTGACAAGTCTACATGGTGGAATGTAGAGGACCACATCAATGATCACCTCAAGTTGGATACTTCCTATGTCCCGCCTAAGTCAAGGTTCTGGAAAGACTTTTTACTGTTGAACTTTGCCATGATGGCTTCAAACAATGCGCTCGTTCCGGACCCTGATAAGTCGGATGACTTGGCTTCTCTGTGGTGGCAGTGGCCCATTGCCAAGTCGGGTCTGAGAATGACTGGTTGGAGTGCCGGTGGTGTACGGTATTTCCTATTGGGAAACCCTTTTACCGTGTGGACCAGTACATTCTCCATAGCCATTTTTGTTTTAATCTGTGCGATTCAGACATTTAGGTGGCATAGACAGATGATCAAAGTTGTGCCCAGTGACTGGCTGGAATTTTTGATCTCTGGAGGTTTTCCCTTCCTCGGATACGCCCTCCATTTGGCACCATTTGGCATAATGTCGAGGGTCACATATATTCATCACTACGTTCCTGCTTTGTATTTTGCTATTTTCGAACTTGGGTATCTATCTCGATTATTCAGTTCCAGATTGCCATCTACTTGGAAGCTATCGCTATATGTCGCCCTGTACTCTTTGGTTATTGGTGCATTCTGTTTGTTTTCTCCTATCTCTTTTGGAATGACTGGTGAGCTTGCAAAGTATAATCATCTACAGTGGTTATCTACTTGGAGAGTGGTGTAAGTTGTATGATAAAGGTGTTAATCATTGAATTGTATATAGATATATTTAGTTGATGTGATATCAATAAAGAGTGCATATGCATCCCGATCCATCTGTCCTTATGCATAGAACATTACCATATTTGGATTTGCATCAGCAGTAGTCCAGGCTAAACCTTGAAGCTGCCTCCTACTGAATTTTCATTGGATTACCATCGGAGATAGTTCAGACTGAAGTCTAATGGAATATTGTTTATTTATCAAATAGTATATAAATTCAGATCTAGCCTCCCAATGGAGGTGGCATACCTGATATAGTTGTGATCATAGATAAGCCAAATAAGATGATTCGCAGAGGCTGCCATCATATTTTGACTAACAAGAGCCTATACGACCTGGCCGACACTCTCTAGCCTTGATAAGTGACTGGATCCCAAGCTGGCTTAGAAACATAATAGTCATCATCGTGCGTGAGACCGGCAAAATCCTCATCAGAAAGGGCGAAATCATACACATCCAGGTTGGATTTGAGTCTCTCCAAGGACTCGGTCTTTGGAAGAACAATAAAACCAGCCTGAAGAGACCATCTGATAAGGATTTGGGCGGTTGACTTCTTATACTTTTCTGCCAATGTCACGAGCTCAGGGTCATTCAAACGGAAACCTCTGGTAAGTGGAGAGTAAGCTTCTGGAACAATACCATGCTTCCTGTCAAAGTCCACAACTTCCTTTCTGGTAAGCCATGGGTTCAATTCCACCTGGTTAACTACGGGCTTGATTTTCAACCCTTCCCAATCCAGAAGCTCCTGCACATGGTGGTTACCATAGTTGCTCACACCAATAGAACGGATCTTCCCGGCCTCGACAAACTCCTGCAACACCTGATAACTTTCCAGTCTCTTGGTCTTATCACCGAGAGGTGAGTGAAGAAGAACCAAGTCTATGTAACCAAGACCCTTCACCTTCTCAAAACTCTCATTCAGGGAAGCTGTAGCGGCCTCATACCCAAAATTGGTTTGACGCACTTTGGTTGTGTAAAATACATCCTCTCTCTTATTATTCTCAGGGTCTTCCTTGATCCACTTGAGGATACCCTCAGCTACCTGTTCTTCGTTGAGGTATGCCTGAGCGGAGTCGATGTGACGGTAACCCACTTTAAGGGCATTGTATACAATGACAGAGGCAGTGTTCTGTGGGGTCAAGTAAACACCGAGGCCAATGGCTGGGATCTCGTATCCAGATGTAAGCTTGAACGTGGTGTCCTTAGTGAGTGTGGAAGCCATGACCGGAAGTCTATTCTTTGAAATATTGATCAATTAGGAGGTTAATCAAGTGACTCGAGCGAATTGGGTCAACTGGTGATATACTGCAATGTTATAAAGTGGATATATAATATTAATCTTTATCCTAATGTTGAAATATAGGCCAGAGAAGGTCTTTATATATTGATCCTTGCCGTAGAAAGGACTCCCCCTATCTTCTCTCCCCTGAATCTTTAGCCCTCCACACACACCATTACGTTGGTTCGTGCATGATTATGCATAATTGCATCGGTCTTGCACCATGGGTGCATATAGATTGGTGGATGCACATTATTGTGGGAAAGTAGTAGTCGAGGGCTGTAGGCGTTGTGTTGTAACCACACTCATTAGCCACACTAAGTAGCCACACTGGGTGGGAGGGTCTGGGTAGGAAGGGACTGGCTGAGTGGATAGGGATTGACTAAGTGGGCAGGGTTGACTAGGAGATTCGGCGATAGATATCAGCAGTAGCTAACAGTAGGTGAGATTATTAATATACTGTCCATATAAGCCCGGATAAATATTACATCATCCAGATGAGGAATTGTTGGTTGTTAACTACAATGTATGGATATACTCCCTCGGGCTTAGCATAGGTATGGATGGTGAAATTTCCCCTTTAAGGCTCAGCCAGCATGCCAGTCCGTAGTAGACACACACGGCAAGATTGTCGCATTAGGAATACAAGTATGGCTAATCTGTGGATGAAACTGTAGCTGTACACAATAACAGCGGACCTGTGTGGGCCAATTAGGAATCCCCGCAACCCCAGCTCTGTCAACGCAACTTTTGCTGGTACACGCGTCGGCTAGAGGTTTGGAGTTTGAGCCGACCAACTTAACAGTCAATCTGCGCAGTCTACCTGCCTGGTAAATCATAAGGCGGGCAATGGGCCATGAGGGGGAGCCATGATTGTGTGAATAGAAGCCATTTGTGCTAAGTAGTAATTAATTATACTTATTATGATGAATGCTGGATATGATTGAATGTATCCTAGTTTAATTTTTCACCTAATTTTTCGTTGTTTGTTTTCAAAGATTCTTAAATCTTTAAGTTGCTAATTTTGAGAAATGGGATCTCATCATCCAAGTAAAAACCCATGAAATAGTTTGAATGGATAATTTATAGTGTTGGGATAATATAAAAATAATATATTGTACTACGTAGCATATATCTGATTCGTTCTCAACATTTCTCAAGGATTTCTGATACGAGGGAAAGCTCTATATTGCTGCTGGATATAATTAGGTCAAGATGATATTATAAACTGCTTTGCTTTCTTAACAGCCAGGTGTTTGTAGTGGGACCAACTCCGACGACTGAACCGGAAAGGCACCCAGGAAACCGGTATACCCAAGAAACAGTGAGGCACATCAAACCGTTACGTATGCTCACGGAGCCGTTACGCTCACGGAGCCGTTACGCTCACGAACGCTCAACGGAAACCCCCCCAGGGAGGAATAGCGTGCGTGTGGTTAGTTTCCGCATGTCTTAACGCCCTTTGAAAAGAAGAGGGGTAGATGCAAAACAATACAGATCTAAGCAACAAATCAATAAAGCCGTTGGAGTGACTGTCATGACCACCATGGAGCATAGACACACACACACCTCTGCACTTCTCTGGAAAAAAGAATCTCCACCCAAGTGCATCGAGGATGCATAACCCACCTCTCGTAAAAACACACCAACGTTTGTCTCGGAGATAGTGGCCAAGGCAAAGAGCATGAGGCAAAAAAAAGGAATAGAGATCTGGGACCCAGAATAGAAGCACCGCATACACCACAGAAAACATTGTCCGAATCAGGAACAGGTCCCTGTGAGGTAAGAATATGTGCTTCCTCGGCGCAATAGTCTTTCTTTGCACTGCGGCTCGAGCGGCCCAACGGTTCGTTCGGAGATAGATTCTCAGAAGGGTGTTTAGCGTTGAGAGATTTTTTTACGAATGCAGCGGGTGGCTTAGATCAACATTTTTTACCGGCAAAATCGGGATTTTTCACTTAGCGGAATGCGGGATGAAAATAGCGCTTAGATGGTGAAGCTCGAGAAGAGAAGGGGGTAAAAGAGTGGGGTGAAAAATTGGGTCTGAGGATGAGGGAATGGAAAATAAAAAACGAATCTGACGACAATTATTCCAGAATATAATGGCTGGCCCTTCAAATACTTCTTTATATGTCTTTTTCCTCCATCTGTAGATCCAGGTGTGATTTCCGGTATCGCACAGCTTTTTTTGAACGAGAAACTCGAACCTTGAAAAATGGGATTGCCCGGCATAATTTCCTATCTACTCCGTGGAGGAAGGCAGGAACCATCGGCAACGGTGTCGTCCTGCCTGAAAGGGGAGTGTGAGGATTATCGGGTAGGGCAGGACACAGAACGGGGGTGGGAGGGGAGGTACAGTTCAGTATGACGAAATAGCTTCCAGGGAAGAACAACAAGAGCCTTCTTAGACGGAATGCCAGGTGTACGTTTACTTTTTCAAATCAGGAAGTGCAAGTACAGAAAACCATTGGAAAAGGAAGTAAGATGAAACCTTGAATTATGCCTCCTCTCCGCCCCTCGCAAGGCGTTAACGTCAACGAATGCCTCAAAAAGAAAGCATTCATCCATTCATCTACCTAGAATAACCGTCGCTGAACAAATACCAGTGGAAGTGCAGGTCCAGGCGCAAGTGCCAGCCGTAAAGCCGTTTTGGCTGCGACCCTGCAAGCAGTGTTGGTGACTCCCTGGCACTGCTCAGATTATTCGCTCAAACCGTCAACCACTCGCTGGACGAAAAACCGAAAACCGCTCAAACCCCTCATGGCATACTGGCATGAAGCGCATGGCGTCGTCTTGGTGGTAGCAGTCAGCGTGCCAACTCCGACAACGAGAGGTGTCTTGGGGGTTGCGGAAACCTTCTAAGATAGCGTGCGTGGTGCGGCGTCCTGCGTCCCAGGCAACAAAATACCCCCCCCCCAACCACTCTACTCAAGGCACAGTCATTGGCCGTCGCTGAGACTTGCGTTTTGATTGGAGTGTATAATGCAACCTCAACGCATCCCCAACCATTAGCAGTATGGAGAACCGAAGAGTTTTCTTGTATCTGTCACCGGGCGAGCTCTTGGCATTGCTTAAGGAATTCTCGGAGTAGACACAAGTGGAAGTACGAGGTAGTGTGAGCTATTATCCGCACCTCTGGACGTAAGCAATTCAAAGCTTAATGGGTGTCTCCAGAGTTTATAGGTAGACCGTGGTTTTGGTCACATGGCATGGCTGAGGTCTTGCTGATATTGTATTACTTAGGGTTACTAGGAATTACTGGGGGCAGGGGACTTTGAGATTACTATGATAGCCCTAATCAAATAGATAGGGTAGTCCGATTAGTATGCGGCTTAGTCGGCACCTTCCATTTTGGCAGACAACAACACAGGCATCTCGTGAGGGTTGGGCTGCTGTTCTTTCTGTGATTCATATCAATTAAGCTTCCATATCCAAGTAATATAATATATTTTATGACAATGCCTTATTAGAACCATTGTCTCGCACCATACAGTCATTACCATGTAGCCAGGGCCCAGAGGGTTGACACGGCTCTCACAGGACTCATAGGGCTTACACTCACTTGCAGTGTGAAAGTAGCTGTGACTGCCGCCCAAAGTATCCCACTCCCAAGGCCGAGATGTCGAAGTTTAAGCGCAGGATGCATGCTCCGGATTACACGGGTTTCTTGCGTCATGAAGATTATTGAGCCGCACAGGGTGCATGTGTCTTTTTCGATTAGGTGGATTTCCACCCCAAATAACCATTGGTCTTGAATTGGCAGGTTTGATTAGCCCAAAATGGACGCTGGGTGGGCGAGTTGGCTGACGAGTTGGCTGGTGCTGGTTAGGACGAAAATGGATGATAACCGAGGAGAGAGGCCGAGATTTGCGGTGAAGAGAGGAATATAGAGTGACCAAACTGAGATATGTTTTGCAATTTCATTATCAGACAAAAGTATACTATGAGTAATGAGGGATTATGTGAATATGCCGAATTTAGTTTTGACATATTCAGTGAAATGCATCCAATACTCAGTCCTGTATCAGTAGAGTAGCACACCATCCAGTCGCTGTAGGTTTCCAGCATATCCGGTGGACACCATATGACGAACGCATAATTCATATACGTAGATACACTGCGAACCCTTGCTACTTCCAGCTATGGCCGAACGGATTGCTGAAAAAACCCTCACAAAAAATGGCCGGATTTCGGAATCACCATAACGGTAGCGCTACATAGTTTACGGAGTGGGCTTGAACAGTCGGTAAGCAGATAGGCAGGCAGATGGGTAGGTGGGTGGGCACACGAATACAGCAATGCGTGCTGTGCTGGGAAGCTGATCGTCGCTGCCGAGGTCGTCGGACATACGCTTTGGGCGAAAAATATAAACAGAGGTCGATCGTACAAGTACGGTCGTTGTAGCGTCCGTCTACAGTGTATTCTGAGTCTTATGGGAAGGAAAGACAACAAGAATATAGAGAATGATTCTCGATCACTTCTATATATACTCATTGTATCGTTTTGTCACTAATTACTACATTGTAAATGTCAGTATATGATTCAATCCCATCCGCTGCCCTTTCCCGTTCCCCTCTGTAGCCTCGTAATATCCATCCATATTCCGCAAGTTATCTTCCATGCTATCTTCGATTATCCGTACTATACTCCATTCCTCCCCCCCCCATCCAAAAGCGGCTCTGCTACCTGCACACTCCGAGAGTACCGGCAACGAGCGGAATCCCAAACTTGGCAAGTTACCCTGCTGAGATTGCCTCTTTCGAACAAACAAAAACATGAAATTTCTTTTTGTTTCACACGGCTGGTGGGGCTCAATCCGCTTAAGACAGACTTATTCATGCCTACCCGGGTAATGGCAGCCATCTCGTACTACCAATAACGGCCTAAGTGGAAATTTTCTCCCCGTCGTCATGTGGTTATCTCGGCCCCCATTGGCTTGCGGCAATTATTGGACAACCTTGTGTTGGTGTCTTGTCTGGCTGCCTCTCCCGCTGGTGGTTGAAATTGCTTTTATATAAACACAAGGTTCGCACCAGGGGTGTTGTTGCCAGACTTTACACTCTTCTTCTTTTTCTTCTCTCTTGTGTTTTTATTATCAATTTCTCTCCAATTGCCTTGACATTTCCAACACGTTTGTTGTGCATTGCAAACTAGAGAGAAAATGTCTTCCACAGAACCAACTAAGGAGAAGGTTCCCCTCCCCGCGCAGGATGACGACGACGAGGACATTGACCAGCTCATCCTGGACCTCCAGTCCGACAAGGGTGGTGAGGACTCTGAGGAGGAAGAGGAGGAGAACGTTGGTTCTTTCAAGCCTGTTCCAGATGAATTGCTCCACACTGACCCAGCTTATGGTTTGACCAGCGAGGAGGTGCTCAAGCGTCGTAAGAAGTTTGGTCTTAACCAGATGGCTGAGGAGAAGGAGAACTTGTTCATCAAGTTCTGTATGTTCTTCATTGGTCCAATTCAGTTCGTTATGGAGGCTGCTGCTATCTTGGCTGCTGGTCTTGAGGATTGGGTTGATTTCGGTGTTATCTGTGCTTTGCTTATGCTTAACGCTTCCGTTGGTTTCATCCAGGAGTACCAGGCCGGTTCCATTGTCGAGGAGTTGAAGAAGACTCTTGCCAACTCCGCTACCGTTGTTAGAAACGGTCACGCCGAGGAGGTTCTCTCCGCCGATGTTGTCCCAGGTGACATTCTCCAGCTCGAGGATGGTACCGTTATCCCAGCCGATGGTCGTCTTGTCTCTGATGAGTGTTTCCTCCAGGTTGACCAGTCTGCCATCACCGGTGAGTCCCTCGCCGTTGACAAGCGTCCAGGTGACCCAACTTTCTCCTCTTCCACCGTCAAGCGTGGTGAGGCTCTCATGATTGTCGTTGCCACTGGTGACTCTACTTTCGTCGGTCGTGCCGCTGCCCTTGTCAACAAGGCTTCTGGTGGTACCGGTCATTTCACCGAGGTGCTTAACGGTATTGGTACCATTTTGCTTATCTTGGTTATCTTGACCTTGCTCGTTGTCTGGGTTTCTTCTTTCTACAGAACTAACCCAATTGTTCCAATTCTCCGTTACACCCTTGCCATCACCATTGTCGGTGTCCCAGTTGGTCTTCCAGCTGTCGTTACCACCACCATGGCTGTCGGTGCCGCTTACCTTGCCAAGAAGCAGGCCATTGTCCAGAAGCTTTCTGCCATTGAGTCCCTTGCCGGTGTCGAGATCCTCTGTTCCGACAAGACCGGTACTCTTACCAAGAACAAGCTTTCCCTCCACGAGCCATATACCGTTGAGGGTGTTGAGGCCGATGACCTCATGCTCACTGCCTGTCTCGCTGCTTCCAGAAAGAAGAAGGGTCTTGACGCTATCGACAAGGCTTTCCTTAAGTCTTTGATCTCCTACCCACGTGCCAAGGCTGCTCTTACCAAGTACAAGGTTCTTGAGTTCCAGCCATTCGACCCAGTTTCCAAGAAGGTTACCGCTTTCGTTGAGTCTCCAGAAGGAGAGCGTATCATCTGTGTTAAGGGTGCCCCACTTTTCGTTCTTAAGACCGTTGAGGAGGACCACCCAATCCCAGAGGATGTCCACGAGAACTACGAGAACAAGGTTGCTGAGTTTGCTTCCCGTGGTTTCCGTTCCCTTGGTGTTGCCAGAAAGAGAGGAGAGGGCCACTGGGAGATTCTTGGAATTATGCCATGTATGGACCCTCCAAGAGATGACACTGCCAAGACCGTTAACGAGGCTCGTAATCTCGGTCTCCGTGTTAAGATGCTTACCGGTGATGCCGTTGGTATTGCCAAGGAAACCTGTCGTCAGCTCGGTCTCGGTGTTAACATTTACAACGCTGAGCGTCTTGGTCTAGGCGGTGCCGGTGACATGCCAGGTTCTGAGGTTGCTGACTTTGTTGAGAACGCTGATGGTTTTGCTGAGGTGTTCCCACAGCACAAGTACAACGTTGTTGAGATTCTCCAGCAGCGTGGTTACCTTGTCGCTATGACTGGTGACGGTGTCAACGATGCTCCTTCTCTTAAGAAGGCTGATACCGGTATTGCCGTCGAGGGTGCTTCCGATGCTGCCCGTTCCGCTGCCGACATTGTCTTCCTTGCCCCAGGTCTTTCTGCCATCATTGATGCTCTTAAGACTTCCCGTCAAATTTTCCACAGAATGTACGCTTACGTTGTCTACCGTATCGCTCTTTCCCTCCACTTGGAGATCTTCCTTGGTCTCTGGATTGCCATTCTCAACGAGTCTCTTAACATTGAGCTTGTTGTCTTCATTGCCATTTTCGCCGATGTTGCTACCTTGGCCATTGCTTACGACAATGCTCCATACGACCCTAAGCCAGTCAAGTGGAACTTGCCTCGTCTTTGGGGTATGTCCATTGTCATGGGTGTTATCCTTGCCGTTGGTACCTGGATTACCCTCACCACTATGTTCATGAGCAAGGGTGGTATCATCCAGAACTTTGGTTCCATTGACGGTGTTATCTTCCTTGAGATTTCTCTTACCGAGAACTGGCTCATTTTCATCACCAGAGCTCACGGTCCATTCTGGTCCTCTATTCCATCTTGGCAGCTTGCTGGCGCTGTGTTGTGTGTCGACATCATCGCCACTATGTTCACCCTTTTCGGATGGTGGTCCCAGAACTGGAACGACATTGTCACTGTTGTCCGTGTCTGGATTTTCTCTTTCGGTGTCTTCTGTGTCCTTGGTGGTGCATACTACCTTATGTCTGGCTCTGAGGCTTTCGACAGATTCATGAACGGTAAGCCAAGCAAGGAGCAGCCAAGCCAGAGATCCCTTGAGGATTTCCTCACCTCCATGCAGAGAGTGTCCACCCAGCACGAGAAGTCGGGTTAAATACCAAACGTCATCAAATACAGTTTCTCTTTTTAATAAAACAATTATCTTAAAACAGAGAAGCTGCTTTGTACTGGCATTCCTCCCCGATCCTAGCTGGGTTGTTTCATTTCTTCATCGTTTTTATTTTCTCTTCATAATCATACACTAAATTTTGGTTTATTAATAAACGAATACCTATTTATAATAAATGATTTAGGTTTCAAAAAGATCTTTTTAATTGTAGACAGGAGGCGGTAAAGTATATATATCTTACGTATTATATCAAGACAATTTGTAACTAAGCATTTATTAAGATAACCACTTATCTTATCAATCAGAAAGAGTTTAAACAAACAAACAATCCAGTTATATCCTCCTTACAAGCTATTGTATGGGGTTGAGAAAAGAGGAGGAGGGTAGTCTGGGTTATGGATTGCCTCCATTTCTTTCCAAGATCTTTCGAGATAGTCATCAATCTCCTTACAGAAGTCAATTGTCTTGAGCTGGTCAAACCTCTCACCCTTGTCGTATTTCTCCATAAGGGACTCTCTATGGGCCTTGAGTCTTCCTTCGATTCTCTTGAAACGGAACTCAAACCATTCTGGGTAGAATTGGTCATGGATGGCCCTTGGCAACACAGATGGCTTAACCGAAGTGAGGGCACAGTTATCCCAATCAATAGGGTTGAGAGTGGTGAAGCCACTCACTCCTGTGATACGTTCACTGTTGGAAACAGGTTTGGTAGCCACATGTCTAATGACTCTTCCTTGGATCAAAGTGCAGTAGCCTGGCTTCGGGTCTGGGATTCTCACAACACTCTCATCACCAGTTCTGATGGCTGTCTCACCTCCAATCATTCCCTCGGGTGCTGAAAGCATAACAACACAGGCAATTGGACCGCTGTCGTAATGCCATCCCAATACACTCTCAATGTCTTCACCATTGGCATCCTGCTCCTTGATCTTCTCAAGCAACTCGGCCTGGCTCACCTCCTGCAAGGTAGGATCAGCAGAGGCAAGAGACACATTAAGATGGGAAATCTCAGAGTTGTACATGTGCATCACATCAACGCCGACAAACTTGGAGAGGATCTCTCCAACCTTTGGACTGGTCCAACATTGCCAACTGAAGGGGGCCTCCTTCTTTGCGTGGCCACCAATGTGGAAGTCGAGTCCAGTAGCTCCTTTGGACAAGTTGGGGAGTCTTCCAAACTTCTTGATGATCTGGGTCTGGAAGGCCTCCCATTTGAGGATATCGATACACTCTTGGGAGAAGAGTGGGAAGGGGTAAGTGGCTCCAAAGTTGCTGATTGGCTTGACATGGGTCTTTGTGATTTTGAGGTCTTCGAGGGTGAATTTCTTGGTCTTTTCAAAGTCCTCCTCGGTGAATATGATGTGTTTGGCTGGGTCAAATGACACATGGGGGTTGAAGCCTGGCTTGGACTCAATCTCTTTGAGCAAGAGAGCGACCTCGCTGTCAATGGTTGATTGTGGAACATCACGGGAATGAGCTCCCTCTAGAAAATCTTCAACCAGCACCATATTGAAGAGCTATCGGGTGTCTATAGTTGGATTGAGTGTACTTATGTCCTAATCTACCCAATGGGAAAAAAGACACTGCAACGAGAAAACTAAACAACCAAACAATTTTCTACGAAATAAACCACCGCAGCCAGGTATATATTCATATATATATATATACATTTCAATATCGATTTCGATCTGACTCAATTGCATATACCCACTACCAACCCCAGAAAGAAATCGCGCTTGGTTCCTCCCGCCCCGGCCCAAAACTTCAGGCAGTGCAGAGGCATCCTTATCGCTGCAGCGCTTGGTCCCGTTTTGGGAATAATGCGTACTGATACCAACGGGCGACAAAGATGCCTCAATCTGAAGTGTAAGCGACGAGGTGGCCTAGTATACTAAACGTGGCATAAGCATCCCACTTCAATTGAATACTATATTATTCAGATATTGTACTATTCATATATTATATTATTGATTTCAATTCTCTGGCTGACCAATTGCATTCAGAGTTGTATAACTCCGATCTGTGTGTAGAGCTTCTAACTCCACTCAGGTGGCATCACTATGGAGATTCTGCAGCGAGCGCCCTAGGCCGCATCGGATGTATAGGCATATTTGGTGGTGCGGAAAGGTGAGGCCGACGGTGCAAGCTGCTGAGATAGATAACCAGGAGGGCATAGTAGGAGTAGGGTATTTCCCTTTTGGGGCGTGCGGTCTATGTTTCTGTAGCAGGTAGAGGGGAGGGGGGAGGGGTTCTTACGAGGAGGAGACAGGAGTGAAGGAGATTACCGCTTGGTGTTTCTGCGAGGGAGACTTCCTGGGTGGCCACTCGTAGGATGAGGAGAGGGAGGAAACATGCTTCTGAGGATGAGGAATGTGGGAGGAAACATGCTTACTGAGGGTATAGGATGTCTAGGAGGAAGCATGGTTTCTGAGGTTGTAGAATGATTAGGAGAGGCTGGATTCATGAGCGGGTTCATGCTGGGCTTGGTCTCATAGCTAGCATGGAAGAATAAAAGCACTGCTGAGTACTGCTGAGTACTGCTGGGTACTGCTGGGTACTGCCTGGAGGAGTCTAGTAGGCAAGAGTGTGTAGATCTCCTAGGAGAGACATGATGGACATTGTCTTCTCGCAATATTTCCTCAGGCCACCATTATTAAATACAGAAGTAAAACATCTGGGGAAGAAGACCACCACGCAAAATACAGCCCCACCTCCAGCCATCTTTACGTTTTGCTCAAAGCAACTACACCACAGTAACCCTATCTCTCTCTGAGGAGCCCTCTCTTACCAGGCCATGTACACAATACAGGTGTTGAATGATCGACAGGTGATGTACACCAGATTAAAATGCACAAGAGGTTGGTCAATAATATTACCAATGCGGTTGCCATACAGAATACCAAACAGGTCAGGCAGCCCCAGCCTCAATGGGAGGTCGGCCAGAAGAGCATGCCGGCCAGAGAAGCAGTGCGGGCAGAGAAGCAGGGCGGGCAGAGAAGCAGGGCGGGCAGAGAAGCAGGGCAGCAGCGAACTAACCCTCCTGCGCTGAATGGTTACTGACACAGGAAACTGTACAGTAGTTGCCTTTGCAGTTTCAGGTGGGATGGCTCATAGTTGCGGATTCCACCACGTGTGAGACTGGCCTACCGATCGGCTGTCGGCAATTATGTAGTGGAGAGGGAGTCTCTATTTATACTGTTAGGCAGTTGGATATATATAGTATTAGGGTGTGTGAGTGCCATTTATTCTCCACCTTACATAGTGTGGGCCACTCTCCGTATAGGCCATTCATAGTAGAAGCCACTCACAGCGTAGGCCACTCACCGTGTAGGCCCAGTGTGTGTTAATGAAATCCCGTAAGCTTGCTTATTCAGTGTATATTCCATTCGGACCTCTTACAGTTCTTATTTACTATGTGTGTTTGCTGCTTGTCACTATGTAGTGCTAGCACCGGGCACTGATGGCTAGCGGACTACGTAAGGGCCGTAAGGGCTGTAAGGTGGGGTGCATTGCGTCCATTGGGTCCACTGTGTCTAGTGGATCTCACTATGAAGGATCACTATGAAGGGACCACTGTGAGGAACCCCACCTTAGAAGGAGGGACATCTACAGTGAGGGCTACTCTTAGAGGACCCACCATAAGAACCATCATAAGAATCACCATAAGGATCACCCATAGGAATCAAGCAGATCAACCTTTCAGTTGCAAACTACCATAAACCTACCATAAACCTTATTAATTATATTGATCCGAGATTGGGTCCCCCACTTATGCTCGGTCATTTTTCCCCACCTGTAACCTAATCCCCACCCATCTTCCCACTTCCCCACTTGGTCTGTAGGTATGCAGTGGGCACGTAATAGGTTGCTACCAGTGAGTGCTACCAATGGGTGCTATCACTGGGTGCATCTACAAACATTATCACCACCCTTTCTACTGTTGTACTCGTCGGGGGACTGCAACTAAATCCGTAGCTAATCAATACATGAAGGTGTTCTCATTCCGGTCTCCGTAGTCCGACACATAGATCAAAAACGCAAAGCACACACAGCTCATGTGAGCTCTCCTTCCCTCGGTGTACTTGCGTTTGTAATCCTTCACCTTTCCCGGGCTGGCCTGGGTTGGTGATCTCATCGCCTTAGTGTGGGGCTGTTTGGGGTGGGGGCATCTTGGGCCTGGCCAAGAATCTGATTAATACCAGGCCATTTATAGGGTAATCCAAATCCATTGTGGAGTAAACAGTAAACACTACAGGTTGCTTTAATGCTACACACACTCGGATTATTCAATCCAACGGTTTGATCCAATGGGTTGATCCAATGACCCTACCGTTAACCATACAAACCTGGCCATACAAAATTGGCTTACTCCCCACCAACTTAGCCTGCTTCTCCAAGCAAACAGCCGTAAGCGGAGAAATTATGCATGCACGTCTGACGCTGAAGAGGTAGCAATAATATAGAATTTGACAAGTGTTGAGTTAAGGAGTCAAGGGAGGGAGCACCTTTAAAGGAAAAGGGAGTTTATTCTTCTAGTTTGTATTCTTGTTGACAAATCCCAATCACATAGTTTGGTTTAGAGGTCTGGTTGGGTGTTTTCCATTATTTAGACAAGTCTTTGCTTGCCTGCTTGCTTTTTACTACCCATCTCCACTAGGTTGTATAGCCTAATTCATGCATGTAAAAGGGTGTGTCTGCCTGTCCACCACACACCTATGGCCATAAGTGATAGATAACAGGAGAGGACGATAATAATCACAACTAGCAAAAGACACAACAATAACGAAAGTCAATCACGAAAGTCAATAACGAAAGTTACATTTGCTTCGTGCCTGTCATATTCTCAAATCCACCACTACCTTCCAATCCACCAATCCACCCACCGACCTTCGGTTGATCCCCACAATGTCAGAAGAAACACGACATCCACCACCGCCAAAACCTAACCTGTACTATAGCAAACCTGGGTTCGATTACCTTCAAGACCCATGCTTTGTTGATGAGCGTAATCTCCAATATGTCTCTCCATTAGAACATCTCAACTGTCCCATCTGCAAATTGCCCTTTATAGAGCCATACACAACCACATGTGGTCACACCTTCTGTAAAGAGTGTATATGGGAGTCGCTGAGATCGGATATTGGGCATAAATGTCCTCTCGATAGGACTGAGTTGGATGTAACATTACAGGAGACGGGTAGCAATGACAATAACCCTGCCCATGGGGTTGTCATACTGGGCAAGGACATCTATCCTGCCCCAATTATCATAGCAAACATAACGGACGACCTTAAAGTGTATTGTCTCAATATAGAGAGAGGATGTGAATGGATAGGGCCAAGGTGGCAGGCCAAAAAGCATTTAATTGAAGAATGTGGGTATACCAGGTTTGTGTGTAATAATAAGAGGGGCGGCTCTGGCAAGGAGAATGAGAAAAACGATGAGAAAGAGAGCGAAAAAGAGAATGAAAAAGAGGCAGACGATACTGAGGGCGGGGCCAGTGGGGTTGATGGAGCCAATTCAACAGATCCGGAAACCGATACCGATCCTGACGACGTGGTATGCACAATTCCTGTTGAAAGACGTTTTTTCGGTGAAACCGGTGAGTGTCCTCATATCTTATATGATTGTCCCAAATGTAAACAGCTTATATGGAAACCCATACAAGAGAGACACCTTGAAAGTGAATGTGAACAGAACCTGCAATTATGCCATGGGTGTAAATTGGAATTCCCAGTGAAGTCTTTTAGTAACCATGAAAGGTATTGTGAAAAGATCCATATCAAGTGTCCTGGTCATAAGTATGGGTGTGAATGGAAGGGAAATAGGGAATTGCTCAATTCCACTCATTTGGAGAGGTGCACGTTCCATAGACTAAGCGGGTACTTTGAAGTTCAAGAGAAACGCATGGATTCGCTTCAGTTAGAGAATGAGGGGTTGAAATCGCAAATGTCGGTTATTTTGGATTCTGTTATTCAGGGGAAGTTGACCAATTTGGGTTATAGCATGCAATTAGAAGAAGTGGGGGGAGGCAGTGGAAGAGGAAGGAGGTCTGTCGGTAATTTTCATTCAGGATTTGGGGGAGGGAGAACCTCTTCTTCTGGAACTCTGGGTGGTGGTGGTGGTGGCGGTGCTATTACTGATGACAGCACCACCAATGATGACGAGTTTGATTCCATGTTCAAAGACCTTCAACAGGAAGATTATCTCCGTATGATTAATGAGCGGTTCAGCTCAGAACTCGAAAGAGTCCAGCCGATTGTTTCTGAGTATATTGCCCAAAGACAGATGATCACTGGTGTTGTTACAGAGACATCCATGTTGAGGGAAGATGTGAATAGCCAAAGGTTGGCGTTGAACAACATAAGACAACAAATACAGTTTTTGCTTTCTGATAGAAGACGAGGGAGGGTTGAAATGGATAGTTTAGCAGGTGAAGAGGGCGGTGGGATTACTCCAGGTAATGCGAGGTTGAACAACAAACTGTAAAGTGTAGTGCAGTGTCTAGTGTAATATTAATGAAATGATGATAACAGCTATATGACACTAAAGTCGGTAGTGCGAGTAGACATATACAAGCAAAGCCGATAGTACAAGTACGTATAAACTACAAGCATCTTTATCATATCATCTAATCATTTATTGATCTAATTTTTGTTTACCCTTCCAGGGGTATCACTAACAAAACACACATGCAACATCGTCTTCTTCTCCCCTTCCGTCTCTTTCTTTCCTTCCGTCTCTTTCTCCCCTTCCGTCTCCCCCTCCTCCTTCTCTCTTCTTAGCTCTCTCTAATGGAATGGCGTCAACTTTGTGTGTGGAGGTGGGATATTACGCTCAAACTTGGTACCTCCTGGTCTGCAAGGTGGAATTATTGGGTCTGGGTGAGCATACTCCTGCAACAAAGCCTCGGTCTTCTCCAAGACATACTTGAGCTGGTTTGGGTCCTCAATGTTTCTGTTGGCGTCGAAACGGCCCCTGATCTCTGCAGCCTTTTGCCTGTAAAAGTCCTTACGGTTTATCCAGTCATGAGCAGTACGAAGAGATCTGCGGTAGAGAGAAGACACGAGCTTTTTGTTGGCAGCTGAAAATGGAGCAACAACAGACATGTTGAGATATTGTAATCGGCGGATTTGATGTGAGGGAATGTGGAATATATGTAATATATGAATGGTATTCAACTATTTCCTATGAATGCAATGTGTAGACAAATTGGTGGAATGTTGGATATTCAGTATTGCGGTATTCCTAACACTGATATTCTTTACAGTAATATTCCGTATAGTAATATTCCGGACAGTTGGTGGTTCCTGATAATTCAGCTTCTCTTTGGTTATGATCAACGCTTATTCACAATCAACCAATCAACTATGAACAGTATAGAGAAATAAATAGCTACTATAATGGATGAAGAACACTATAGGAAATAATGTAAACACTATAATGAATGATCAATGGTAACAATAATTGATAACCACTATAACCAAATTGGGAATCAATTCGGGTATCTCAATTATATGGTTATGTCTCTCTCACTGTCTCTCTCCTCTCTCTCTCTCTGTTAGGCTCCCCTCTGCCTGTCTCTCTAAACATTTTGTTAGGCTCACAGCGTTTACAGCGTTTACAGTAGCGACTTTTTTCATTGGACGTGGAGACAGAAGTGTACGAATCAATTGAGTGGGGCACGTAGTGATGGTGGCCAGGAGAGATAGGGGAAACAGGGAAATGGGGCGGTAGACGTGGTAGGGGAAATAAGGGCGGTAGGAGATATGGGGGCGGTAGAAGTGGTAGAGGTGGTAGAAGTGTTAAGAGCGGTAGAAATGGTAGGGGCGGTAGAAGTGGCAGGGCAGGGGCGGTCAGCTCTTAGGCTAATTGGTCTTGTGCTGAGGGATGGTATTTCTGGTCAGTAAATGACACTACATTTTGATAACAACTGTTAGGCAGCTAGTTAGTTGGCTAGGGAGAACATTCACTATGGACTATATAGATGATCTATAGTATGGATGATGACCATCAATAGATAGAAGCGGATCTAGTGACAATTGATGGACAATTAAAATTACCCAATGAATGACACGATACGTAACCTCACTCAGGCGCTTATTCTATACGGATCAGGTGATACCAACCAGAACCCTTACACTCTGTCTTTCAGGGTAGCATGGCATATAGATAAACACACTGTTGCTGTAAATCAACAATGCCAGTGATCCACGCCTTTTCTTTCTTCTTTTATTACTTTTATTATAATATACATCGATACACTTTTAAATAACCAATAAGTTAACAATCAATCACCTAAGCTTGGCCTCCATCCCCTCGGGCCGTCCCCTCAGGCCCTCACTCCACCACCAATTGTTGTGGTTTCAGTATAAAGCCTTGGAGAAATGTTCATAGCCATCAATTCCTGGAACAACAACTTGGCCGCATATGGGATCTGAACCTGGTAAATGTTGGTCTTGTTCTTACAAGATCTACACTCAAACTGGGATTTCTTCAAGTTCGCAATTACAGTCATCAAACCACAGATACCACATACATGCACTCTGAAGGCATCGGATGCCTCCATCAACCTCTCCTTCAAGAATCCAGCGGCACCATGCGCAATCATACAATCTCTCTCCATTTCACCGAAACGTAAACCACCATCACGTGATCTACCTTCCACTGGTTGTCTTGTCAAGATTTGAACTGGGCCTCTTGCTCTGGCGTGGATCTTATCGTCAACCATATGTCTAAGACGCTGGTAATAAGTGGGGCCAAAAAACACCTGCGCCATCAGTTTCTTGCCTGTATGACCGTTGTACATGAGTTCAAAACCACGTGATTGGTAACCGTTTTCACGCAACAATCTGGAAACGGCATCCACCGTCAGATCCGTAAATGGAGTAGCATCACCCTCATAACCCCTAAGAGAACCAACTTTCGACAAGAGACACTCAATCAAATGGGCCACAGTCATACGAGATGGAATAGCGTGCGGGTTGATAATCAGGTCAGGCACAAGACCCTCACCTGTAAATGGCATATCCTCATGACGATAAGTGACACCAATGGTACCCTTTTGACCGTGACGAGAGGCAAACTTGTCACCAATCTGAGGCACCTTGGTAGTACGCATACGCACTTTGACAAACTTGAGTCCCTCCTGGTTCGTGGTGAGCAACACCTGGTCCACAATACCGTTTTCGGTACTTCTCAAAGGTGTTGAAGCATCCCTCTTTGTATGGTATTTGGTGCGCTGTCCCAGTTCTTCGGTGTCTGGTGGGATTGGAGTGGTTTTACCAATAATGATATCCTCACCAGAAACACGTACACCAGGGGAGATTAACCCGTCGTCGTCCAGCTTCTCATATGTGCCGTGTTTGAGTCTCAGAGTATTACTGCGCATTGGCTTTTCAAACTCTTCAACAACACTCATACCAAGACGCTTCTCCTGGTCCATGTAGGACCTAAAGAACAAAGAACGGAATAATCCTCTATCGATAGATGATTGGTTCATAATCATGGAATCTTCCTGGTTATAACCGGAATAACAGGCGATGGCAACCACTGCGTTCTGTCCAGCGGGAAGTTCACGGAACTTGAGGTATTCCATTGCCTGTGTCTTTGCCAATGGCTTCTGAGGGTAGTACAGAATGTTGGCCATGGTGTCCATACGCACGTTGTAGTTGGTGAGGAAAACACCCATGGCTTGCTTACCCATAGCAGACTGGTAGGTATTACGGGGAGACTGGTTATGGTCAGGGAAGGGGATAATCGAGGCAGCCACACCTAAGATCATCGAAGGATGGATCTCACAATGGGTATATGTCAATGCACTGGCACCTGTTCCACCAGACTTCTTAATGCGGGCATTTGTATCCACAACCTCGTCGGTCTCTTCCTTAATGGAATCGTCCAATGCAGAGGGGACCAAATCCTCAGGCGACATGGCAATCATAATTGTCTCCTCTTCGTCGGCATCGACATACTCAACAACGCCGTTACGTACAAGAGAACTCCATCCAAAAGTAGAGGTGTATTCTTCACCATCTTCGTCATACGACGGAACAACCTCTTCCTCCTCTTGTAATATCTTGCGACAATGTTCCTTTGTAAGCACCAATTTACCATGGTTATCACTCTCTGGATCATCATCGACAATGAACAGGGGGCGGTAAACACGGCCTGCGTCGGTGAAAATACGGAATTCCTTCTCACGGATATCTCTGATAATAGACACTTCGGGCACAATGTCACCTCTTCTACGTAGCTGGCGCATGGTATTAACAAGACTGCTTGGCTCTCTGTGGGTACCAATCCAAACACCGTTGAGGAAGATTCTGGTGGAGTTGAAATGCTCATGAGAGTCGTACTCTTCAAGAGGCTCCATACCCCATTCTTCAAGGAAGTAGACAATAGGGTCACTGGGGGAACCAACGGAAATACACGTCATCAATGACAAGTTCTTAACAAGACCACATGCCTGTCCCTCAGGAGTCTCTGCAGGGCACACCAGACCCCAATGGGTGTTGTGCAACTGTCTTGGCTTGGCCAGTTTACCATCACGTCCAATGGGGGTATTGGTACGACGCAAATGCGATAGGGTAGAAGAATAGGTATATCTGTTAAGCACCTGGGAAACACCAGCTTTACTGCTCATTGCTTTCTTCTGTTCACCCCAATTACCAGTGGCCAAAGAGTATTTGAGACCCGAAGTGATGGTTGTGCTCTTGACGGCAAGTGTCAGGTTGAACACCTGGTTTGTCTCCACACACTTTTGCATATACCTGTATATGTCACGTGAGAACTTCCTAAACAAGATACGGAACAGACCGGCAAGCAAAGGACCAGCCAGGTCCAAACGCTTCTTTCCGAAATGGTCTCTGTCATCCTGTTCTTTACGCTCAAGGGCACACAACAGCAAACGGTTCACCATGTAACCCAAGAAAAAGGCCTTTCTGGTTTCAAAACCTTCCTCCTGTGTAATATGGGGCAGCAGTTCCTTCTGCAGGATATCTTTAGCGTACTGGATTCTCTTCTCCCTACGGATACCCATTGCATTACCTCTTCTTCCAATGAAATCAAGGGCAACCTCACGGTCCTGAATGACGAAACCTTCTTCCACACATGGCTTCAGCATTTCGAGCATCTGCCAATCGTTCTGGTCGTAACAGATATGCTCCAAGATCTCACCATCTGGTACAACACCAAGGGCACGGAACACAATAACAATGGGGATATCCTGTTTCACATAGGGCAGTGTAGCCTTAATGGTACGTCCAACACCCTTATCTTCACGGCCATAAAGCTTAATCTGCATCGAAGAAATCAACCTGGAACCCTTTTCCAAAGCAGAACGAATCTCGGCAACGTGCGAAATGGGTGAAGGCGCAGCCTTCTTGAACACCTGCACGATGTTTGCGGCCGATCTTTCCTGTGCGATAAGAACCTTTTCGGAACCGTTGATCACGAAGTAACCACCCATATCATATGGACACTCACGAACATCGTAAAACTCGTGGTCCGTGAGGTCTCTAAGCATACAAAACTTACTCCTCAACATGATGGGCACCTTACCGATGTACACACGGTTCTGATCATTGGAATCCTCCTCGCTATCTGGTTCAGGCTCCCATTCCAACTGGGCATTTGGGTTACTCTCATCATCCACACTCACCAAGACACGCTTGCGCATCTCGATGTACAATGGGGAAGAGTATGTGAGGTTTCTGAGACGTGCCTCCTGTGGCAACATGGGATGGGTTGTACCATCGGCCTCTGTCATAGTAGGACGTGATAGGAAGATCTTACCGAAAGTGATCTCATATCTACGGTTGATGTTATCGTTATCGGTGATATGCTGTGCAGGCTGGTCCAGTACCAAACGGGGGTCTTCCCATACCAGTTCCTGGATTGTTGTTTCGATGAACTCATCAAACGAATCAAGCTGTTGTGATACAAGACCCTTTTCGCTAAAAAACGATGAAATCACACACCAACAGTCTTCCGATGTGATCTCCGAAGAGAACCCAAGGTCGTATTCTAATGGAGTTAGTATGTGGGATACAACATGGGATACAACATGGGGTCACACGATGATGATATAGTAATAATGGTACATAGTAATAATGGCGGATAACAATAGTGGCGGATAATCATAATGAGACAAATGAAACAGACATGCCTCATTGGTTTATTTGTTTACATGTTTGATTGTTTGTTTATTGTAATCTCTTTGTTCTCTTTGTTCTCTTTGTTCTCTTTGTTGTTGTCTCTCTGCTGTTTTCCGTCGTCGTATCCACAGGATGACCAGTGGCGGGATACTCCACCAGATCCACAAAACAAGCAAAATCATCACTTGCATTATGAAACCTTGATCAAACATCATTAACCATCATTATTTATCCCTATCATATCACCTTCTAGTACATTAACTCCTCTTGTTCTTTACTTACCCGTCTCCATTATGTTTCAGTCTCGGTATCTTTTATTCTTCAGCGTCGGTCTTAACCCACTTCAATCAAACAAGCCAAGCCAAGCCAAAAAAAGAAATATATATACCGGAAGATGAATCAAACACCAACAAAGGAAAAACCTGATGATTAAAATCCTTTTTGGAGTGGTGTTGGATGACAAGGATCGATTGATTTGTCTAACCTCACTGGCTTGTACCTCCTTGTCTTGTGCTTTTTGTCACCGCCTTTTTGCCCTTTGGGCTTGTTTCTCTTCACTTCACGCCCACTTTGTTCGCGCCCACAAATTGGTCAGTGAACGTACAAGAGCTCTTTTGTCTCCAGTGGGCACCACTTTGTGGATTACATACTTTGTGGGTTGCACACTTTCTGGATTACACGCCTTGTGGGTTACACGCCTCGTCTTTGTGGGTGCACTTCCCAAGTTTGATTGAAGTTCTCCGGGTCTCTCTGCCGTCTCTCTGCCGTCTCCCTTTCGTCTCCCTTTCGTCTCTCCGCCTTCTCCCCGTCGTCTCCCTGTCATGGTGGTGGTGGGATTGTTTGGCTTGTTACACGACTGAGGCACATAGAGAGAGGAGGGGGTATCGATACTTCTGTCATTATAATACGGCGCTAATAGTCTGAGGTGGGGGGTTACCGGGGGTTACCGCTCAGGGGAATACCGCTGTCTTGGATGGGGGCATAGTGGGATGGGGCATAGGGGCGGCGGGGGGGGGAGGAGGGCCATAGTGGAGAGCCAGTGCCAGAGCCAGTGCCAGAGCCAGTGCCAGAGCCAGTGCCAGAGCCAGTGCCAGAGCCAGTGCCAGAGCCAGTGCCAGAGCCAGTGCCAGAGCCAGAGCCAGAGCCAGCGGTGGGATAGGTTATCTTAAAGGTTTGAAGGTTATATATGACCTTCAAACCTCAGGATTTCTTATATAAGCTCTTGATATTATTTGAATATATAGTATCATAACTTGTATATTATATGTATAAGTCCATTTCTTCGGTACATATACGGTTGATAAACTTAGCCCACTAAGATAATCCAAAGTATTCACCGCACTGCTATATTATTTGAAATACATGAAAACATATAAAATTAAATTGTCTACACTTTCATCAGTGCTATACTATTCTTATATACTACATCACTACACTATTGCTATATACTGAATCACCACTAATATCGTATTGACCAAATATAGGATAATATAGGATAATATAGCCACCACTCAACCTCCTTGAGTTCTCGTAAATGCGCACTTGGCCCACCGGGGAAGCACATTAGGACCCTCAAAGCAGCAAGATGGCGCATGCGATATCATACCTACATAATCACCCTTCCACCCCAACCCCTGTTTGCCTACGCACGCCTCTAACGGCTTATCGTAGTACGAGATTTGTCTTAATCATTGCCATGAGTTACTCTGGGGAAAATGGAGAAAAAGGGCAGGGTCCCACTCTGATCACCGTTATCTACTGATATCTCGGCAATTAAATGAACCCGTACGGCTCCAATGCTTCGTCTTCGCGTTCGCCGTTCTCCTAACTCTCCTCCATGCCCCCCCCCCCCCCCCGTCTAGCACCTACAGCCTAAGTACATTCAGACCGGAACAACCCACTGCATGATAAGGTTTATTGCCGCATACTCCATACCAGTCAATATAGCACTAAGGGGCTAATGATGCAACGCAATACCCAATCTGGGGGGCAGAAGGATAGGGAGGCTGGCACAACAGGGGGGATGGAGGGAAGGAAACCTTGCACCACCATTTCAGTGCCAAGTGAAATCCACCTCCCAAATGAGTGGATGGAACCTCTCGTTAAATACTAGTGGTGATGATATAACCTGTAAATAGGCTTTTGATTTACTGTGCTTCACGTAGTGATCTCTGAAGATAAGGTCGTTTCACGGTACTCCGTCTGCCTGCTCCTTATCTTTACTCCAGGGTCTTCATCTGCGTTCTATTCTACATGCCGAATTCAATCACCGTGAGTGACAGTAATCATACCTTTCAGATAGGCGCCAACCCAGATAACCAAATGCGTTCATCTTTCTACATCGTTGGATTCTCTTGAGCCGTGTAATCCATGTACGTTTTATACATCATTTTATACATCATCAACAATGCAACGATTCGGAAGCATAAACACGGCTGCTATTGTGACCTGCCCAAGACATATCGCACAGCACTATATCAGTGGAGAACCTTCATACATACTATCACTATAAGTACCCCCTTATCCATGATTTGTAAAGATGTAATGTTCTCGACGCCCATCGCCAACGATCTCTCTTGCTTCCGCCTGTCACCTATGCAACCAACCCTTACACTCACCCCCCTGCCGCTGCTCCTTATCTGTACTGGTAACGCATGAGCCGCTCGGTCCCTATTATGCGGAGATAGAGCACCTGCTTCTGACTGCGTAATTTCTGTTGGTCCAGGTATTCTATGCTAGGAACTACAGTCAAGCTCTTGAACTCCTTGGCGTTCCTGTTGGTGATCACTTTCCCATTCCCCCCCCTCTCCACTCTCCCCACATCACTTTCTCTCTCTTAGCTTTAATATGCCTTATCTTTATTAGGCATATATTCTTTTTTCAGCTCTGTCCTCAGGCCCACCGTATCTTTTCACAAGTGTATGTCTGCCCATACATGCATGAAGGTGCATATGCATACGCCCTAATTCGGGCATGGATCTAACTTGCAATAGGCATAATAGTGCAGATAAGGCAAGGGGCCCAGCAATGGTAGCTAGATATCAATGAATGGCACTCTGCAAAAGCGCCGATAATGCCTGACGTGATAGCCAAGATTGGAGCCGTACCATATATTAAAAAGGAAAGGCCCCGGGCACCTGTAGTTGATCTTGCATACACTCTCGGTGTCTAGAGAGGAGAATCATCACTCATTCCTGTGCGGAAAGAGCAAACACCACCCTCTGTTCATGCGATAATACGTAATAGTGACATGAAAAAGGGTGAGAGACAGAGACACACACCGGGGCAATTCCAAACGGGGCTCAGCAACATGTCTGTTTTGCTTAGTGTCGAATGATGATTCGCCTAACCGAGATTGAATGCTTGCTAGATCCCCTCCCCCCTTTCGTTTCTCGTCGAAAGCCGTTCGAGTGATTTTTTGGGCCATCCCTCTTCTATTGATTGATATGTCGACTATCCCCTAGGCCCTCGTCGGCTATCTGTGATATATATATCTGCATGTAGAAGCCACTTTTTCTATCCCCGCTTTGTGGTTGTAGTTGTAGTTTATAATTTAGTCTATCAGACGAATTGAGAACAGCTGTAGAAACACTGGTGTCACCAAATATCTACAGTTTATTTCGTATTCGAAAATGTCTGACGAATACTACGACAAGAAGACTGTTGGAGAGACAGAGGTGACCCTGGGTCCCTCAGATGACAATCACTCAAACTCCATCGATGACAAGAGAGAGACCTTTGAGGTCTCTGAGGAGATCAACGATTATGGAGAAGGTGAAGTCACCCACAGAGAGGATGTTATGACCAGTGGAGCCATTGTTGCAAATGCTTTCGACTCCTCTGATGACCCCTCCCTCAACCCATGGACTTTCAGATCCGTTTTCCTTGGTGTTGGTATTTCCATTTTTGGATCCGTCCTTGGTGAAATCTACTACTTCAAGCCCCAGACCCTTCTTGTGTCCGGTATTTTCTTGGTTATGATTGCTTTCGTTCTTGGTGAAGGTATGTCTCATTTCATCCCATCCAAGTCCAGAGTCAAGTCTCTCTCTTTCCTGGATCCCGTTCTTCACTTCCTCAACCCACAACCTTTCAACATCAAAGAGCATGCTGCTATTGTGATCATGTCAGGTGCTGCCTCCGTGTCTGCCCTTGGTACCGAGGTGCTTGCAGTCCAGAGACTTTGGTACAATTCCAGTATTTCTCAAGGTCTTGGTGTCTTTGTGCTCTTTTCTTCTCAGATTTTGGGTTACGGTCTTTTGGGTTCCCTCAGAAAGATGTTGGTCTACCCCACTTCTATGTTCTACCCTCTGGTGCTTCCTCAGGTGTCCACAATTCAGACACTCCATTCTGATAAGAAGTCGGGAGGTAACCGTAAGAAGCTGAAGGTGTTCTACATTTCATTCTTTGTGATCTTCTTCTGGGAGATTGTTCCAGAGTACATTTTCCCATTGCTCATTGGATTCTCCATTCCATGTCTGGCTGCACCCCACAGTCCTTTTGTCTCTCGTTTCTTTGGTGGTACCAACGGTAACGAGGGTCTTGGTGTTTTGTCATTCTGTTTCGACTGGCAGTATATCTCCGGTACTGGTAACCCTATGGCCTACCCATTGATTACAATTCTCAACAACATCTTCGGTTATCTGCTCTGTATTGTGGTATTCGTTGGTATGTACTATGGAAATGTCTGGAATGGTTTGGACTTCCCCTTCCTCTCTCAAGAACTCTTCACACCAGAATCAACTGCCGACAACTTACTTGTGTTCAACCAGACTCTCATCCTTGATGCAAACAACAACCTCAACACCACTGCTTTGGATCAGTTAGGAATCCCATTCTTGACCCCTACCTACACTGTCTACCTGATTGGTACCAACCTTTCTATTGCTGCCACTTTCACTCACATGCTTTTGTACCACCCTGATCTTATTGCCATGGTGTTCAGGCCATTGTTCCCAAAGAATATCAAGAACACTCTCAACTACAAGAAGTGGAACTGGAAATTCTGGGGTCCAAACAGAAAAGACTCAAGACTCAATGAAGATGGCTCTATTCCAGAGATGTGCGATGACCCACATTTCAGAGCAATACTTGCCTACAAAGAGGTTCCAACGTGGTGGTACCTCGTCTGTCTGCTGCTTTCCATGATGGTTGCGCTCGTTTGTATCTATGAAGCCGATACCAGTCTTCCATGGTGGGCATTTTTCATTGCTGTTATCCTTGCATTTGTCTTCACCGTTTTCCTTGGTGGTTTGGTCGGTATGTTCGGTTTTGGTGGTACCCAGATGCAGACCATTATTCAGATGATTGGTGGTTACTTGCATCCTGGTAACCCAATGGCTAACATGTACTTCACACTTTATGGTTACAACTCTGTCCAGCAGGCTTTTGCTATGATGCAGGATCTTAAACAGGGCCAATACCTGAAACTGTCTCCAAGATCTACCTTCTCTGCCCAGTTGATTGGTACCCTTGTCGGTTCCATCTTTAACTACATTATGATGCAGTCTATCGTTGACAACCAGGCAGACATCCTCAGATCTATCGAAGGTACTGCTATCTGGTCCGGTCAGAATGTTCAACAATACAATACCCAAGGTATTACATGGGGTGCTTTGGCTAAGTACATGTACTCTGTTGGCGCCAGATACCAGTGGGTTCCTCTTGCTTTTGTGATTGGTTTCATTACCCCTCTTCCTTTCTACTTCCTTCACAGGTTGTTCCCGAAGGTTGGATTCAACTGGATTAATGTTCCAATGATGGTCTGGTATATTGGATGGCTCTGTGTTGGTGTCAACTCTTCAGTCACCATGTTTTTCATTGTTGCCCTCTGGTCCCAGTTCTACCTGAGAAGATATAAGCCAGATTTCTTCAAGAAATACAACTACATCATTGCAGGTGGACTCACAGGTGGAGCACAGGTTATGGTTTTTATTCTCTCCTTTGCCGTGTTTGGTGCCTCTGGTAAGGCTTACGATTTCCCTACTTGGTGGGGAAACAACATCAACGGTAACTACGATCACTGTGTGTACATTGAGTAGTCCTTCCACAAAAGATCGTTTCTAACGGAGTCTCCCAGCTTTTGTCGTCCTTTGAGTTTTGTCGTTTATTACTCTCTAGTGTTTTTTCTATAGTTATGGATATGTATGTATTTTTCAATATGCTGTCAGCTCGTCTTTAAAGCGTGTAGTTGTGACCATATAAACATGCAGAGGATGGGCATAATAGTTTTTAGGCGCCCGATGATGCATCAAACATTACCCGATCGGGGGCGGTCGTGCATAGATGTGATTTAGCCTGCAGCAGGAGCTAATGCAGCTCATCGTGTGTGGACGTTGCATAAGTGCGAATTATGATTATTAGCCTAAATGAAATTTCTCAAAACGCTGTTATTAATGCACTAACCGATAAGTAATCAAAAGGCGTTATTCAAAAACAGATAAAAATAAAAAGACACAAATGTTGAAGGCAACTTTCTAGTGGCAGATTCCTGCGGCTCTTCTCTTTTCAATGATCTTCCAGTACTTGGTCTTAGTTTTGTTTCTCCAGTATGGACCTGTGAGTTCCATTAGCAGGAAGGTACCCATACAGAAGAAACAAATGAAGCCCGCAGCAAGGAAAGTATTCTTGAGTCCAGTGTTGTCAACCCAAGGTGTGATACCGTAGTCCATGGCAAAGTTCATCGTATTACGGATCAAAATCACCACCACCATAGCCTCACAACTCATCTCGCGATAGGTATCGATGACATATCCACAAGCTGCGGAACATCCCAAAATGATACATCCACCTGTAATACCTGCTCCAATGACCAAACCGAACCAGTTGATTTGGTAGTAAGCTCCAATTCCGTAGAGGAAAAGAGCACATGGTCCCAAGATCATGTAGAGAATAAGCAACCAAAGTCTGTCTTCGGCATAGGAAGTACCACCACGTCTCTCTGCAAGCTTGATTTTCAGCCAATCAGAAACCCAACCAGCATAGAAGTTGAAAAAAACGGCAAAGATTAATGGAGAGAGATACACCAGACCCGCCATCGCACTTGTGAAGTTGTAAGGCTCCGCGGTGAACACTGCAGAGAGGGTACCATTCATAACAGAGTACCAGAAAAGCGAGGCTCCGTAAAGAAACCCGCAGTAGAGCACAACAGGAAACTGGGCCATGAGGAAAGGTCCAGTTGCGTAATGCTTGAACCATCTGGTATCCTTCTTCTGAAATAGCTTCATCTTCTGCCAGAAAGTCGTAAGCGGAATTGAAGTGTCAAGATGAATGTTTCCCTGGAGAACTTCCACCTCTTGTCTCACCACCTCCTGCTTGAAATCATCCTTTTCAAGTGCAGCGTTACGACGCCTCGATTGCTGTTTCGATAACACTGTTGCTAGATTTCCGTCTTTGACATTGCTTAACACAACTTCCAGGCTGTCATCGGCATCTATAGTCATTGGTCTGTTGTAATTAGTCTCTTCCATAAAAAAGAACAAGAATATTGTAGCAACGGCGGACCAAATGGAGCTCCAGTAGATAACCCATCTCCAATCCTCACCGTCTGCTATGAAACCAGAAACCATAGGGGCCAAATAATTGGAACCAAAGAGAGCGAGAGCGTACACACTCAACCATGTGCCTCTCTCATGCTCAAAGAAGATATCAGAAACGGTGATCTCACAAAGTGCCTCAATTGGAGCTCCGAAAAACCCCTGTAAAATTTTTGATCCTATCCATGAACCACTGGTGTATGCGTAAGCTTCCCAAATAGTAAGAATACACACCGCAAGCACAGAGAATAAGTAAATCGGTCTTTTTCCAAACTGCAGGGCCAATGGCAAAAACAGTAGATTACCTAAACCTAAGAACAAGAACATGTAACCAGTTCCATCGTTAAGCACAGCTAGGGAAATGCCAGTCTTTTGGTCAATCTGTGTGAGAATCGAGTAGATCGAAGTTGTTGGAATACCCACTCCAAATACGTACACCACCAGACAGAACATATGCATGTGCTTTCTCTTGCGGGTCCAGTTCAACGGATCATTAGGGTCAGTCGTAGGTGTAGGAATGAGCACAACATCTTTATCCTTCCCTTCCACATCAAGCTCTCTAAGCTTGTCCTTGTTGAGCTCCACCAAATGGGAGGTGCCTGGAACTTCGTCAAAATCAATCATTCTGTTGTCTGATTTCGTCAATGAGGATTCTGCTTGAGTTGTATATCAGACAAGATCATGGCTCATTATATATTGAGCTATCCGGAACCTGTCGAATATTCGGTTTTTGAAATTCCGCGTCGATAAACCGCATCGGGCAGGCATTATGCCGCACACTGGCTATTCTCCCGGTGTCTGCCAGTTAGCATAAATAATTCTGTGATCTCATGTATTCAGCTTTGGCTTGCTGGTACTATGGAATTTTCAAGTCAGTTTAAGCTCTGTCTTGCACCGTTCAGCGCTGTTGCCGAGGAAAAGCGCGTCTGCCCTTACCCAAACGCAGGTTGTTATCGTGGTGCGCAAGTGCGATTGGTTGCATGCAATTATGCATATGCTGCCTGCACGATGCAAGGAACATATCCATGGTTTACTACCGTAAAGGGAAATCTGCCGCGCAATGTGTTATCGGACAGGAGCAGAGAGATCAGTTCAAATACAAATACGAACCTCTCTCTGTGGAGACCCAAGTCGATAATGGTAACCTTAACTACCCGAATGCGAGTTTGACTGCGTCAAGGATTCAAATCTGGGGTAATTTCTTCAACATCGGCTGGCATGGGTCTTATCAGCCGATGAGTGGTTACCTGAAGCGGTAATGTCCCTCGGAAAGATTGCGCATAACCGCTTGACATGTTTCAAGGTGGGTAATATTGCGGAAATGGAATCCCTTTGGGCTTATCTGGCGGAGCGTATTACCAAAGCATGGAAAATTGCTGAACTTGGCTGATTAGATATATAAATCGCAGATCGGAGATTTATCTTCGTAACAGCTATTATCTGGTGCATAGTACATAATATCAAAATGTTTAAGTCATTAGTAACCAAGCCGGGCCGGTTACTTGAAACCATACACCAAACTGCTGACCATTTTGGAGCAAAGTACAGATGGGGTGCTCATCCTACTGAAACTGGTCTTCGTCGTTTAGCTTTGGGTGATGAAGACAAAGGAGCCAGAGACTGGTTTGCCAAGGAGGTAGTTGACTTGGGATGTGAGTTAAAAATTGATGAAATGGGAAACATGTTTGCGATATATCCTGGTAAGGATATGGTCGCTCCTCCGACTGGTGTTGGTTCCCACCTCGACTCCCAACCGACAGGTGGACGTTATGACGGACCATTGGGTGTGCTTTCTGGTTTGGAGATTCTCAGAACCATCAAGGAGAACAACTACGTACCAAATTATCGTATTGCCTTGATTAACTGGACAAACGAAGAGGGTGCTCGTTTCCCAGCGCCTCTGTTGGGTTCTTCCGTCTACAGTGGCTCGACCAAGAAAGAAGACATCTATAAGGTTGAATCTAAGACTGATGCCCCTCCAAAGACTGTTCTTGCTGAACTTGAAAGAATCGGTTACAAGGGTGACACCAAGTGCGACTTCCATGCCAATCCTATTGCCTGTCACTTTGAGATCCACATCGAGCAGGCTCCTTTCCTAGAGCAAGCTGACAAGAAGATTGGTGTTGTTCAAGGAATCCAAGCTTTTAACTGGCAGGAGATCATTGTTACGGGAAAGCCACAGCATACCGAAACGACTCCTATGGAGGGCAGAGCTGATGCTCTGTTGGCAGCAGCAAAAATGATCATCAAGGGTAATGAAATCGGCAGGAAGTATGGGGGTTTATGCAGCACCGGCATTCTTGACCTTGAACCTCATGTTTTTAACGTCATCCCTGACATGGTGAAGTTCTCCTTGGATACGCACCATTATGAGGATGAAAAATTGGAATTGATGCTCGAGGAAATCAAGAAGGAATTTGATGCTATTGCCGTAGCAGGTGATGGCACCGCATCTGCTATTCCTCTCAGTGTGGAGTATGTTCCCGTCTTTACTTCGAAGGCTGAGTTTTTCCATCAAGAGTGTATTGACACAGTCAGGCAGGCTGCTATCGATGTTGTTGGAGAAGAGAATATTATGGATATTACTGCTCGTGCAGGTCACGATTCCAAGGAGACCAACAGTGTTGTCCCAACTTCGATGGTTTTCATTCCTTGCAAAGATGGTGTCAGTCATGCCCCCACCGAGTATAGTACTCCTGAGCAAGTTGAGGATGGGTTCAAGGTTCTGATGAACGCTGTCTTGAGCTATGATGTTCTCCGTAAAAGCAGAGCTTCTTCTTAACTTGGTTATTTGTATTCTAATGTTCTTGAAGGAATAAATATGCTATGCTTCCCAAATATATTGACCATACTATATAATAACCTATATGCATATCTTTGCCAAAGACTCTCTATCCAGAAGAATGTCACAACCCATTCCAAAAGATGTTGAAGTCCCCCATGCCTTATCAAAGAATTCCAACATTTGGTAAGTGTAATGGGTATGGACATAATCACCTATTTCCAAAGTTCTTTCCTTAAAGTACTTTTTATGGATAGGCAGGACCGCAGCAGAACCAGCTACCATAATTGGCCAAGGGATGATGCTACATATTGTGTGATATCTAGGTATCAACTTCAGGTAAGAGACAATCAACTCCAAATCATTCTGTATAATGAGATCATTACTTGTAGTTTCAGGGAACAGTACTTTCCTAAGAAGTAAGTGTGAGGCCTTCATCATTATCGCACTTGTTACAACACTACACTTCAAATGCACCTTGGCTGACTCTTGTAGGGTTAACAACGATTCTTCTGGGAGACCGACAATAGTATCATGAGCGGTGATGTGATACAACAGTTCAGCTTCTTTACGGTGGCCCTCTGTGAGAGGAATAACTCTAGAAATCCAAGAAGACTTGGCCGCAACTTCGAAAGCCTCCCTACCAGCCCCCAATATTGGATTATTCATCCACTCAATAGGCATTGTGAACATGGGTTTACGAAGAACATCCCTGAACTCATCAAAAAACTCAAATGGAGAGGGGAACTTTCTAAATGCTTCATCGGTACAGAGAAGAAGCTGAACGGCATAGTTATATGAAAAGCTATCAGTCATATATTTCTCATTATTAGACAGCAACATCTCCGAGTCGGCAGAGGTGGTTGGTTCAAGGTCATCGTCCAGGTTGCATACCAAGAAATTGTTCGCATCCTTATCACTAGATGGATGTCTAATATACCTTTCAAATTTGTGTATATCAAACTTGGAATACAACCGGTTATTCCGTTGGACATTCAGCCTATCTAGCCTCCGCTTGCGAAGGATCTGATAAGCAGCAATAAGGTGATGATTGCACTTTGTGTTGCTAGCCCCGAAGTACTTCTCGCGCAGCGATAAATTCAACAGGCTGAACAGCAACCAATCTTCAGAACCATCAACATTCTGGGATCTGATTTCTTCAAAAATGACCTTCATACACTGAGTATATCTTCGTTGGGCAACAGACACCATTGGAGGATTCTTCCATATCAGGTAGGAAGCACCACAGGTGAAGCAAACCTCTCTGAAAGCCGAAGATGTTGGGAGCAATGGAATGGCAATGCCTGCGGGCAGAAGTTGTGGGTTTGTATATTGTGGGGTAATGCTTGGTAGGAATCCTTCAACAAAGGCACGGAATAGAATCGCTGACTCTTCATCTAATGAGACCCCTGGTATCCAGTTAAAGCCTGAGATATGTGCCTCAATCGTTGAGCATGGTTGGATTAGAGGGGTTTCATCACGGGTTTGAACGATTTCTGTCCCTTTAACAGAAGCGACAACAAACACCAGATGTTTTCTCCCTGTCTTCTTCAAAGTGAAGGTTGATTTTTTGAGCGCTTCGTTAGACACACCTGGCCAGACACACTCGAAACAGCCCTTAGTACAGTTGAAACAGCTCGGGACATTCTCGTCACACTTCTTCTTCCGGCGGCGGCCTAGACTGGGTTAGCATATGAACTGCGCAGAAGTCAAAAGATAACGTTACACTCACATGTGAAACAACCTGTTTTGGTTCTCGTGATCTTTTTCGCGCTATGTTCTTTAGGACATATCATTGTATTAACTGTGATACCTCCTGATGGAACCGGATCACTACTTCAAAGTCCATATGCAAGGACAATAAATATAAAATGATGACACGATGTGGTTGATGGGCTGAACAAATGGCATTATCCTATAAAGATCTATTCGCATCTATTACCCCATACCTTTGCAGGTTGTTGTTCTTCTATTCACTCTTCAATTTATGATCTCTCAATATATTTGCCGATTGGGGCATCTCCAACAGTGCATATTTTAGCGCGCCGATATACCGTTTTAGGAAATTCATCGCGGTTATTTTAGAGCCAGCTGCATTACAACGGTTACTCAATTTGGTCCATCATGCACCAGGAAGCATGCAGCGACCCACATCATCACACAGAACTTGATCCGAGTGGATCAGCCTGTCTTTTCGGGCTTCACTGTTGTTTCTCATATGTTTTCATAAATGATTACAACCTCATACCTCAGCAATCTGACAGGTTTGGGGAGTATTAGGCTATTTAAAACTTTCGCATCCTGATTGTCTTTTCCCCCACAGGATGCACGCAGCCATGCATACCATGCATCCGTGTGCACAATAACCTTGCGGCATTGCATCTATTGCTCGCTACTAGTATATCTCTCTCTCTATTGTAGCAATAAGTGCCTTTATATTATATTTCTAGCTGTGTTTCATTATACATTATTTCCTTCTCAAATAATCCTTTTGCAATCCTCAATTATCAACAAACATATTTTCACATAGGATCTTCTTGGAACCAAGACTTCTTTGAGCGCAGTTTTCAAACATTCTTCCATACTCTCTACCAATTTCCCATGTGCAGTTCTCAAAACTTCTCTTCATTATCACTAACAATCCTGCAAGGTTGTTCATATGCCTGATATGCGGCAACACATTGGCGTAGCCCCTAATCGCCTTGTGGTATTGCAATCCATCCATGTGGTTCAACTTGCCAAACGTAATATTGGTCGCTCTGGTCAACTCACCTCTGATCCTTCGGAGATAAGCATAACCATCCTCTCTTGCCGGCAGGAAATCTTTCTCCAGATCGATTGTTGAATCAGAACTACTAAGAATCATGGATTCCGAGCCGTAAAGCTGGAATGAATAAGACCATAATACTAGAATCGCAGATACCAAAATCCTTGGTCTATGGAGAAAGGGATCTGTGTCAGGTTCATAGAGGTAGTTCAGTTTATCGAACGAATCATCTGGAGACAACAGCATCTCACATAAGAAAAGAAGAGAAAATACAACACATACACGCCCCGATGATGATCTTGCCCATTTATCAACTCTACTTTGGACAATCTTGTAATCATCATCGCCTGTTGCAACATTCATTCGACTAGGCGCTCCTGCGTACACCAGGTAATCGTAATGGGGGATCCTGTTGCTGATCTGGGCAATATGATAAAGCGACAATTTGCATCGAGTGTCACTAGCTCTGAACGCTGGGGGGATAAATGCTTCGCTGATATCATTGTTATAAATTGCCATCTCTATTTTGCAGCAATCTCCTTTGCACATCTGGCTACGCCATACATCAACCGCCAAGGAGATGGTTTCCTTACGAGATTCTCTCAGAGACTCCCATTCCAGAAAGGCGAGATGTAAGTCTTTCTGCTCCATCTGAAACATGATTGTAAGCAGTCCCGCAAGCAATATTTTCCTAGAAAACCCACTTGAGTCAACAACTTGCCTTTGAAGGAGCTGTTTGAGCGCTGATATAAATGTGGGGGGACGATTTTCAGGCAAAAACCGGGGGGGACCGGTTATATTGTCATACTCCCATAAGTCATCGGCACATGGTAGGAACAGATGTACCTGATGGGCATATAGCGACACTTGATGGCCAAATACGGCAGCATGTACAGTATCAATGTAGAATGACATCAGTGCTACTCTTGTCATGGACTCGCTCTGGATCCAACGTTCCCAAAGACCCAGCTTCTCTTCGTCCCCTCCTACCGGATCGGGAGATTGAGTTCTGAAAGGATCTCCACCCAGCATTGGAGTCCTCCTAAGGATTTGGATCTTGGTACCATTGTGCCTGTAAGCCCTTTCGTGGAGATCACGACTCGTTGAAGAAATTTCGTACATCTCAAGTATCACTAGACTTTGTATGGTCCAAACCTGGCATGGTTTTTTCGCCTCTATACTGGAGAACAGGAGCCATCTCAAAGGAAGAGCTATTTGGTCAGCAAGAGAGTTACCGTCACTCAACATGAGGGGCGAAACCTCTCCAAGACACTTCGACATGGAGGCTCCCATCATAAGCATGCTCAGCAAAAGCAAAGGATGTGCCTTGGATGTGGAAAAGGAGGGCCTGTGAAGAATGGGATATTGTGGGTGGTAGATGCTCCAATACGTTTGCATCATCTTCTCCAGTTTGGTGATAGTAAAGTCAGGATGTTCTTGAAGTGAAGGAATATAGCTAATGAGTGTGTGGAATATTGAATCTGCTATGTCTATTCTGTGGTTGCGTTCTGGGAATTTTGGTGAGTTGGCAAAGATCTCTTCAAGAAGATGAGCCGTAGATTTGTCCATGCCTCTTGGTAGGTTATTGAAATCATCCCCAAAACTTGTCCAGCTGAGCCCATTTCCACGGTTGTGGCTCATGTGTTTGGGATCTTGAAATAACCAATCCACCAACTGAGATGGGGAGAATGCCTTGTGGGACATGTCATCTGGTATTGATGGGCCCGAAGATGGTGAAATAACAACAGCACCAACCGAATTGCCAGATAATGAAGATGCCAAATTCACATCGTATGGAGGAGCTATGGTCCCAGCCTCCCTTTCCAGCATTCTGTGAGAAAGCGCTGCTGGATTTGGGTGTACCACTTGACTGATACTCATCGCATCCCATTTGCTGTCCTTTCTTTGTTCACTGAATGTGCTTCCTGGAGAGTCAAGAGGGTACACTGGGGTCTTTGATACACCGCTATCTGTCTGTGAGTCTGTTGTTGATATCCCAATTGCTCTATCTGTCTCTCGCTTACCATTGACTGTTTCTGATTCTGTTTCGTAGGGCAATAGCATGTGATGTTTCGTCTCATTTGTAGAGTTGAGATCGTCCTCCTCTTCACGTTGTTTCCTCTCGAGGTGCCTCCTTTGGTGTTTCTCCTTCACATCGCTTCTGCTAAACGTCTCATTACAACCCTCCCATTGACAGATAAACCGGTGTGAAGCATCGTGGGTAGCTCTGTGTCTCGCAAGATGGTCTGTACGTGAGAACACCTTAGTGCAGTGAGGAAAGTTACAGGGATAATGTCCACTGCTTCTCTTCCTGCGCTTCACAGGGATGTGCTCGAGAACCAGAATATCACCCATGGTCACTATGCCGAGATGATGTCCTTTTAGCGGATGGAATATAGTATACTTCTAGAAAGGGTTCTGGTGCTGAAATTTATCAAACAATATCACTACGAGGTTGATATATCCACCCTCCCCTCCACGGGCCACCGGTTGTGCGCCGATAGCACATTACCCAATATGCATGCCGCATTGGGTAGCGCACTCTTCTATCGTTGGTTCAGCCGTTTGGTCTGGGTTGAAATACTGGCAAATTGGTGAAATTTTTCAAAAAAAAAAGGGTGAGACAGATATTATACGTTATTTTCATAAACTCTTTTGTTAAAGAAGCAAATATTTTGATCTTCTTTTGAGGTAGTGTGTAAGGACCCGAGCCGCTGTCGCAATCAGTCACTGCTTTAGACTGCCATTCCTGCATTCCCAAAGCGGCAACTGATCGGTGCTAAACTCTGTTCGAGCGTGGCTAGCTCGGTATCTACGTGCATGAAGGTGCATATCTACATCTGGGTTCATCGTTTGGGCCGGTGGGGGCACAGTCAGTCAGTCTATAAGAGATATCAGGTAACATTCAATTCGCTTGGGGGTGAGTGATCGGTTATATCTGGTCCGACAACATCTATGTAAAATAGTTAAAAACAACACACTTTCCTTTTGGCATCTGCTCTAGTCCAGAGTAGCAATAGCCTCCAGCTCGACCTTTACCTTCTCGTCCTTAAATGTCACACTCACGCAGTAACGTGCGGGCTTGTGGGGGAAGTAGTCCTTGTAGATATCGTTGACGATTTGACCATAGTTAGGATGACTAATGAACATGGAAATCTTGAACACCTTGTCTAGGGAAGAACCAGCAACCTCAAGAATCTGCTGGATGTTCTGGAAAGCCTGGTGCAACTGGTCCTCGATGGAGGCTGGAGTAACACCCGTAGCGTAGTTGGTACCTGTGATTCCAGAGGTGTATACGGTGTTGTTATTCACCCAAGCTGGGGCAAGAACTGGGTGTTCCAGACCCCCAATCGACTCCCAAGTGATCTTCTTTGCAGGCATCTCGATCTTATAGTTATGTGCTCGGTGACCTTATTGAAGGGATTATGGAAGATATCAGGCTACAGAGGAACGGACTATGCCTTTTATAAAGGGCCCGGGGTCACTAAGCTTCGTGGGCACCGGCTTCCAGTTGGGGTAATCCATCAGGCTTAGCATTACATGGTTCGAAGAGTCTCTTGACACTTTTGATAAGAACCAGGTTGGCTCCCTTTTTTTGGTTCAACCCTAGATGGCTTCGCCAGGGTTGTACCCTTGATATCCGATAAGTACATTATACGCGGGTGGGGGCACCGGTGGGGGGCCCAGTACCTGGCGATGGGGGCACACCTTCTCACACTCAACACCTGGGGTGGGGGCACCGATGGGGGACACCGATGGGGGACACCGGTGGGGGGCACACCGGTGGGGGCACACCGCACACGCGTCGATCACCAACGTTCCCCGATGCGGCTTTTCATAGGTGCGTCGTTCCCTAATAGTGGCTACCTTTCACCTAATAAAAGACACCCTATCATCGAACTGGAAGAACACCAGTGACGGAACATACCATCGTTCCTTTGCTTTCCCCACTTTAAGTTCCTTATCAATGAACTAGCGTAGTGATCTTGCGTTTCATCTGCATGAACTTTGTATGTCCTACACTCGGCCTGCACTCGGCCTGCGTCAGGTCCTCCGGTATTAGTCCTATCTGTAGAGTCCCAACATCAGACGATAAGAGTCAGAAACAACAATCACTCTTGCTGTCAGGATATCCTAATTGCGCTGGAACTGTCCTAGTTCTTGCCGCGTATGGTTTTTTTTCTCACTATAAATAAATCTCTGAAGGGACGCTGTTCTGGAGGTTGAAAAACAAATTGAATCTGATAAGTTCAGAACCATTATAAAAATTCATAAGCTTTGAGAATGGAAAACGAAACCAAAGAGATCAGCTCAGAAGATGTTCAAGTCATTGCCAGTGAGGGCAGTGTCAAGGAACTATATGCTGGTGCTGAGCTAAGAGTTGTTGATCATAAGTTGGAGAGAAGAATTTGTCGTAAATTGGACATTCATATTTTGCCCTTGATCACCATTATGTACCTCTTCAATTCTCTTGATAGAGGTAACATTTCTAATGCAAAGACGAATGGGATTGATGTTGACCTTGGAATTAAGGGCCAGCAGTGGAATGATATGTTGTCGATCTTCTACATCCCATATGTTCTCTTTGCTTTCCCTACTGCTTTGATCATTAAGAAGTATACCGCAGCCACTGTTATTCCAATTCTTATGTTTATCTTTGGAGCCATTACTCTTCTGATGATTTCGGCCTTTAACTTCGGCTCGCTCGTTGCTGCAAGATGGTTTTTGGGTATGATGGAATCTGCTTTCTTCCCAGGCATCATCTTTTACCTCAGTACTTTCTACCGTCGTGCCGAGTTGGCCAGAAGACTTTCCATCTTCTATGCCTCTTCCAGTGTTGCCAATGCTTTCTCTGGTCTCCTGGCATTTGGTGTCTTCCAAATCAAGAATACTCGTCTTAAGGGCTGGCAATACCTATTCCTTATCGAGGGTGTATTTACTTTGCTGTTTGCTGTTGTTGGATTTCTGTTTCTTCCTAGATCGGTTGACAGAGCAACTTTCTTCTCTGAAGAGGAAAAGGAATGTGCAAGGTACAGGATTCTCACTGATTCATCTTCCAACACAGAATCATCAGTGTCTCTGAAGGATGCTATCAAGGTATTCAGCCATCCCGTTGCATGGGCTTGGATGCTAATTGAGATTTGTCTTGGTGTCCCTCTGAACTCTATCAACAACTGGTTCCCACAAATTGTCGGTGTCCTTGGTAAGAGTACTGTCCAGACAAACCTCTACACGGTTGCACCAAACATTTGGGGCTCAGTCACCCTTTTGGTCATGTGCTTCTTATCGGACTACTTGCACGTGAGATCAGTCTTTATCATGTTCTCTATGCTTACCACTTTGCTTGGTTTCTTGGTCTTTGGTGTCATTGACACACAACAGCACTTGGGAGTGGCATATTTCTCATGTTTCTTGATGACAACGGGAGTGTTTGCGTCATCTGTTCTGACTTCTACGTGGTATAACAATAACACACCCAACGAAAACGGCCGTGCTATTATTTCTGCAGTTGGAATTCCTTTGGCAAATGCGGCCGGCCTTATTTCCTCCAACATTTTCAGACCTCAGGATGCTCCAAAGTATGTTCCTGCCCTTGGTATCACCGCAGGTTTCGGTGGTCTTGGTATTTTGGTTATTGGAACCACTCTCGCTTATATGATGTTTGATAATAGGCGTAGAAATAAAGCCCAAGGTGTTAACCATACCTATAGAGATGTTCCGACCTACGATCTCGCTGCCGGTCCTAAGAACCCTAATTACAGATGGATGTACTAACTAATATGAAAGATACTCAATTTTTGTTTAAGGTTTATATATTTGAATTGATATTGTTTCTTGTATTTATATGTTTGTAGCATGTCGGTTCAGTTGTGTAATTGTCCGAATATCTAAGTGTCTAAAGGTCTAAATGTCTAAATTTCTCGATGATCCAGTAGGTGGACAGTTAGAGTCGCGGGAAGGGATTTACCACTACACCACCGAACAGAAAATACTTTTAGGTAATAAATTTATTGAGTTGTCAAATCTAAATCTAAGTCTATGCACCATAGAATGCCTCTTTCATCGCATCAATGGTATCCTTAACACAGATCTTGCACTGGTCAAGCGCACCATCCATCACCAGTGTTGGATGAGGCATGCCTGGGTAGCACTTGAGCTTAGTTGGGATGCCAGCCTTCTTAAGCTTCTCGGCATAAGCCTCACCCTCTGACCTGAGAATATCACACTCTGCAACCACAACAAAAGCAGGGGGAACATTCTTGAAACTCTCGTCTGGGTAAAAGATTGGGCTTGATTCTGGATGAGTCAAAGTGTCTCCACCCTCAGGCAGGTAAAGCATTCTGTACCACAGCATCTTCTCTGCACACAGCTGGGGGACTTTCTCATTTTCCTTCCAGGACAGATAGTTTGCAGATGTTGCTGTGTTATCGGTAACAGGAACAATCAACACCTGAAGGGCAATAGGAGGAAGGCCCTTACTCAAAGGAGAGGATGCATACTTGTGGGTCATGATGGCAGAAAGGTTTCCTCCCGCAGAACTACCGGAAAGAGAAATCTTTTTGTTGTTCACGTTCAACTTATCCTTGCCACTCTCCATGACGTACATCAATGCCTCGAAAGAATCTTCAACACAAGCTGGAAAAGGGAATTCAGGAGCCATTCTGTAGTCGACCGACAGGCAGATACATCTGGCCCAGTCAGCAACATGGGTACAGTAAGTTGTTTCCGTGGAGATACTACCGAGGACCCATCCACCTCCATGGTAGAAAATGTTACATGGCCATCCCTCTGCTGGTGGTTCACCCTTTGGAACGTAAACTCTCACAGGGATAGTGGTGTCAGCCTTGGTGTGCTTCCTTGGCACTTCGATATCATAGATCTTAGACATCTCCAGTGGAGTACTCTGACCTGGGATATGGTTACCTTTCTCCCTGAGTCTCTTGAGAGGGACCATATGGGTGAACATGATCTCAGGGTTGTTGGCCAAGTACTTTCCAAAGAAGTCGACATATTGAGAGTCAAGCTTTGAAAAGACAGACTTGTCAATCTTGAAAGGTTGCTCAGGGATGGTACCGGGCCAAGTATTATCAGCTTGAAGTTTGGTGTCGTAGATAGACATTATGGTATTGTAATCAGTGGAGATTGATACTACATTACTAAACTTGAGACATTGGTATATTGGAATGACATTTCACTATATATAATCAACGAAACCTTGAACGGGGGAATAAAGTCGCTCGGATTAGGCTAGCCGGATGCTTCTCTGCATTTGGCCCGATGGGGGCACACGATAAGGAACTCTGCATACGATGGGGGCACACTCTGCATGAAAATAGGGTAGAGCCATGCATGTTGGGGGCAGCTCTTGGCGCTCCCCGAGCGCTGCTCCTCCAACCTTATCCTTCGATATGCATGAAGGTTTCAACTACCAAATGGAGAGCCAGTGGGGGGACCAGTGGGGGGACCAGTGGGGGCACAACGAGATACCAAGTGAAGGGAGGATTTGAAAAATGATCGTAGCCGTTTTCTGTACAATTATCGGATATTCCGATAATCCGATCGAGGTGGTCATATATAAGTCGATCTAGCACTGCATTCCACGTTTGCTGTACAGTAAGTAGTCTTCTCCCACTCACTAACAGTTTGTTAACAATGTACCCGTCATCATTTGCACCATCTGTGGATAAGGAAGCTCTGCTCGCCTATTATAAGGGAAAGAGAGTTTCAGATCTTCCAACGCCATCGTTCTTGATCAACAAGAATATCTTCAGAGTTAACTCTGAGCGTATGCTTGCGAATGCCAAACGTCTCAATGCAAGTTTCCGAGTTCATGTCAAAACCCATAAAACTTTGGAAGGAACCAGAATTCAACTTGGAAAGGGGGAAGGAAGTACCTCAAAGATTGTCATATCCACCATCAGAGAAGGATGGGGTCTGCTACCATTGGTGGAAGAGGGTGTCTTGGACGATATCCACTTCAGCTTGCCAGTTGTGAAATCCCTCCTTCCAGAATTGGCTGATTTCTCCACAAAAGTACCCTATTTGAGGATCATGCTTGACAATGAAGAACAGCTGGATGTGTTACTTCAGTACAGTAAAGCAGCAGGGTATACTAAGAAATGGTCCATTTTCGTAAAAATCGATATGGGTACGCATAGAGCCGGCATTGAATCCCAATCTGATAGTCTCAAGAGTCTGTTGACCAAGATGCTCACCACAGAGGTCAAGGAGTACGTGTCTCTATATGGTTTCTATTGCCACGCCGGTCATTCTTACCAGTCAAAGTCATCAATTCAGGCAAGGGGATACCTGATCGACGAAATTGTAGCTGCTAACTTCGCGGCAAAACTTGCAATCGACATTGACCCATCCTTGGATTTGATAATCTCAACTGGCGCCACACCAACGGCCCATGCTTCTGGATCTTTTGACCTGACCTCTGTCGGGAAACTCTATGCAACCTTTGAGCTTCATGCCGGAAACTACTGTTTCTGTGATTTGCAGCAGCTGTCTACTAACTGCATTTCTCTCAAGGATATTTCTATCAGACTCCAAGCGGAGCTTGTTTCGCACTATCCTGGTAGAGGTGTATCAGCTCCTGGCGAGCAGTTGGTTAATGTTGGTGCAATAGGTCTTGGAAGAGAAGTTGGACCTGTGCCGGGTCATGGTATTGTAAGCGAACCACAGGGGTATGGAAAGTGGATTGTGGGTAAGGTGAGCCAGGAACACGGTATTCTTAGACCTTTAGAGGGAGATCCAGAAGCAAAGTTCATTCCGCTTGGAGAAAGGGTCATGATCATTCCCCAACACAGTTGTATTACAGCTTCCCAGCATAGATGGTTCTATGTAGTTGATGAATTTGAGGGTACCGTAGTGGATATATGGGTTCCAGCTCATGGTTGGTGAAGCAAAATCTAGTAGATTGAGTAGACATGTATTAGCGGATTAATGTTATAAACCATCAACCCTTTACCACATCTTATTTGGATATTTAGGTCATCAAATCTAAAGTATTTACGTCCCTATGCTCTTACTCTAATTTCCACTCGTTTTGCGAGACTTTGAGACGATTCTCGATTCTGATCTCAATCTCAACGTGTATATTCATTAGTGACCAATCGTGCTTGCGTATACCAGCTCACGAATTAGGAGAGACCAATACAGCGTTTTTGATATTGTTGAGCGATTAATGTCTCGTACCACTGCCTCTTGGGGTTCTATGGTTTCCACTACAGACAGCATTCTCAGTTAAGACGGTGCCAACTATTGTGGGAACTTAAGTCTGTAAGAAGGCATTCACTCTCCTCTCCCCCCATAACCGGGAAGTTGAACGGCCAACTCCAACTGAAAAACAAAATGCTGGAACCTCAAAAGGAGCAAGCAGGTCCAGGATCAAAATTACCAGCCTCCGGTTACTCCCAAAATGGTATTCAGGCGTTACCCTTTGCATTCTTATGCAATGCTTCATGCAGTTGGGTACTGTTGGGTATCCCTAGTGAGCAAAGGTTCCAAATCCGGCCACCCCAACGCACTGGCGCAATTAACTCCTCCTTCGTCGGAAGCAAGAGCCTAGGAAGTGATACAGATGCATGGTTTGGGTGATTTGAAGTTATGGATTGGGCAAAGTGTGGGTAAATGGAGAGTCGAGAACCCAAGGAACGCGAAGATGGCTAGAATTCATGTATCTCTTCTGTTCATTTCTCTTCCCCACATTTTCTTGGGAAAAGCATCCCAAATCAGTTGATTTCACTGTCAAGCGTCTCCGGTATGTGAGCATGGTTCAAACTATGACTGCAGCTATTGGAGGTGTATAACTTGGATATGATATTTTAATTTATATTTTTATTAAAAAGAATACCTACAAGTAGGTTGAATTCGTGCTGTGAGTCTTAGGTATTCATTATGTATTATTGGTTTGACTTCTTCTATTTGCATTTTTGTGGTGAGTTCCCAAACATCGGTTAGAAAACATGCTACTTTCGAACCATCAATATCAATTCTTTTCATATCAAATATTTTCTCTTTCACTATAGTTGTAGCTATGAGATCGGAATCGGTGCTTTGGTTATATATGGTGATCCTGTATCTTTTGTTGCACTGAAGTCTAGGCGGCGATATTCTTAATTTCCCCCTTCCGCCGCGTTCGTGAACTCTAAGATAAGGTCCCCCCTTCTGCCTTATCACAATCAACCAGCGCGTGAAGACCTGCAGGGAAAATGAAAAATCATTTGTCCGGCATCTCGCATGCAGTCGCACTAGTGGGTATCGTATCTGCATGAACTTAACTCAAAAGCTTAACTCTGTATGCTTACCTAAGCTGTTTGTTAAACAGATGCAAATCAAAACACACCACGATTGTAGTGAATACTTTAACGACCACGGGCAGAAGGCAGGGCCCCTTCAAAGATTTTATTTCGTGACAGATTATAGTAATTTATGGCCATTATATGATGATTATCTATTTGCTCATTCCTATTTGTTTTTGCAGCAGAGTTGTGTAAAGGTAATTTAATTTAATAGAATTTGATACTTTATCTCAGTTTTCAAATTTTCCTTTACAATTTGAGATTGACAAAATGCTAAATGGTAGACTTCTAAGAAATTCTTCAAACCCAGTGATTGGATTTTATAAGAGCCCAGTCTGAAATAACAATTGCCAGAGTGTTGCTCTCAATAGGTAGGTTGGCTTGAGTTCCTCATAAGCTAAAATGATGCAGTAGTTCATATGCATGAGCTTCATTTTCATATACCCGGAGATGCTAGCACAGTTGAGGATTGATGCGAACCTTTCCAGTCAGGATTTCTCTTGCTCGGTTTGATCCAGGTTTGTGTCTTGAATATTGAAGTGTTGACTGGTTTGAGATTAGAGCCAAATAACATCTCCTGCCAATATGTGCACACTTTTTGTGGCATTGATGCAAACACCTCCAGTAGAATCTGCTAATACTCGTCCTCGGAAGGGCTCCCGAATAGACCGGTGCTTTATATATTGTAGAATAGGTAAGGTTGAAATATGATCATCAACTTGTGGGTAGAACCGGATTTATAGTTCTTCTGTGCTCTGTATCACAATCATGAAATGAAGGGCTTTACCGATAGGTCTACCTGCATTCCACCGAAGAACTTAGCACCCCTTTCGTGATCGGTTTATGAACTTACCATGATAGAGGGACTTAACTGTTTAGAAATTCCAAATTCACAGCACAAATAGTATAGAAGTCTGGAAAAACATATATCCCACTCCATAGCTACTTACCCCTAATACTGGAATGTGACTCTCCATAAATTTTGCAATAGTCTACTGATTCCTTGATAGCACAATAGGCAGAGACCCGAGTCTTTTCATTAGATTCTCTAGAAGCAACTTCTTTGGGAACCTCTGCTGACATGTACATTTCAGTTAGGTAGGACAGAACGCCCTTCAAATGGATAATCTTTGCGTTTCTATCAGCCTCGCTTATGGTCAAACCCATGTAATCTTCCACATACATCTTCCCGTCTTCTCCCTCTATAGATTTAGTATGCCAATATGAGATTCCATTAGGTTGTAGCACATTGAAGCGACCAGAACACGTGTTGGACAGACCATCCCACGACAACACATCCATGTTAAAGTCAATACTAGTGCTGAGAAGTTCCTGGCGATATTCACCATTGGGCTCACGAACCAGAAGGTACATCATGGGCCTCCATAATGAATCCGCACAACCACAATGCCTCAGGTGACTTTTTGCAAACCCAAACCACATTGCTCTCTTGCCTTGACTTTGCTCACCGGCGGTATCGTATCTTCTGACATTCGTCTCATCCACTTCATCCACTTCCTCCTCCTCCTCCTCCTCCTCCTCCGGAGAGCTTTGGAATGTGAGATCAATGCCGTTTGGGAGGGGAATTAAGGGCGTACCACCTCGTAACCCATCAACGGTATTTCCGAGGAAAGCACCGGAAAACTCCTTTGTGCATATCCCTGTATCCAGAGAACATTCTAGAATGGAGATCGGGTCCATGTGATTAATAAATAGTATATAACCCTTGCTGTCAGTTGTGTCACGAATATCATACGGATCAAAGAACGGAGACCAGTTCTTTTCAAATTCAGGGAGACCTTCTCCTTCTATCTGAAGTATAAGCATATTGCTTTCGAATGATTCAGTAGCAAAATCTGGAGCTCTAAGAGGGAAAAAGACATGCATGGCTCTGTTGAGAGGCTTTGAACTGTTCTTCAACCTCGGGTTCCTTTTGTTGAATACCAGTACAGGCTCGCTCACGTATCGTCCGCGACGCATCACCACACGAGCATCTTCGGGCCCAAGAAGACCACCGTCTTGATAATAAATTGGAATTTTCACAATGGAGGGGCAAAGCAGCGAGTATCTATCCAGCTGCTCCTTTGTTTCATGTCGCCCCCCAAACTCATCTTCATGAAAGTTCCCATTGCCGGAGTTCCAATCATCACAGTGGTTGAGAGACATTCCTTCGGGCAATTCCACATCCACAAACTTGATGCGACGACCTCTTATTTCGTTCCAGTCGCGGTCAAACAGCTGTACACGTACCATGTTCAGTGACGGATGAGTTTTGTCACTTAGATGGGAGTAAATAATGCGGGTAAAGAATATGTGAGCCTGTTCATCCTCTAACCACACGGAGGATCCAGTGAATCGAAACCAGCGGTTCTCAATGATCTCCTCCAACTTCATTGCAACTTCATCAGGCCATGTCACCAACGGAGCGTACTGGGACTGAAGGAGTTCTCTACGAATATCATACAACGAGTCTTGCACCTCTTGAGGTTCTGTAGCCTCGAAGGATGATGAGAAGTGAGCAGCATCACAACTTGAGTCAAATACTCCTCCAGCGATTGTGACACCATGAGCTATGTCAACTTCTCCTAGATTCCCTACATAGCTGCTTACCTGTATGACATTGTAATATTGGTCTAGAATACTATCAGCAAGTGGTGAAGTTGGCTCTGAATCTGGCTTCAAGTATTCAGACATAGCTGATTGGATTGACTCAAAGGGTAAGTTGCTCACAATCGGACGAAGCCATGTTTCGGAAATATCCACTTGTGACACCAGCAGAAACATATTCTCCATCAGTACCAGTGCACTGAAGACGAATAGAATGATTATCTTCGTTTTGATCCTTCTTGCTGCCACAGGTACTGATTGCAATACTTCTGTATTTGGGTTAAACCTGCTCCTCAGGCTCTTTCCGAAGGAGCTGAGCGCTTGCAATTCCATTGCAGATATCTATGTACTAAGGAAATTGACTGGCCACCTACACAATAAAATTTAAGATTACTATCACACAATTAAAAGGGCCTGACAAAAGTTTTTTTTTCTCTCTGTACAGAAAGCCAGGTAAACGAGAGAAACCAGGGAAACCAGGAAAACCAGCAGTATATGAAGGAATGTTGCCGCTATCTACGGTCGCTAGGCCAGTTCCTTAGAAGGACGTTCCTGCTGAAAACCAACAATACATACAGAAAGGAATGAGGAGAGAGGGTACATAATACACAGCAAACACCGAAGCACATGATCTGCTATGCGTTGATTGCGCGCATGCTTTGGATACAACTGGTATACAGCAGACCGTTGGTACGATTCTGGATAGCTTACCAAGTCCTAGCTTACCAATAGGCAATACCGGATTGGCCAGCAACCTATACTACAAACACACTCGAAGTTTGACGACGTTTCGACAAAGTGTCAAGGCTGAGCATCATGCATCTCTCCCTGCATCTACCATAGGCGGATTGTAGGCGAGTTTCGACCTACGTGCATGAGACTGCCTACAACTTGACAAATTTTTCGATGATAATGGATTATAAGGGAGCAGTGCTAAAGTCGTATGATGCAAAGGATGGGTTACAGCTGCTGTGTTCGCCAGGCCAACACATGTGAGTTGCTAGAGGGAGCTGAAGGAGCACTTTACTGTCGGATACAATCTCAGAGGTGAATAGTTTTAATGCTTTTCTCGTGCTTAACAAATCAGCAGCACGCTCCTTATCCTGTATAGTTGGAGGCCCCGACTATGAAATGAAACACAGGACTTTGAAAGTATGTTGACCATTGAATGTCCTTTGCGACCACCTTTTTGTCGGATAAATTTAAGATTTAGACATCGAATACTGAAAGATTCATTATATAAGATTGGATAATCGTTTCAACCATGAATGCATTTCATGAGCTGCGGTTACTCATCTTGGAAAGGTATGAAGGCACTTTAGGACCGCGATACCAAATTCTTCATTGCATTTGACATGTCCTTATGAAGTGGTTAATCCGTTGAGGATTCTAATGTTGGAACAGTGAACGAAGCAGCATCAATCTGCAGGGCATAACCTGCATCTCCTCCCCGCGTCTCAGGCTCCGCCTCGATGACAGATGAGAGAATGCGAGCAACAATCCTTCTGGGATCAAAGCAGAATAGACATGCTCTGCAGTCCCCTATAATTATAATTTATTCACCCTTCACTCCTCTGATTGGTTAATATCTTGGCTTTTCAGGATTTTATCATTTTCCAGAAAAAAGAGTAATAAGAGTGGTCCCTATGACTGACCGAACTGACATATGGCGGAACCGACTCTCAGCTGCTGTTCTGCGGGAGCTCTTCTGCAGGTGCATGATGTAGACACATATGCAGCTGCCATGCGTCTGTAGCATATTTATGATGTAGCGTGTAAGATTGGGGGGTAGATTTTTATAGAGTAAGCATGCGCGGGAGATACTTTTCCGGATTGGAATCCAAGAATGAGGTCAACGGCCAGAAATAGAACGGGAGGTAAAATACTAGTTAATAAATGATTGAGATGCTATTTATGGTAACAAACTAAGCAACTAAGAATGTGTATAATTGGGTACCTGTGTGGGTGAGTGGGTGAGTGGTGAGTGGGTGTATTTAGAGTAAGCTTTTAGGGTGTAGAGCCTGTTTGTGGAGGGGGTGTACTAGGAGATGAAAGTTTGTGGTCGTGAGAAGCAAGACATGTGGAGGGGGTGTGATTTCGGAGTCTAGGCTTCTTCAGACTTCTTTGTTGAGGGACATGTCTTTGTAGGGGGACGTTCGGAAAAACCTACTGTGGAAAGTCCTTCTGTGGAAAGTCCTTTTGTGAAGGAGAATACATATGATTATAACTTCTTTATCAGCAGCTAATTGGCTATGATTACCAAAACATTCATGATAATTTAAAGGAATGTATTGTGCAATTATTTGGATTCTGTGATTTATTTCACAGAAACAGAGATCAAATTATTTCAAATTTCAAAACAAATAATTTGAATAAACTCTTTTAAATTATCGTAGTAAATAAAATGGATCATAAAAGCAAATAGTGAAAAGATTAAATAATGAAAGAACTGCTTGACGCAATACTTGTGATGGTCAAGGATCTTATGTAATAGGACATATTTGAGCTTTGTACAATATGAGTTAACTTTCTGGGGCGATGACCAACCTGTAATCATTACCTGAAAAGTTTCACACAGATCAAACACCATTCTTTGGTTTCAGATTCAACAGTTATCTTAATATCAACATATTATTGATGGTTAAATATCAGTTGCCAAGCGGAGGACCTGTTTGTGGACGATGCATTTGTGAAATACGATTTTTGGTGAAGCCCAATCATCCTTGTGGTAGAGGAGTTGTCTTTGTCGATGGCATCTTTGTGGATGCAACTCCTGGCCCTGAGCCTTATCTTTCCATATCACCAGATGTACACGGAATATTCCTACAGTTCATTAGCGCTTCATACTTTTCTGGATTTCTCCTGCAAGAAAAATTGCGGTTTCTTCTTGGTACCTAGGAGATATCACCTGTAGGGTAGTAGGATGACCATCATATAGATCTGGATCATAATGTTTATACACTCCTTCGTCAAAATCGCTGATTGGTTCATAGTCCGTATCAACAACATCTATCTCTTTGTCAACAAATCCAACAGGAAATACCACTGATGGATAGTCCAAAAGGTTGCACGGAACTGTGTAGTCAATAGTAAAAGACCTGATATGTCCTGATAAAAGAGAACATGATGCCCAAACGGGGGAAATCACACCATCCACAGGCCTGCCTGTGGAAGTTCTGCCTTTGGTTGATAGCCAGTATGCATCGTAGGCTGCACATGCTTCTATCTTCTTCCTGTTGCCATCCCAATGTTCATTGATAGATACTTGGGGCCTGTATTTTCCATCGACAAATAAGTGAGCCATCTCTTTGACTAGAGGCTCTCCAGATACCTTGCATTCCTCGTACACCTCTTTATAGCCATCCGCACCCAAAATCTCATATGTTGTAGCAATAATCTCAGGCGCCAAAAGTGGTGGGTCCCACTCAATGACTTCATGGCCTGCTGATTTCAAAGCAGATGCCACCTCCTCCAGTGCTCTCTTTATGGGAGGGTGAACATTGCTCATCCCTGAGAATCGTAAAAGTCCAAACGCCAGTTTCGATTCTAGTTTGACAGATCTCCAAGGGATTGGAGGAGTCTTCGGATCATAGAGCCAAGGTTTAGAATCAATGATCAGAGATGTTACAAACTCTAAATCAGAGAGGTCACGAGCCAACGGCCCCACAACTGATGCCAGTATTGGCTGGTACGCATTGGAATTAGTTATGTTATGGTAAGGAAGACGGGAAGTCGATGGTCTCAAGCCATATATGCCATTGAACGAAGCAGGAATACGAATACTGCCACCAACGTCAGTTCCAAACCCAGCCACGGCTCCTCCTGATGCGATGAGGGAAGCTTCTCCTCCGCTGGATCCACCTGGCGACAACCTCCTGTTGAGTGCGTTCAAAGTGTATCCATATATGTTGGATGTCGTCTCTGCAGACATCATTGCCATTGGAGTTGTTGTCTTAACGTAGAAGACAGCTCCTTCACTCTCAAGAATGTTGGCTATCACCGATACCTTATCCTTGGTAATCGGTTTATTGAGCCTGCCAACGTATCCCATTGCAGAGTCTATTCCCTCTATGTTGATTTGGTCTTTGAAAGAAATTGGAATACCATGTAGTTTGCCCTTCACTTTCTTGTGTATTTTAAAATACGTGTCCAACTCGTTCGCCCTCTTCAAAGCTCTGTCGAAGAATATCTCGCTGCAGCAGTTGGTCAACTGGTGAGCCAATGCGGCACGATGACAGAAGGCCGTCGTCACCTCAACTGAAGTCAGTTCTCCATTGGCAATCTTTTCAGACAGTACAATAAGTGTTGAATTGGTGATTCTCGTTTCATTTTCTGGTAGCACTTTATTCAAATACTTGAATGCGTTAGGCTCCTCCTCTACCGAAGGAACATCTGCCAGTCTCCAATCTAATGGTATGGCACCATACACTGCCTCCCTCTTGGCTTTGGCAATCTCCTGCCACGACTTTGAAACCATAGTTATTTGGATCGTGGTCGCTGATGAGGATTCTTCAATTGATATCACTGTATATTTCAATTGGTGTTATTCTTAATGTTGATCCGAATGTCTCTTGACGAAGAATCTGATGTATGCTTCAGAATAACTTACGATGACTCTTCTCCCTACTTTCTGCGTCCACGCGTGCTTTAGTTTAGTTCATGCATGCACGCATGCAGGTGAGGGGGGTGCGTACGGTACTTATGACAATGGAATTGGGTGTGTGGGTGTGTGGGTGTGTGGGTGTGTGGGTGTGTGGGTGTGTGGGTGTGTGGGTGTGTGGGTGTGTGGGTGTGTGGGTGTG